>JAQMCX010000017.1:7995656-8127727 GCA_029814765.1 Acanthurus leucopareius | reverse complement strand
TGATTTTGTTATTGTGCACTACAAAATAAATTGCTAAATTATTTGTTTTCCATGTTTATTTGTATCACTCACAAACACGCATCTAAATAAATTCAGGTTTGAGTCAAATGTTTAGAAAATCGTTTCACATACAGAAAAAAAAGGCAAAAATGTATCACCATGCCAGTAGGGGTCGGTCAGCCCTGCCAACGAGATGTCCCTTATTTATTTTTCAAGGAGTTGGCAACCCTAGCTGTTTCCCTCTGCTCTTGTGTTTTATGCTAAGCTAAGCTAGCGGTGTCTTGGCTCCATTTTGAACAGATAGATAGGATAGAGACAGATAGGACAGTGGTATTGATGGTCTCTTCTAGCCCTCAGTCACAAATATATTTTACCAAAATTTTGCAGTGTTCCTTTAAATACTTAAAAAATTAATGATTAATTTGAGCGCTGGGAACTCATATTGTACCAGTACCTGAATACAGAAAGCAAGCAGTTGCTCTTTGTATTCGGCTATTAGGGCTATGATACATTAAACTTGATTCTTTTTAATTGACAACCTGTGCTATGAAAGTTAATTTAAAAAATGTTATCACATTATACTTGCCTGTTATCTCTCTCACTAACTGAATCCAGTTGTTCTTACTGACTCTTATCAAGGTCCCAGATCTTATGAACACAACACAGACACAGGATGCAGTTACAAATTTATTTTTCCCTTCTTAAAGTCAATAAAAAGTCTTATTTATGTGGTTTCTTGCTGTTTTTAAAGGAGAGTACTTTCCATTGTTCTAATTTCCGCTGAAATCCAGAGAAGCGTCTGTTGAATCTTAAAATCAAGGACGGACTTTAATCAATACTTGGGATCAATATGGGCACCATATAATTGCAACAGGCCCCTACTTGGACAGTACAAATGCCTCCCCTGAGTTTTGTGGCATACATAAAAATGTTGACAATGAGAGACTGTCGAACTTTGGCAGGTTCTTTTTCCTCTTTTATTTTTAGAGGAAAGGAATAGATGTAAGTTAACACCTGACCTTTTGAAGCGACAATGTCCGCCATGTGGTTTGACGTCATCTGAAATTGAAAAAGACAAAGTTTGAAAGTTGTCACAGGAGCTCTCTATTGATAAAGAAAACCATATGCTATACTGTGTACATATTTCATAAGGTTTAGTAAAAACATGCATGTATGAGCTATCATGGTGTTTCTACTATGGTTCTTTGGACATCCTACAAGCTCAACAGGAGATAATCCTCACCTGTACCCCGACTGCAGTAAGCCT
This sequence comes from Acanthurus leucopareius, assembly GCA_029814765.1. Taxonomy (NCBI): domain Eukaryota; kingdom Metazoa; phylum Chordata; class Actinopteri; order Acanthuriformes; family Acanthuridae; genus Acanthurus; species Acanthurus leucopareius. The sequence continues at coordinate 8,126,460 of JAQMCX010000017.1, read as the reverse complement.
TGAATGGCTCTCCCACAAACCACTGAACTAAAAGATAATGCAGTTTTGAAACCCATTAAGTGGAACTTGTTTGAACAAGACAACATTATTACTTGTGTAATAAGCTAAGACAAATCTCATTTTGGTGAATCGGAAGGGGCCTCTCAGTCAGGGGCGGTATGCATATACCATGAAAAATGGATGAGTTCTACCTCCCGAGACTAGAATTAGACAGACACCTAATATGGTGAGTGTCCTTCAAGTAACACTCTGATTTATAAGCAACAACAAGAGACAGAGGATGAGAAAAATCTACCATTCTACAAAACACTAGCCAAGATAGGTAGAGAAACGTAATGCTGCTCCACACACCGTAGAAAATCTGATTATTCCTTTTGCTGGAAACCTAAGCAGCCATTGAAATGAAGCAATGGCATCTTTTCAAGCAATCATTTCACACAATATGATTACTGTGTGACTGTCCTTCAATGACAACGGTGCTAAGGTAGAATATAAAGTGGCTGGAGGGAAAAATCTTCAATGTAATATGAATATTTTTAGCACCATTAGCTACAGAGTTGAGGGTGTGCATGTTAATGGTTTTTCAGGGAAAAATTTTCAGTGAAATCACTTGGCAATCAGCAAATAGATTAGCTATTTAACTAGTTGATTAATAAATCTGGACCATAATTAGCTTTTTTGGTCCCTTAGCTTCTGGAGAATGGCTACAGAGCATCTGTAAAGCCAGTTATTAATTACTTGATACCATTTTAAAGTGCCATCTCAATGGCTTATTAATTTGTCAAATACTGAATTTTTCTCTTTGCAAACTGAAAAACTATCATAAAGTTTATGTCGTTGTTAAAAGCCTAAATTGCTTGTTGTCATCCAGAAGATGTTGTTCCGTAACTGCTGTCATGGCTCTATTCAGACTTGATGGAAGTGAGTGACAGTAGTTGTGTGATATCTGGTACTTGGTGCGTGTTTGCTCATTGCTCTGTAATAGATTTTTCAGACAGATTTTTTCCCTTAAAACTTAATTAATGATCATAGTGAGCAGAATATGACAAGAGAATAAAGCCTACTTAAATTGATTTTTTTCTTGGCCACTTGGGGACCTCATGATAAGCTATAAACACAAAATTGACATATTATCACCCAATAAGTAGGAGCTTATTTGCATAAAGAGCTGAGCCACATAAGCATTTGTTTGGAGCCGTAATAGCATCCACCTGACAAGTCACTCTTAGCTCTGCTGGGGCAAGTATCTGGCTGTCAAGGTGCTTAATGCCCCACTATGTTCACCAGCTAATAACTAAAATCTATTTGACAGCAGCAAGTGTACAGCATCTTTTTAGAGCTTTGTTGCTTTAAATTCTGCCTTCCGTGCCATATTGAGAAAGTAACTTCTTAAAATTAAGGATTACAAGTTACCCTTTCAAATATGTAAGAAGTAGTGTAACCTATTACATTTGACTACTTTGGGATTACTTCTCTAACAAATGTTTAAACTGGGTTTTAAGCATTATTTTGTGTGACTGATTAAAATTACACTGAGTTCTTGAAGATGTTTCCTCAGGCCTCAACACAGAACACTTGGATGCTGACAGCATTTTTACTGACGTTAAACGAACTTTACACCTTCGTGTTAGAGCCCTTTTCTGATTCACAAGGAAAGTTGATGTGATCATCTGGCCGCAGGGAGGGCGATCTGAGGTTGCCCAGAGCAATGCACATGAATTGATTGGCAAATGACAGGCAGTGCAAATTTGAGCATGTGAACCAATCAAGAACAGTGCGTAAATTCTGAGGGCATTCTGCTCAATGACTAATGAAAACACTCCATGTAAGCCGTCTGATAATCGATGCTGCTGCTGACTTGCATTGTCCTGAAATGTACCACAAGAAGGCATTTGAACATGGTCAAGAGATGCAACAGAATCAATTTTATGTTCTACATGTAAGAGTTTTTACAAAAAAAAAAAATTAAGCTGTAACCTCTTTGTTATCATCAACATTTGGATAAGTTACTGAGATTTATTGCTGATTTTCCTCAGCAACTTTAACTGATAATACCTATATTTATTTAGTTACTACATTAATTTAGTTACCTGTCCTCATTGCAACTACTAACTCCCCGACACTTCTCCGGCTTCTTGTGAGAGTGAGAAACTGGAACAAAACAGCAACGTTCCAGCCCATTACTTGGGACTCTTGTTAGTCTACAAAGTCTATCTAAAGCACTTTGCATGTTTGTAGTTGAAATGCATAAAAAAATAGATGATATTAATTCTTGTTGTATAAAGTATATTTTCTCTTTGATCTCAATAAGGAAACATGATGTGCATTTAATTTCTCTGTATGTATTTAACCCTGTGCTGTTGCAGCCTTTATGCAAATCTAACAGCATCAGATAGCAGACTGGTGCCAAGTTCAAAGTATTATGTTTAGGAAATGATTGCCATCATTTCCTTAACATAAAACTGACCACAATGTTTATCCAAATATTTGGCTTATTTGTAACATTGTCATTATATCTGAGTAATGAGGAACATATCTGCAGGAAATTTAGATTTGAATTTCAAAATTTTAGACTGACAAACAGGAAAAATGTCACATTCTGTTATGAAATAATTCAGTCTGTGATATAACACAAGCTGAACGTTATTTAACACCACAGCACTGAGTCTCTGTTAGACAGTGATTGTGCTTTTTGTTTCACTTCTTTAGTCTGTAGTGTACAAGCACACTGCTGTCCCTCTGTCCGTCTATCAGTATGTGCAAACACTGACTAAGTATTAACTGGACTTTTCTAAATCCAGACACTGCAGGGTAAAGCAACATCCCTTGTGAGCCTGCAGCACAGCAGACGTACAACAAGCCACATGGTGGAAGACAGGATGCGCTGTTGATGGCTCAACAAGGCAACGCTTCAGAGGAAACATGGCCAGTGGTGCAGAAAGGAGCTGTTTAATTGGCAGAGTTTGAATGCACAAGCACTAATTAGCCTAGAAGAACACGGTTCAACTTCCGATTCCCAACAGCATCCTGAAAACTCTGCTGACATTTTGCACTCTGCAGGGTGGTCAGTGGGTGTGCAGACTGCCACAATTCCCAGAATAGAAAATGCATTTGGCTTGTTAGTATTTGTGGTGAATACACATCGAATTATCATCAAACTGAGCTCAGGCTGCACTGACAGCAGAATTAAGGATGCTTCCCAATGCTTTTACACTATCCACATCCTAAATGCCTCATAAAGTCCTGGAGCGCCTCTGCCTCCTTTCCTCTACATCCTCTGTCTCATTGTATGGATATAAATCAACAGGGATTTATTTTTTTGTTTCATCAGACAGCTTGATGAATACAGTATCCCTTATGTTTTGTTAATTCAGGGCATCACAACAAGTTCTCTCTTTGAATCTGAATTAAATTCAGTAGATAACACTGTCGGCATATCATAAACGCACGCACATTTGTTTGTGCATCAACATGAAGATGCAAAAAGCGTGATGGGTTGAACGAAGTGTCCTTTCAGGTCAATTATCATGCAGTGCATGTTATGTTATATGCTCACACTGCAGCAATAATTGCCCACATGTGAACTCTTTCATGTGAAATAATTCTATTATTCATGGCAGTATTATATTTGGAAATGAGCAAAGCAGAAGAGTCAACCTGTGTTTAATATTGCATGGGAAAACAAAAGGATGAATGAATGGTGTTTACTTTTTACGACTCCAGTGATCAACAGTGACGCATGAGAGCTTAAATAAATGCATGCTTGTTTTAAAAATTTAGCAAAGACGTGTAAGTTTGTATTAAACTTATTCGCAGATGTTGTAGTAGGAGCGAACTGCATAAGATTTATGTTGAGGAAATAATAATGGCCTCTCTCCAAAGAGCTGGGTGCAGAATCGTTACAGCCATGTAAATGAATTCAAAGCCTGATGTTTGCAAGGCTGTGAATAGAGGAGAGAGGATTTATAGTCGACATAATCACCAAGACCCATGCCTTTAATGTAATATACCTCTAACCACACATATTAGGGTAACTGCTAGTTTTAAAGTCGTAGAACTGCAGATGGTACTTCTCAGAAAGAGAGACAAAAAAAGTCCTGCTTCAACGAACACCTAGAGGCAAAAGGAAAAGTGTCAGGCACATATCCATCAATAAAAATCATTATTAATTCATAAATAATTTTGTGGCAATCGATGCTGTAATTTAGAGTAGTTTTAAAAATTCATTGGTACAATCCAATTAAGGCCTTCTCAATCTAAAGTGCATTTGCTCGCCTCCTGTCAAAGGCCACAGATTTGGAGAGAGGCGTTATAATGAACTGGGATTTAATGATGCTTGTCTTGACAGATAGCCCCACAGATTAAAATAAACACTTGCACTGAGCGTTGCTCGTGCACCACAGATATCCCCGGTAATCAGTTCCTCAAGTTTTAGTCGGTTAAAATCATATTAGTAATCGCAGCCAGCTCAAACAAACAAAGGTTTTATCTAACCTCATGAGCATTGCTTTCCTCATTTCTTCATGTATATTCTGCTTTATCTCAAAGTCCGCTCTCTTTATTTTTCCCTCTTTTCTCTGTCGCTCTCATTCTCACAGTGACTCATGCATCACCCACAGCTCCTTTTAGGCTGTCAGATTTTCTACACTTTCACTGACTCTAATCCAATTCAGAACCAAATCCCAAAACGCTCAGCCCTGTAGGCTGCCCTTCTCAGTGACCCCCCTCACTATTACCATTTACCCAGAATTCTGTGGGATTTTGTACGTTCTCAATCCTGCGTGTGATACGGGGCCAGAGTGTTACTAAAAATATTACTGGGCTCAAAGGGAGTCAAGAAGTGGCCACTACAGTACTGGATGTGTGCCACCTAGGTCAGCCTGGGTCACACTAAACTGTTCATAAAAAGGCCCCTTGGAATATAGCACAGTGCCACAACTTAAACTTTGTACGTTCTTTACTCAAATTCTTTATTTTAACCAGTATTGGTTTTAGTATTATATACTTTATCTCATAAATTAAGCAATGCAAACATGCTAACATGAGTTTACATGCAGAGTCCTGCTTCCTTACATTTAGCAAATACAGTAAGTTTAATATTTACTTAGTTTCCAACTCCTTTTTGGTCTCCACCAACTGCTTCAGAGAAAATCCAACATGTTCTCATGTTGTCCAATATCATTACTTTGGTCACACCCTTTTGAAGTTTGATACAGACATATCAGGAACCTTTCGTTGTATATCTTTAACTTGCAAAATCTTTCCACCACAGAGCCTTTCTAAACATGGAGCCGATGTTGTAAATTGGTCATAGTTCGGTCTGGACTAATAAATAAATCAGGATTAGGTGAAATGTAAAAAATCAGTTAAGTTTTAGAAAACACCCACTTATGATTGGTTAGGTTTAAGAAACGACGGTTTACTTGACACTTTTCATTTTTATTTTTGCAAAGGTTTTAAACTCCAGTCCCACTGACAACAGAGGTATATATCTGTCGGTATATGACCTACCACTCTACCTCAACATCCTTGCCTCCTGTTAACAGGCTGTTACTACACCTTTCATGTCAGTGAATGTGCGGAGAAGTCATCTTGAATTTTAAGGTTGGTGTTGGCTCAGTTATGCAATTTCAGTGAATGTTTCAGCTAAAATTTCCGTTTGATCCGGGAACTTAGAAATTCCAAATTCCCAGATCAAATGGAATACTCCACTGTTCCTTCACATTTTTTTTTTTTTATCTGTGTATGTCTTTGTAACAAAATTTGAAAAGCTTTAGCCCTGTTTTGCTAAAAAACAAAACAGAGGCCTCATCAAACAAGCTACCAAATCTCCAGCTAATTCCAAACAGGTGCCATACAATACAAAGAAAATATGACCTGCAGAAGCAGTGATCCAGCTTATATCTGTGACTTTCTTTGTAAACTGTTTATCTTGGATATTTGTTTCTCCTTAGTTTTGCATTCCTTGAAACCGCAATCTGCCATACAAACAGATGCTCCAAGGATCGCATACTCTTATATTACATACTGTCAACCCTTATCATCTACCCAGTCAGTCATTGTGCGGTGTGAGAGACATGTTTTAAAGGCAAATAAAAACAAAAAGCAGTCGGAGGACAGGGGGCTCAGTACGCAAGGTATGGATGAGGCCATCAAACAGACAGCTGGTCTTTGGCAAAATCATCAAAGGTACATCATTTTTCAAGGTAGTGCACTTTTACAAGCACTGAAATAGTATTTTAATCCAAGGACATGATTTACTGTCTCTGGGGAGTCATTTTTATTTTATCAATGTCTGCATAGTGAAACCTGGATCCGGACAGATTTTGATTTATGATATTTACTGTAAATGTGTCAGATTTTTTAAGAGGATTACAGCTTCCAAATCTCATACACTTTACAGTTAATCAATGAGATTTCTTTCACTGGCCTGTCAGATAAGCTGAACTTGTATTTCTTTCAAGCTTTAAACTCAAGTGAGAGTAAAAAAAAAAAAGGGTCCAGCATAGGAAAAGCCACGTTATCATGCGGTTTTTCTCGTAGGAGCTTAAATAACTTACAAGGCTGCCGCGTTTTCGTGCGCGCACCAACTCTCTGAGCAGAGCTGCAGGAAAGGCTGCGTGTTGCCTGACACTCAACTCTCCCGACAGATCGCCAGACCAGTTCCCCCACTGCAGCATCAGACAACTGGACTGTAATTATTAAACAGAGAGGAACATAGGCTGACGGGTAAAGGCAGACTGATAAATACACAAAGACAGAAGCAGGCTTGTGGAAGGATAATAAGGTAGACAGACAGAGATAGTTACCAGAGCACCAGATGGATGGGCAACAAGACAGGTCGACAAATAGCAAGGCGGCCAGAATGACAGATTGGAAACACCTTAAACCAGGCTCTGCTATACCAATGAGGCTGAATTTCCAGGAATGTATTCAATTTGTCTGCTCCCTCAATGCTAGGGCTAAAAGGAATATGAAAAAATGTCACCCTCCTTACTCTATGTCTTCCTTTTTTCATTAATTTGATTGGCAGACTACACAGAGCGGATGGGAGTAAGGGTTTGTAGTTGCTGTGGCAACGGCTTGCTCTTTGTTAAAGGCTACATTCCTGGCATCTGATGTTTCAGCGCTGCGATCGATAAAAACCCCAGCCTGCAGGGACTGATGAACGGACTGGGGCTTTTGCCAGGCCAGGGAGACAAGGAGTTAGGTAGAAGATGTTTGAACGGAGGACGGAAAGATAAAACAGAGATAGAAAGAAGAGGCAAAGAGGAGAGATATGGAGGTGCGAGCAGTGCAGCTGCTGAGCCGGGTGGAGGGGTGAGCGCTGTGGGGAAGAGAAAGAGTGAATGTGTGTGCTCTCTCCGGCTCCTTCTGCCTCATCTCGGCTATTTTCTGAACGTCACTCACTTCACTATCAAAGTAAGGTTTGTGTCTGTGTGAGTGCTTATCCACTGCTTACCTTGGCGGGATTTTGCTTTGCTGTGATTGACAAGAGCTCTGCAAGCAGTCAAAAGCTTTTTAAGAAGCCTTTCATATTTTCTAGCATGTTTCTTTGCCTTTATGATAGTGCATTTAAATTTCCGCCGCTCACAGATATGTCTTACCTTTTGCACATCTAATTGGCAAAGATAGCCATGAGCAGAATGCAGATACTACTGGTAATGAGGCAATTATGGTCAGCCTCTCTGTCTACTTAGCCATCTGTCAATTCAGCAACCTGTAGCTGCTGGAAGGTGTTTTTCTGTCAAGGTCTGTGCCTTTTCCAAGCTGTGAAGAGGCATGGCTCTTAGAGACTGTAATGTTTTACAGCTGAACTCTGAATCCTTCTCCTCATTACCCTGTCGTTACCTTCTCCACCACTGAAACCTTCCCTGTTGTGTGGCTGGAAATTAAAGCTACCTTACACTGAGTAAATGAACATAATGTAGCAAGAAATGACCAAAAGAAGAAGCAAAATAACACCCACAAATCTGCTTAAAACAACAAATGTCAAAAATAATATAAATGTACCTGTCTATCCTCTCATTCCTAACATTCTCATATACTAAATATGTGCCTCAAGATAATTTTCATTTTATTTATTGTCAAGTTGCAGTTATCCTGTTATGCAAAGCTAAAGTGCTGCCATACCAAATTGCTTCTATAATCATGAACAATGACTGTGTTTGCTACAGAGACAAGCACAGTGACTGCAGTAATGTTTGCTACCACACTGTATAGACTGAAATCTAGCATCAAATTTATGTACAGACATTTAACACTATATTACATTTTTATAGGATAAACTTCTGTTAATGCTTTGGGAAAGTCAAGCTATTTCATTTTCACTTATTTTTTATTAGTTATTTCATTTCAGAAAAGTAATAAAGAAAAACACAAAATGTATAAAGAAGCAGTAGCTTGTAGTAATAAGCAGTAAAAAGAAACTAACAGAGCAATAATGGAAAGAGGCAAATAAAAATCTTTACTGACTAATCATAGATATGATATTTGCAGCCTCTAAACAAAAAAGGCATTTCTAAACACATCATGTTAGTGATAAATATAGAAACTCAGTGTATTCGGTCTAAAACTAAACAATGAGCCAGTGAGATGACTCAGTACAGTGATTACTTATTAAGCAGTCACATATATTTGTTTCCATTCATCCCACAGGGGTTATGTGTGTTTGGCAAGCGCGGCTGTAAACTCTGTGGAATCACTTATAGAAGCAAACACAAGCTGCCATTTTCTATTTTGTTTTAATTTTAGTTTGAACACTTGCCGCTCAGTCCATTCAACACCCCACCCCCTCAGACAGAGATACATATATCCTGATACAAAATGTGCACACACACATGCAGCAACAACAAATGCACCCGAGCATTTAGCTTCACCGCACTATAATGAGGGTCATTTCTCGCCACTGGGCTGCGACATCTTCTGTCCTCATGAAACATCCCCAGTTAGCCTGCAACCTTTTGTGCTAACACGGTGATGAACGTTCACATTTTTCTGCAGCTAATATTTCTCTTGCTGTGTCTTGCCCTGCTCTGAGTTTAATTTCATTGTATCCACCTTGCCAAGAGAAGGACAGTTCATTAAGGGAGAAAAGGCTTGGCAGTTTAAAGAGACATAAAGTATAAAAAAGGTTAAAAATATGAAAAAGTATGTGGCAAGGAGGTGAAAACAGTCTGAGCTGAGCTGAGTTTTGAGTATCCTAATGCATTTCTTCTTCATGTGTTGTGTCTTGCAGGGCTTGCTCGTGATGGTGCTCTGTATGGACAAGAAGCTTCGCCATGACAGAGGGCAACGTGGGTAAAAGAGACATGCACCAACCTGCTCTGCATCACTGCCACCTCTTCCTGGGTGGGGTCATATTACTTCTACTAGTAAGCCCAGCCCTGAGCTGCCCTGCCCGATGTGAGTGCTCTGCCCAAAGCAAGTCAGTTAGCTGCCATCGCAAGCGCCTGCCCACAATCCCTGAAGGCATCCCCATTGAGACGCGTGTACTGGACCTCAGCAAGAACAAACTACGCATCATCACGCCAGACAACTTCTCTTCTTTCCAGCAGCTGGAGGACCTGGATCTAAGCGACAACCTCATCAGTGTGGTCGAGCCGGGCTCGTTTCGTTCCCAGATTGCTCTCCGTTCGCTCAACTTTCGCAGTAACTTGCTTCAGCTGGTTCCTGCTGGTGTGCTCTCTGGCCTGACCAACCTCACTCGCCTAGACCTCAGTCACAACCGACTAGTGGTGCTCCTGGATCATGCCTTTCAAGATCTCCGTAGGTTGACATCCTTAGAAGTGGGAGACAACGAATTGGTTTTCATCTCTCAGAGGGCCTTCACAGGATTACTTGGACTCCAAAGTTTGACCCTGGAACGTTCAAATCTGACCGTGGTCCCTACTGATGCTCTTGGGCATCTGCACAGCCTGGTTGAACTGCGCATGTGCTACTTGAGCATTGGTTTTCTAAAGCCATTTTCCTTTAAGAGGTTATCACGTCTTCGCCGACTAGACATTGATTACTGGACCTGGCTGGACACACTGCCTCCCCTCTCACTGCACGGCCTCAACCTCACAACATTGTTCATAACCAACACTAACCTGTCTGCCTTTCCTGGTGCAGCACTGCGCAACCTGCCCTACCTCACACATCTTAACTTGTCCTACTGTCGCATCCAGCATATCCATCAGGGGGAGCTGGGTCAACTCCCACACCTGCTGGAGCTCCGCATCCAAGGGGCACATCTTCTTTCTATAGAGCCCTATGCATTTGCAGGCCTCAAATCTTTACAACTACTGGATGTGTCACAGAACCGCCTGGACTCTCTGGAGAGAGGAGTGTTTGCCTCGCCAGACAGCCTCCAGAGGCTCTGTCTGGGTGGAAATCCATTAGTGTGCGACTGCAGATTGCTTTGGCTGCTCAACAGCCACAAGCCCCCCTCTCTACAGGTCCTGGATGACCAGCCTGAATGCAGCGCCCCCGATCACCTCCTGGGGAAAACTCTCCGTGAGCTAAAGGAGCCGTTGGTCTCCAGGTACATGACATGCACCAAGCCTCGGATTGGACCCAACACAACCCAGTTGTTGATGGCTGATGAGGGTCAGCCTGCCCACCTGAGCTGCATGGCAGAGGGAGCTCCTCGACCCTCAGTGGTCTGGATTACACCTCACAGACGCTACATCACAGCAAAAAGCAGTGGTAGGGTGGAAGTCCATCCAGATGGTACCCTAGAGATCAAGGCGGCAGAGCTGCATGACAGCGGGGTGTACTTGTGCATCGCCAGTAACCCTGCTGGCAACGCTAGTCTGTCTGCCTCTTTAGCTGTGAAGAGTCTGGGCATTGGGGACAGATCTCATTATAACAACAGGAGCTCGAACTACCTGACAGACTCTAACAGCACATGGGGGAATGGTACAGTACTGTACAACATGACAGTCCCTATCGACATTAAGACTATCATTATATCTACAGCTATGGGCTGTTTGTCCTTTCTAGGCGTGGTCATCTTCTGCTTCCTGCTTCTGTTTGCCTGGAGCCGAGGGAAAGGACGCCATAAGAGCAATTTTGATATTGAATATGTCCCTCGCAAATCCAATGGTGCAGCAGCAGATGTGACAGAAAGCAGTGGCCCACGACGGGTAAACATGAAAATGATTTGAAAACAACGCAGACTCATAGGATAGCAAAGTCAAAACAACAAAAAGTCCACATATCACTTAAACAATTGTTTTTTCTATGACACAATGGATTTGTGACAAACGAAAGTGATGTACTAATATAGTGGGTGTCTCTATGACGGTGATCTAGTGATAAAGTGGGCATGTGAATATAAAAGTGAACCGTGGACGTGTTTATATGAAATAATGTTCTCATACAGTACATTGAATATAATATTATAACCAACATATCAATATGGGAGTGATATAGTGCTGCACTAGGCATGTGTTTCAGTGGTGATGTGATGAGTAATGATGTTGTCGACTCACCGTGACATCAAGGTGACAGAAGGAGTCGCTGGAAGTGACAGGGGACATCTTCACGTGGCAGTGGAGCTATCATCGCTGCAACATGTCAGGACTAAATTGTCTAATACCCATATTAGCTGCAGTGTGAAAGGTGTGTCCATGTGTGCGCGCGTGAGCGTATGTGTGAGTGCATCTGTGTGCGCATGTTGCATTTGTGCGTTTCTTTGTGCATGTGCACGCATTGCCTTTCTTGTTGGACGGAACAATTAAAAAGAATGATAGGGTCCAAAGCCTTTGTTCTTGTTCGGTCATTGTAACAACAGTATTGTCACTGTTGAGTAAAACAGAGGATTGTCTGTGTTTGTATGCAAAATCACAATTATTCTATTGAAAAGAAATGCTGCATAAGTTTTAAAATAGGTAATTTCCCCCCTTGGAATGACTCCAACATTAGATGGGGGTTTTTCTAAACTCAAGGAAATGTTAAATACACACAATAGTGGTGATACGAAGCCTTAGCTTTGTTTTTACCACAGAGCTCATTCTCCAGCAACAACAGACATGTCTCCGGAGAAATAGCAGTGGTCAGTGGTGTTATTACTCTGGAAAAGCTTTTAGCTATAGAAATGGCATGTTAAACCCATTTTATAATGTAATAAATCATTGGCAGACTTTCCTGCCAGACAAATCCCTTGATATGACATAAAAGAGTCGGTGGCCGGAGACAATGGCAAAGATTTACTGGCCCATGCCCTCTTTGGGGCGAGACAAAGTTGAGCTTCATGGATTTATGGGTTGAATACCCCCTTTCCCTCTCTCACATTGCTTTGATCGCACCACTTTGTGTCCGGATTCTTCCCTGGTGCACTGGGTATTTAATAGATGGAAATCTGAAAGTTGTAGTGGAATCTTGTATTGTTTGGTTTTTATTTTGTTGAAAATGTTTTAAATGTTTAGAAAAAAAAAATCAGTAAAACAATTAAGGGCAATTATTTGTAATGCAGGGATGTGGGTGTTAACTTGTGTGATCCTGTTGTGAAAAAAATTGTTCAAGGTTGTAAAATTGTTTTCATATGACAAATTTATGGGTATATTTTCCAAAGGAAATAAATCTTAATCATACCCCTGAAATTTGACTTTCAGTGATTTAAATTTATTTACTGAATTTAAAGTGATGTTAACATATTTCTTCTTTAATCCTTTTATTTGAATTCTTTTGTCTATATTAAAATATTACTTGTTATATTTAAAAATGTTCTTATGACTGAGTATTGTATTAATCTACAGTCATGACTCTATCCATCCTTTTTTTGCTATATATGTCATGTAGTAAACATTGTTTCGTAACAACTCAGTATTAATGGCATTTTTACTCATATGGCCGGTATATCCTGTATCCTTTTTTGCATTTTAACAGCCCAGTCTGTGTTTTCTGTCCAGAAGTTGTCCCCCACTTTGCTGTTCCAGGTGTCAATGCATTATCAAGCTGGAACACTTTACTCGTACAATACTCACATCAGAATCATTGCAGAAGACACAACATGACAGATGATATATAGAGCTCTGCAGGGATTTCTTTTTTTTGCAGGTCATTCAAAAGTTAGCATCAGCAGAAAGCCGATGTTAGTTTTACATTGGATTTTACGTTATGTAAGCGAAAGTTTAGGATGATTTTTTACTTACTACATGTTTTGCTCAGGAAGATTATCTTCACAATTTAACATCATTATTATAAATACCGCAGCATATATTCAATCATCAAAAGTAAATTTATGATGTTTTTATTTGTTATAGAAAGTACTTAAGTAAAACAAAAAATACAGGTTTAAAAAAATCTCAAAAAGTATAAGTACTAATTTACATCAGAAAATGTAAAGTAATATGTTAATATGCTACCCTGGTTAGCATTCCCATGGGAAAATTTAGCTCAATTCACTGTTGTGCCTTAAAACACATCCACTTTTAAGGTAGGGATATTTAGCCCTTGTTATGTCTCACCCATTAACAAGGACGGTAATAACAGTCCCAAAGCAACATCTGTGTAAAAAGCCAGTGATAAAGGTGTAACCTACTACTACAAGATTTAAAAAACAGGTAGCAATACTTTGCACCTAATTCATGGAAGACAAACAGCAACCAAAATATCAGCAACATTGGGAGAAACAAGGCCTAGGAGCTCTCTACCTTCCTACCAAGAATAAACAAGATAAACTGCCAAATAACAAAAACAATAAATGATTATTATTGCAACATTAAACCATTGTTATGGTCTGGAGAGCACTGTGCAACATGTAGTTAAATATATATCATACTAGACACCGACGCTATTGTTTGACACGTCACACTCTTCATGCCTCTTTACATTTTGTAATGCTGGCTTGCTATTTAAAATCACATTCTGGGTGGCATTATTAAGCTATGGTTTGGTTCAATGGAAGAAACACAGGTGGTATAGAGACAGGACTCTGGCAGCACAGCACTGTGGCAGCAACAACAAATCTATGTGAAAAAAGAGCTTATAACAAAAGACTTCCTATCTTCAACCCAAATCTCTGTAGCTTGTTTTCTGCAGAGCTCACTAAAAGTTTTTGTCCTCGAGTTTGGACTAATTAGTGAAACTTCTCACACAGTAACAGAGTCATGGCAGTGCTGACAAATTCTGGACTGTGAAGCTGCTAGAGGTTGCACACCCCGGGCTCTGATTGTGCACCACACATCCATGTGGTCCAGATGGGAATAGGAAAACTGCGACTCCATGCAGATTCTTGCTGTTCACACTGATCGGAAAACATCAAAACTGGGACACATGAAGGAAAAACATCAGAATTGGGACACTTTGAGCTGCAGCAAGTTAGTAGCCTAAATAGCCTGTAAGCAAGTGAAAAAAAAACACATTACATGACCTGACACCTAAGGAGAAAACCTAGCTGTGTGACCTACCTGTGTTGGTATCGGTATATTTTCATCCTGATTGAATGGTTCACTGAAAAAGACTTCTTAACGGCTGCTTTCTTCGCTGCCCGACCTGACAATCAAATGAAAAGAAATGCTAATTTGGCATCCTCCACTAACACAGAACATCTTTTTTCCGACAGTCCTTGAAACTATCATGCTAATGGTTAAAAGACTTTCTGTCTCTTTGTGAGTGAAACCTCACAGAGAATTCAGGTTATGGCTGTGGCATTATGAGGACAAGATTAAAGTCTCTCTAATAGGCCTTCTTATTTTTGTTGCGCTCTCCCTTCTATCCATGTCGAAAACAAAGGAGATGAAATGTAAGGAATCTTTCTCTGTCTAGTTTCCTCACACGGTATCTCTGATTTTCAAATCAGATCTTTGATCATTTGAGCTCACACAAGAGTAGTAGTATATAATAAGAGTAAAAGTATAAATCTTATCAAGGATTACCCTATTGAGAGATCTGGCAAAAACTATGATGTTTACCTTCATCTTATAGTTGTGATTAAAACCCTAACTATCATCTATTGCAGTAAATATGCTGTACGATGCCAGCATAATGCACCTTTTTTACAGGCCTATAAACAATAACACAGAGTTCTTTATATAAGGAATAGCAGTTTGCAAGAGTGACCTTGGCTCTTATATATTTTTTAAATCTGAATGTTTACCTTTGTACTATTTATTAGAGATTGAATGAGCATATAGAAAACATTGCCTGTCCAAGTTATAGTAAATTTGCTTCTGAAACAGTTACATTGTACACCTTTAAAGGCTGTTTGATGGCATTCAAGTAAAGCTGTTCATGCTAACGGCTGTGCACCCCTAAATAAATAATATTATACATCATGTAGGATCTTCATAAAGAATCTATCACAATCCAGCAGCCTTATCAGAGAGCATGAATCAAAGTGAACCAGACTCGGTTGATAGTGTTTCAATAAAAGCGTTATCACACTAGGAATAGAGGTTTCCAGGGATAGACGGGATAGCTATCTTAATGTGGGATCTGTAACCTGCTGTCCAGAGACAGAAATGAAAAGAATTCTTCCCGTGTTTTGCAGTGGGGGTTATAAGTTCATCCTGTCTCATGAGATCATCTTTCTTCCACAGCCAACTTTTCTGCAGTGTTTTTTTTTTTTTAACCAAAAACTGAGCCGATAGGAACTGATTGATGATACGCTGCCATAGGTTGCTGTTAGATATTCCATAGCCGTCACAAATGGATGACACCTTAACAATAGAAAGAAATGGGAAATCGGGGGTTTTAGAAATCTTAAGGGAGAAGTTTACATTGTACAACTGAAAAATGGACACAGTGAGATTTTAAAAGGTTGTGAAAACAGTCTTTCGATCAGCTTCTTGCTATGAGATACTGGGTTTTCCAAGAACAAATAATTAAATACCATTTTTTTGGCCATTTTAAATAACAGTTTTGATTAATTACATCCTCCCAATGAGATTTAATAAGATACTGGTCTTTTCCCAAACTGTCCCTGCCTTGCTTATGTTACCAACCATTATCACTGCTACATTTCACTGTCTTGTTGCTCCAGACGTCTGTGCTGTTTTGATGCATGCCTCATAGTGCCCAGAATCAATGAAAAATATTGGAGTTTTCTGCAGTGGCTCTTCCCAGTGCCCTGGGGCTTGCTGATAATGTACCGACGATAATGAAAGGTCAAGCGCTAACTGAGCTGGCCTGCAGAAATGGAAGGTTCATGCCACACAGAACCCCAGAAGACCTCAAGTAAGGAGCTGTAAAACTGCAAAGTTATAGCCAGGTGGTTTTGATGTCGCTGCAGTGTTGTAGTGTTGCTATGGAAGCTGCTGTGCTGTTGCCAAATTGCTAAAATAATTCAGCTCAGACCATCAACACAGCCTTCTTACACTACATTACTTAGAGTACATTAGATGCACTAGGTATATTAATCATTCTCTTCATCACTCTTGATAAAAAACTACTAGAGATTAAGCATAAATGCTCCAGTTACTTAACATAAAACTACGAAATTAAAAGCCAAAAAACATTTTGAAACTTACTTCTGTCATACTTATTAGTGCCATTTGTGTAAAAATGGCACTTATTCAGACAAGACATGATTATCGACTTAATGAGGTAAAAACTTGGACTGGTAAAACAGATGGAGCCCCTAATTTGTAATGTGTTGACGTTTCTAAAGTTGCAACTTGGCATCTTCCACATTGATGGGAATTTATTCATCTGAAGCATCCGCAGGTTTGTCTCTGCAGGAGTAAATAAGAAAATGAAGCAAATATCTGATGGTTTTATGAAGATGAAAACATTCATGAGGCTTTTATGAGACTTGAGAGAAAAATAAACACGTTCTCTCTCTCTCTTCACCTCTTATAAATCAGATGTTATATTTATAGGCAATGTTACACAAATGGTTGTATTGAATACACTAAAGGATTTGCTACCACAATATGCTCTGGTGTGATCAGTAACACAGTGGCTAATGTTGGCTAATTTTAGCCTACTTTATGCAGATGCTATGTGACTGACAATTATGTTAGGCCTTATTAGTCTGTTTGCTAACTTTGACTTGTTCCTACTTGAGTAATTCTAACAAAGTTTCAAATTTCAACCGTGTTTATTTCTCCCAAAAAAAAAGGCTATGACTGGCTGTACAGACATTACCTATAAGCTAGCAAGCAAGGTATGTATCAATATTGTTTTTGTGGCACCTGTCTTGTGTTTTTTGTCCTATTTTTTCAGTGTTTCTTTGTTTGTAAAGAACACTAATCTGCCCATACAGTCTTTATGTTCAGGATTAAGCAATTTAAACTTGTCAAAATGCATTCCTGTGCAATCTCTTTCCATTGACTTTACACTGCAGTCCCAATTTGTGAGTTTTTGTTAAAAAAAATCCACCATATTGTCAGTAAATTTGTTTTAAAATGTTAGTTAAAGAGCCTTTCCTTCCACTACTGCTTATGTGCAAAAGGAGTTGGCTGTTTTTATGATATTTTGACTTTTTGCAATATTTAGACTGTTTTGAATATTCAGATTTTTTGTATTATTTCATTTTTTTTCCCCCTGCATTTCCACTCAGATCTTTTAAAGGGTAAATGAAAAATGCATATATAAATCGTTGGATGGATGGATTATAAAGATATTTTCCCTTTCTCTGGAAACATTATAATGTCTCACTATGGAGAGCAGTTAATTTTATTCTCATTTGTTAGATCCCCATTTAGCTTCCTGTTCAACCCTGCTCTAGTCAAAGTTGAGCACTGCTCATCCTACCTCTACAGTGCTGCCCCATTAAAACACAGCTTGTGGCAAGTGTCAGTGAGAGGTGCAGTGTGAAAGATTAGAGCAATAACACAAAAGAAGCACATCACATTGCATCAGTAGTCGAGCCCCAGGGTTTTAGGTAGAATTGATCCGTCGTCCGAACCTCTGGGGGTAGAAAAGATTCACTGTGACGTCATATTTTACAGACATCCACCCTGAGTTGTATTACCATGGACCAAGAGCTCATGAAGATACCCTGTCTGCAGAGTGTTACATGGACGTGGAAAATTACAACTTGGTGCCTGGAGGGATGCACTGTGATTTGTGCTGAGGCCATGGAGAATTACAGTCATATTAGAGATGTCCTCTGGGCTTCACTTTCAGCATGT
Source organism: Acanthurus leucopareius (assembly GCA_029814765.1). Classification (NCBI taxonomy): domain Eukaryota; kingdom Metazoa; phylum Chordata; class Actinopteri; order Acanthuriformes; family Acanthuridae; genus Acanthurus; species Acanthurus leucopareius. The sequence continues at coordinate 8,108,395 of JAQMCX010000017.1, read as the reverse complement.
ATGAACATCAGCCCTGTGGGCAGCCAAGTGTTTCAGCTGTCTTATACTCACCAGCACTGCAGCATTGCTCTTAAAAACGTCAAAGCATAACTTTATTTTGAAGGATAAAGGATGCAGAGGAACATGTCATTTACATATCGGACTATTTCATCATCTTATCAATCTTTTCCGTTGCACTGCAGTTGGCCGGCAAGAGAGATGAATGATTATAGATGATTATTTTGTGAGTTATGATTCCCTGCCCCATTTCCTCCTGCAGATACTAAATCACAGAGGAAGAAAAGCAAAGCTAGGTGCTGATTAATTCAAACATTAATTCTCCGTACAACAAGCCTCCCAGTCAGCTTTAAATAGGCCCATTGTTCAACTGGAATTCACTCTCACAAGACACAGTCGTCTTTTCACGGCAGTGAGTCACCAATTAATTTGGTGCATTCTGGAGGGCTGGCCAATGGCAGTTAGTTTTACCCTAATCGCATGTATTACAAATCTATTTAAACACAAAGAATGTGACCTACATGCAGAATGCTTGGACTCCACATCGGACTCCTTCAGCAATTACCATAGGCCTAAGTGATCGTATTAATTACCAGAAGAATAATTAAAACCCCTTTAAAAGTGCTACAAATATCTTGTTCTAATTGCATGTATTGGTCGAGGAGTTCGTCCTTCGCTCAGCACTGGTCACATGTCAGCGGGCAGTCAAAGTGATGAGGCAGAAGTCAGCGCCTTTACTGGATGAAGAGGTCACGGACATGCTTAGAGGGTCAGGAGTGCTAATTAAGCAGAATGAATGATGGGGACCTGAGGGCGTAAATGCAATTACCAACAGAATGAAAGGCATAAGTAGAGGAGATAAACCCATCAGATATCTACTGATCAAAGTAGATTTTTTTCTTTTATTTAAAAAATACCTGAATACCCTGAAATACCTGAAGTTAAAAATCAAATATTTGCAGTTTTATTTAGTAGGGTGAACTTTAAAGAAAGCTCACAAGAAGAGGCAGCTTTTGACTTATAACAGCACAGTACACACCATGACCGTCATTTCAGCATCACAGTTGGTTGCAGTTAGTTGAATATATGTCCATTCTGTCACAGAGTTTATGGAAAATATGCCAACAATAATGACTATGGAAAAATGTGCCTGCTTGTGAATGAAATGATGAGCTAACAAGCTGCATGGCTGCAAAACAGATCACCTGCTCCTAAATATATACATCCCTACCTCAGCAGGTGTAGCGAGATGAGTTGGACTGAGCCTGCAGACAGCAGAATGTCACTTCAAGCACGTCTGGAGAGAGAGGCAGCCTGAACAATCATTATAGCCTGTCAGCTCTTTCCCAAAAAGGGAGCAATGAGCAGAAGAAGAAGCAGCGCTGCATGTTTCATGTTGTCTGTTTGATTGTTTGATCCGGGATGAAAGACGCACAGGAAACCCAGACGGCTGCCTCCGCGTGGCTTCCTTCCAAAGACTGTCACCGTTTGGAATCGGCTGGGAGTCCCTTAATGTTTCAGCGGTATGGGAAGGATGTCTAGAGGAATTTAAATCTGCACAAGAATGAAGTTGACACTGAGCAGTGTCTGGGGGCACAAAGGTAATAATGGCAACAGGGCATGAATAAACCCCTGAAGTAAAATCTCAACACATGAGTCAGCTGTTAGCCAAGTACATTTGCACATTCAGGTGAGATAGCTTGATGGGTGGTGTAAATAACCCAGATTATAAAGAAATTTAAAACTTACATGAAAGTCAAGCCTCTTCCACTCAAGAATGTAGATACAGGACATTTTTGCAAATATGATAAATTACAACATCCAGTTCCAACCGTTTTTATATTCTTGTTTTTTCACGAAACCTGAATATAGCCACTGATTAATAATTGTAAATGTTAAGTAATGCTAAGGCAAATTATGTTGAGGAAAGATTGAGATTTAGAAAAAAAATAAAAAATGAGACTAAGCATGAATTCTTGTCTTGCTCAATGAGGTTTAATGTTCCTAAATGTCTATCACACATATTTACTTTCTATCTCTCTATTCTGTGCATTAACACTGCACATTAGCATTACACTAACATACTACATGTTAATCACAAGATGTGGAGTCATCCAGTACAGATACAATCACTATGATAAAAGTTTAAAAGTATAAGTGAGATTGAGCAACACATTTTTGGGTGTACAGCCATAGAGAGCTACAGTATATAAGTAACAGGAAAAAGAAAAAAAAAGAACAGCATATTGAGTGAATTTTGAGCCCAACTGCTGAGGTCTGAGTTCTGAGTCAAGTAGCCCCACCGAGTGCCACTGGCACTTAGACATATGGAATTGGAAAACAAGTTCAAAGGGATTGTGGAAGCTTTGGTCTTGACCCAAGAAGACCTACGAGGGACAAAGCAACAAACTTAGAAAACAGCAGGTTCCCAGTAGATGCGACATACTGCAAGAGAGATTCAGTTAGGTGTGTTAAATAGATCCTCAAGCAGAGACATGGGAAAGAGTGGGAAAACTTGCAGAGAGGAGCTTTGTTTTAAAGCCCTGTGTGCGGGAGACGTATCAAATTGCACTCAGATTTTGTACACAGAGTACTGTAGCAGCTGTTGCTAGAAGGCTGGAAGGGCACGATACTTCACACTGAATTTTCAGTTTTAACGATTTGCAGCCTTAATTAGTTCCAGGTTAACAATTGGGTCTATTTCGAGCTTGATAATCAGCTGCAAAAATCACATTTTGTCATGTGTTATCCCATCAAATGAGATGAAATAAGTAAATGTTAGGTACAGATAGTCAACTGAGCTTACAAATTCATTTTTGCCTCATGAGGGTGATCAGAAAGGATACACCAGGTCACTGGGCCAGCATTATGAGGCTCAGGAAAAGCTTCCACCATCAGAATACAAGGATCCTGAATGAGGTCACTGCCTTAAACCACCCCTCATCGTGCATATTTATACACATGAATTACTAATATTCTATTCGATAAGAATTGAAAGAACTGACAGGATTACATGTGACTGTGATTGTTTCTTATAAGATGAAATGTCATTACTTAACACAACTGAACTTGATTAATCACAAGTAGATGATATAATCACAGCAGAAGGACAGAGAGCTGAGGCAGGTGTTGAAAGGGCTCGCAGCTTACGGCATGGCAAATAAAGCATGATGAGCACATGTGAGGCGTGAAATCCCAACACAAACACAGACAGCAGGTCTGAACTGAACAATAACTGGTGCCTTTGAGCCAGAAATGCACAGTTCATGACTTCTGCAACTGCAGCATAAATTAAAAGACATAAAAAGATTAGAAAGACAGACAGGCAGGCATGTGAGGTATTAAATAGGTAAATAAGAATATCTTTCTCTCTGAGTGAGTGAATGCATTTGAAGTGGAAGTCGATCAAATCTGAGGTGATGCAGCAAAACTCAAAAAAAGATCAGAGATACACTGTTGGTTAAGTTTGTCACCCCAAAGAAGAGTGAAATCATGTGAAATGTGTCATTGTGTGTTACCAGTGCAGGAAAGAAATAAGGTTTTTCATTTCTATCCAAACCTGCCTGGAATTGTCTTGGGTTTTTAATTCATTCTGGTCATCTTCATTTAGAGAAGCAGTTATTGATTCCTATTTGCTGGGCAGCATCCTGATGCAGGCATCCCAAAATCATTACGAAAACCTCAGGTAATTTCTATTGATCCAGTCCAAAGTTTTGAGAGTTCTTGTAGAATTTAGGAAACACTTTAAATGGAATAAACTCACTATGTAACCCCTAAAGGTACAATCTGTTATATTTCGGTCATATTTCATTAAAATGTCTAAAAATTACTCCTGCTATTTTGATGACTTGTGTACTTTGCATTATCCCAGCAATGCTCGAAGTCAGAGAAATTTTTAATTTTGTTTAAGGTTACTGTGTTTCATTTGGTCACCTGTTAATGGCTTCATGTCTCTTACTACTTTGGTCGCATCATCAGAGAATGAGTAAGGATGATGTTAGCATAATGCTTGCTTGATTTTGATGTTTTCACTGCAAATTCCTTGCAGTCAGCACCTTTTCTAATTTGTAATAATCTAGTTTTTGGGTGTTCTAGTTGAATTTTGGGGCAACGAGTAAGAACATCAGCTTTTTAACATTAATGGGTATTGATATCGATAGATACATTCATTCCTGATAATGTTTGCCCCTTAATAACCTTATTCTCTAAAGATCATGGACAGGCTCCTAATACTGAGTGCTTTGTTTCAGTTTCTGGTTATTATTTTAATCTTTTGACTAATAAGCACCCTTCACGATCTACTAGTTTTCCTACTTTTGACAAGCAAGTACATTAAGTCCCATTAGAGCTCCTGTTCTTGATCTGTCCAACACATTATGGGTCTTTGAGACAGTGTTTGAGACATTCTGTACAGTAGCTTGCAGTGTAAGTCTGTTTGCTGTTTGCTGTCTATTTCAAAATACAGTTTTTTCCACTCATTATACTAATTGGCCCACGGCAGCGAGCCACAGTGCAGCTGGGCAAGAGAAAATGAGCCTCTTTGAAGTTCCCTCGTTTGAATGGCAACACAGATCGTTGTTGTTTTGCTTTGTTTCAAACCTGGAGCCTGCTTTGAAACCATACAAAGGGATTGGACTTATTATGGCCCAGCAGCATGTCCATACTTTGCCCTTTTTAAAAAAATGAGGAGTCATTTTTATTGGCAGGGTCAGCTTTTATTTGGGGTAAGTATCAGCGTGACAGCTTTGGATCTTCATGATTTAACTTGTATGATTCATTTGGGGGTTTTTTTTCTACTTTCCAGACTGTTTGCACGGTGTATACATGTCAGCATGAATCTCGTTTAGACTGATATGTCACTGTGCCCAACGGAGAACTGAGACTTTATTTCTTTAAAACCGATATGTGTGATATTTTCAGATTTCACCCAGGGTATGTGAGGGCCTTAGCACCTTATTTCACAAACAGAGTGGAATGGGGTGGCAGAATGAGGGAAGTTTAGATTCATGGAGGCCCCAGAGGCTGCTCTGAGGGCAGTTTTGCCCCATTTCTCGTAGCCATATAGGTTAGTGGGGAAAGGGCCATGTTAAACCGATCCTAATGGATGTTGGCGGTTGGCATCAGGCCGCCGGCGCGGGCGGAAACAGAAGCCCGTCTGTCTGTCTAATGTCAAATGAAAAGAGATGCTGTGCTGTCACTACTCTCAATCACGTCTCCCTGAGCAGAAACACTGACGTTAATGAAGTGAACCACAGACACAGAGACACAGCCACCGATTCAATAACCTCAGAGCTTTTGCACAGATTGCAGCTCAGACATCCTGTTTAGCTCTTTGTACTTCAAAATTTGAATGGAATTGTTTTAAATCCAACTAAAAACTAGCAATTCATGAGGTATTTACTGTGCCAAACACATTACAAATCCTTTTTAAATAACTTATCAAGATACTATTAGGTGCTAGACTATATAATAACAATCTTACCTTAAAACCCAGTTGACAATAATGAGATTTAATTCATTTGAATTTGAAACAGTGAAAATCAACTTGAAATGCTACTTAGTGGTATCACATAGCCTAGTTATCAAAGTCAAAAGGAAAAAAAAAGGCCACCTGGTTAAGATATGTATCGAATAAGTACTACTACTTGGCTTTTTGGAATTTGTTTAAAGTTTTAAAAATAAATTACAGTTGCACAAGACAGATAGCCACACTTACAGCTCCACTAAGCCCCATTTACAGCCAAATAAGGCAGTGTATGCAGTTTTTTCAAAAGCTGCTAAACCCTCATAAATAGGTAATTTCGTCATTTCTAGTTGCCAGAAGATGAGTTTGCCTTTTTTTTCTGGTGTCACTTTGGATTTCACAGATTTAATGGAGAGAGCAGCATGGAGGCAGGACAACTTTAAAATGATCATATTTTTTATATCTTTTACCTCAGTCTGTCTTTTAAAAGCAATGTGTATGAACAATGATCGAACACTGCTTAAAAAAGGATACAGATGGAATATGGAATGTATATAATATAATAATATGTATATCCCACTGTCTCTCACAGCATCAGCATCCCGTCTCCTTATTTATTTTCCCCTTGACTCAGGAGAGGCTGTCTCACCTCCCCTTGACTTGCTGTTTTGTGTTGCATCGTTCATTAGACAAAGTAAAAACTTGCTGTTGTTCGTCTTTCCCAGACTGTGAAAATAAATAAATAATGTTTAAATCAGTGTGCTTATAGCATTGCACAGGAAAATGGGCAAAACTAGTGTGTATGTGTATACTTACGTTGACACTGCAGCCCATTAGAGTTAGAACTGATAAATATGGTGCCTACTGTTTTTTTGTGAGGAATACCATAACCATTAGACTTCATCCTCTGGAGACCTTGAATGACTATAGCTATTGAACTATATCAGTCTGGTAGAGCAACTGACAGACAAACACTGCCATTCACAGAGCTCTGCTACTGGCATGTCTAAAGAAAGAGAGCTGGGTAACAATTTGTTATATTTATTAATGGGGAATAAATGCAGCAGTTTTAGATATTTAAGTAAATTTGTAACCCACACACTCTCCATTAATGTAACAGTGTCATCTCATGATTTCTTAAGCTGCCTTGCAAGGTGAGGATTCACAGGAATACAGTCAGTTATGTGTGAAACTGTGAAAGGCTTCATTAAGTGGTTGATATTCGATCCGATTATATTAGATCCAAGCTACTTAACTTGAGAAATGGCTAATGCTTTTTCACGCTTATTGTGAATGAGCTATGACTGGGAAATAGGAAGTAAAAACACTATGTTCTAATCATTAGGGCACATTATATGCATCATTATAGAAAAAAGACAACTCCAGACCACAGTACTGCTGCATAAAGACTCTGGTCACCATGTGGGATGGATGAAAGTGGAATCATGCAAATTTCTTCTGATAGCATTTCTGCTATCAAAGAGAGACTGCATTAACAAAAGCATATTACCGACACACCCTACCTGATACTATATGACATACCTACAACAGTGTTTACAGAGACCGAATTACTTAAACATTAAGAAATGTCTCTATTGCAACATTGCCTGTAAAAGATAACGTGTTGGAGGAGAGTTCTTGTTTCACATTTACATAGTGTAATGAAAAAGATCCAAATGTGTGAATTTAAGACTTTGCAGGTTAGCATTTTGTTGAGGAAGGCTGGAAATAACAGAACCCCAAAGATGGTGCTTTGTGGCAAGGTGGATGACATCCATGGCTGTCTGAGCCTTGGTTCTGGTGCAAAAAAAACTGCAAGGAACAAAGTAACACTATTACAGTGTGCTAACACTGCCAATAAGTTGGTTATTGGTCCTGTCTGTTCTGACAGTAGGTGGTTAGAAAGTCTGATTGCATCTTCATGGTGGTCTGCAGCTGCAAATAGCCTCAAAATTTTAATCTAATATGTGCCTTATAATTATGTTATGGTGTTATACCAACACAGGTGGCTGGCAAGTGTTAATAAGTTAATATTAACCCAAAATAAACCTAAAAAAAATCGCTCTTGACCCAAACAGTGGGAGGTAAGTGTTTTAAAAAGTGCAATTCTGAGGATTTGAAAGAGATAGAATAAGCCGAGCCCTCGATCAATTTCTCATGAATTGAGATCTAGAATCTTTAAGGTGCTTTTGAAGATGAAAAGAAATATAACAAGAAGGGAAAAGATCTTGATGCACTTTATGCTCATGCTCAACTTACTTAAAATTCTTTTAATCGGGCATAATTATGGTTAAAAATGAGGACACCTTTTGACCTCACGGAGTCTTCTTCGGGGCAGGGGTAAATATAGAGGTATCCACCCTCTATTTATAGGCAATCAATGAGGACTCAATTATTACAAAAATTACTACGTAACAAATTCATACTAAACAAGTTTAAACAAATGTGCTAAAGGTCATTTTTGAGAATTTTTTTACCCTTCTGTCATTGAAAAATGTAGTTAAGTGGGGAGCCTCTCACTCTCTTGCAGTCATAAAGCTGCAGTGCTGTTCACAGAGTGCAATCACATCAGTAAAGAGGCGAGGAGGTACATAATTTGGAGTGGCTGGTGATGGGCGGCCACCTTGAAAACTACAACAGGAGCCAACTTATTTTAGCTGACTTGGTGGCTTGAATGTCCACACAATGTCAGACTTTGCTGTTACTTAGCTCTGAGTACTTTTAGTGCCTTGTTCTTTATGTAGCAAATGGAAGTTCAGTAAGAGAGAAGGCTAGCAATGGAGCAAACACTTTGAAAAGACACAGAAAATGTTGAGCAAAAAAAGGAAAAAAAATGACGTGTCAAATAATGTCCAGCACACTCAGAGACATTAGTCCACCTGTCTGTCCCCTTGTCTGAATCAAACAGCTGATATGTGTTAATGCTCCAACATCAAATTAATGATAAAAATATTAAAAAGAATGGTTCAGTTTTTGAAAAATATGCTTTTTCTCTCTCTTGCAGAAATTGTATGAAAAGATTAAAACCCCTGTCATATCCGTCCATCAAAAAAAGACTAAAACAAACAGTAAGTTTCCTTAGCATAATGACTAGGGAGAGACAGCCAGCCCAGCTAAGCCTGAAGATAACAACCAGTACTTATAAACCCTTCTAACAATCACATAACATCTTGTTAGTTTGCTTTGTACAAAATTTTAATTTGTGTTCTTTTTACTAGGGGCTATTTGGCGCTGGTCTGCTTCAGGGCCAGTGACCTATAGAATCCTATTATTAGGCCTGTTGTGAGTTTGCCAGGCAAGAAAATGAATAAACATATTCCCTGAAAACGATAATACACCACTTCAAATGTCTGAGATAACACCACAAGTGATTAGCCATACCATTCTAAACAGTAACTGTGTTTTTTAATTAGGGATCCCTGTCCAGGATTGTAGATGAGCCATTTAGAACCAACAGCTCATCCATCCCATTAGTGCCTTACTGAGACCATTAGGAATAATATTGTGAATTTATTTTAAGCTCAAGTGTGTATACACAGTTTTATAGGCGAATGTAGAATTGGGAATAGAAATAAAAATGACATCATTAACTCAATGTCCGCTGGCATGCCTCGTTCGCAAGAGGACGCTGTACATCCCTGTCAATGGTTGACGTAGGGATGACGTACCAGGAAGTGTCTAAAAGACAACAAACCCGCAGCTGGCTAAAGACCAAGTGTTACATGCTACAACAATGACAGAAAAAATACAATAATGGCTCCTCAGCGACATTTATGATTTTTTATTTACAAACGTTGTAGTTTTGGCGATTTAACACCAGAAGTACCGAACAAGTAAGATAACTTTATAGCGACATTATTCTCATACCTTGTTAGTGATATTTTAGCTAACGCAAACTAGCGAGCTAGGCTAACCTGCTACAAAATAATGAATCATTATAAATATTGATATCATGTCATTCCTCATTACTTACCGATACTGCTAGAGGACTACACTTGTTTATTAGCCCTACTGATTGTTACTTAATTTCACAAACGTAAATCTGCAGTTCGTTCTGTAACGTGAAATCCGAGTGTGTAACACCAGGTCCTGTTGGAAAAACTGACAATATAAAAGTGCACTGCTTTCTGGTCATACAAACAGCGAGCTGGCATCACAGAAGCTATAAATTGTAAATTAAGAAGAGTTTCTGGTAAATTCGGCATACATATTATCTAATTTTTTATTCAACTTATACAAAACACTGGATGCCTGATAACGTTACGCTCCATCAGTTTCCAGTGAAAAAATAACGAAACGAACTGTCCAAAATGAAAGATGAAATTTCATTTGAATAAGATAATTTAAAGTGAGTGCTAAATTAATGGGGGAAAAAAATCCAAATAACTGACGTACACTTCTGGGTTAGTTTGTAAAAGATAGTTAAAGAGTTAAGATAGCAAAAAAGGAATTTATTAAGCATTATATTGTCACATTCAATGTAAACTTGAAAGTTTGGTGAAATAATTTAGATGCTCATTTTGACAAACATTGCATTGTCAAAAAGAGAAGTTGCTGTTGAGGGAGCTAAGTAGAAAAAAAAAAGGTTTAAAATGCATCAGCTGACCTGAACAAATATTCGCTTTCACTTCCACTAAATCCATTTTTGCCTGATGTGAACTCGCAGGGGCAATGCCTGGTCTTTAAAATTATGTTGTTTTAAGTGGCAAATCAAATGGGTTACTTTTAGGACCTTTCGAATTGAAATGCATTGTACTTTTTCACAACAGTTTACATGAAACTTTTAACAGTTGTGCCCTTCACTAGTACTGAAAATCTAACTAATTGTTTTCTGTGTTTTTCATGCAGGTTGTTATCAGTCAATCCAAAGCTTTTGAAGACCGTGACGTTTCTGCAGCTCTCCAATGTCTTCAGGCTGTCCACCCCAATCCCCTGCTGTGGCAAAGTCTGAAGTAGCCATAGAGGGAGAATGCCCGCTGCTGGCAGCCACCTTTGCCTACTGGGACAACATCCTGGGTCCACGGGTGCGCCACATCTGGACACCAAAGGGCGATCAATTCATGTTCCTCAGTGATGGAGAGGTCACATTTTTGGCCAATCATACACTGAATGGGGAGATTCTGCGTAGTGCTGAGTGCGGTGCTGTGGATGTTAAGTTCTTTGTCCTGGCAGAAAAGGGAGTCATTATAGTGTCTCTCATTTTCGACGGTGAGCTGAAGGGGGACAAGAACACATGTGCCTTGTCCATTATTCTGCCTCAGACAGAGCTGGCCTTCTACTTGCCTCTTCACACTATCTGTGTGGAGAGACTAAAGCATGTTATCCGCAAGGGGCGCATTTGGATGCAGAAGGTACCCTATCATTCCTGCTGATCCCTTAACTTTACACTCTAGGACCTGTGTTTAGTATTCACCCAGGAGTAGGCAAATTATTACCCTTTTTACTCATACAACCTACTTTAAAGCCTCATCTAGGTCTAGTTCCTGATTTTAAAGGGCTATTAAGTAATCCATCACCTCTGTGTTACCCATTTGGGATTGAAACAACATTGACAGAATAATAAAGATGCAGCCACCCAATGCAGATGAGTAAGTGAGCTAATTAGGCCTGAGAGCTCCTACAGAGGTAGCTAGCAAGCAGGTAATAATATGGGTAGACAAAATAATGTGACAAATGTGAATGACTTCAAAATGCAGCAGACACAGCTGTTAGAGTGACTCTTTTAGGTTCTTTTATCTGCCATGTTTCACATATGTTCATAAATTTGCAAATGTATCGAAATGTGAGTTTATAACATCCAAAAAAAAAAATGTTGAATTTTTTTTTTTTACAAGTGTACATAACATAAATAAGGAGACTACAAACTATAAACCTATGCTTAAATGATCTAGCTGATTTCTCAGTTTAGTGCCAATGGGTTTAACTTTATTTTACCCCATCTTTTGTATAAATATAGACAATATATAATAATATTATAATAATGTCTAATATATATAATAATATTATGAGGTGAATAAATTTTCAGTTTGACAATGAGGCTCCAGCTTCTCACTAAAAAAGTTCCTTGTATTGTGATTTCAGTGTAAAGCCTCAAAATGCAGAACCTGCCATTTGAAAACCTCAAATCTGAAAAAAAAATTGCAGCTGGCCAAGTAATGAATCACGTTGGTCAATTCAGTCGACTAACTTAAGCATCTGTGCAACGCTTGACTTAACCGTCCTTACTTTCCTTCATCCTTAGGGCTACAACATCATTTCAGTGCTGAGCATGGAGATTGTCCCTATCATGGAACTGCTGGCCTCAATGAAGACACACAGTGTTCCAGAAGACATAGATGTGAGCAGCACATACACACACATATCGACACTCATCCCCCATCCTCACTTGCTTTGAAGGAGTACCATGAACCTAAAAAATAAATAAATAAATAAAACAGAAGCCATAACAATTAACTTATTTGTAACTTGACAGCAACAGAAATATACAGCTAAAAATATCTAAACATCATGGTTTCAGTGAGTGGCTGAAAAGAAATGTAGAAATGTAAAAGAAAATATATTTATTGAATATAATCCCTCCTGTAAAAAACCTTTATCTCCAACTGTGGTTGTTTCTTTATATCACTTGTTCAAGCAGCCTCTTTTTTTTTCAAAAGATTTAAATTATCCAGGTTCTCTGCCTAGATTACCACCCAGTGTGATTCAACGCATTCGTCCTTTTCTAATATGCAAATTCAGCAAAGAAAAGCAGCACAGTGCAGCTCCCTTGAATCTTTCTTATCTGTTTCCTTCACTGTTACATGCATCTTATTTCCATCACAGTGCCTGCAAGTGTGGCCATTAGCACTTCTGTCTTTTGTTGAGAACAATTTTAAAAATGACTCATTTGTTTCACTCCCGCTGAGTAGATAAAAGACACCGTGCTAAATGATGATGACATTGGGGACAGCTGCCACGAGGATTTCCTCCACAAGTAAGTACTTTGGTACAGGCAAATGGAGACAGATGATGAACAATGCCCATTTAACACCCATCAACCTTCCAATGATGAGTAATGGCTCTCCACTTAGTCAAAGTTTCCTCCAGAGAAAGGACGAAAGCTAACTCGCAGCTAGTGTTGAGAGTCCAGAAAAGTCCACTCCAACAATAAAGCTCCCAACTGCAGAGTAAAACAGGATTAGTTCAGGTTCCTGTGCAGATGACAAAGTGTCTGTGAACTGGAACTAATTAACTCTAAAGGATATTTATAGCCGACAACAGACTAATTGTAATGTAACCAGGCAAAATAATTCTACTTTGTGACAAGTCGTCTCATAATGACTCAAGATCATGTAACAGATAAAATATTCACCAAAGTGTGTGAGGAAAAAGACAAATTCAGGAATCACGATTGCGAATGTATCTTTCCACAGGCCCAGAGCCAGTTACCGTCTTAATTCATCCTCTATGTAAAGCCTCATAAATGTTGTTCAAACCCAGCTACTCGGTCTCAATCATTATTCCTAAAAGCTGTCGTAAATAATTAGAGCAGTGCTAATGAAGCTAATTGGCGCTAATTTGCATGTCTTTGTCTCCATGGTTCAGGGCCATCAGCTCTCATCTGCAGACTTGCGGCTGCTCAATAGTGGTTGGAAGCAACCCAGAGAAAGTAAATAAGGTAAATTTACCGGATTAGTGGCTGTACACAGAAAAATTTGCAATGCAGCTACAAAATTAAGAATGTTTTGAAGTGATGTTGTTTTTTGTTGTTTAATCAGCCCCTCATGCATTATTTTTACTCTGCATCACTGTTTGTTTCAGTGTTTTGAATGGCTGTCTAAGCTTGGAAGTCCATTTATTGCTGAACCTGCATCCAAAATGATAAAATTTATTTGAGATAGTGCACAGGCTGCTCGAAAGGGTCATTAAAAAAAGAAAAGTTGAAGATGTTAACAGAGAAGGATAAACTGTATAGCACACTGTATGTTTTTGGGGGTTTTTTGAGAGAGAGAGAGAGAACTACTGCAGAAGAATGCTGCTGATGTTTTACCCAGTGTCTCAAAAGGGTACACAGCCTTAACTTGGAGTTTTATTGGCATTAAGGCTGAACAGAGCCCCAATTGAATCAAAGTTTTTATTAGTATCTAACAATCAGCCTCAAGCCTTGTGCCTAGATAATGTCAGTAACCCAAATATGACTTTTTTTGAGTAAATTTTGTGCTGAAATCAAGCCTCTCAACTTTGTTTTCCTCCTTTTATTGCTGACTTGGCAAGAATCAATTCCTTTTCAGTCTAACAACAGCCAAATCAATATGAAAGCAAAAGGCTATTTATTTTCTGTGCATCTTATCAAAAGGAAGACTTGATACAGCCAGTGTTAATTTTAACAGCAAATTCTGATTTAGTCTTGGTCAAAGCCTTTTGAAAGAAACAAACTCGTCTTTGTCCTCCTGCTGTGAGTGTGTAACTGCTGCTGCGTTTAACTGTTGTGCACGTGCAGCGGCTTTTGAAAATGGCTCTCCTGCTCTGTAGATCAACCTACCCTCAAAAAACTGGATAGGATTACTTACTAACTTGTCCCACAAAAAGGGTAGTTTTAATTGGTTTTAATCTCCATTCATCCCTCCTTAACATTTTCGTCTCTATTTTATTCGTTGACTAAAGTGTCAGTTATATTTCGTCACAGTCTTCGTCATCATATCTGACTTTTTATTTAGTTTTTATTTAGTTTTCGTACGTGAAAAAGGTTCGTTGATGAATATTTTTCGTCATAGTCTTTGTCGATGAAATTAACACTGGATACAGCACAGTTGCAAGCATTTGAACACCTTTTTATAATGGCAAATAGTAATAGCTCATCATCAATTCTGTATAATTCTAAAATTAATCCATACTAGTTCGTCTTAAACTGAAAGCTGTGAATAAGCCTTGTAAAAAATAGTTTAAAAAAAAAAAGTTTTCTGTGTTGAATTTGGACTTTTTCTCTGCAGATTGTGCGGACCCTCTGCCTCTTCCTCACTCCGGCTGAGAGGAATTGCTCTCGGCTCTGCAAGGCAGACTTGTCCTTCAAATATGACACAGGCCTGTTTGTTCAGGGTCTGCTTAAGGTAGCCACCAGTCTCCTCACATTTTCTAACACAATGTGATATGAAGAAGAGCTTCTTTTGCTGCATGTTTGATGTATCCTGGTCTGTTGTTCTGACCTGATTTCTTTCTCCAACCTGAATTTTTTCTCCCCTGCACTGCATAAGAATAAGATCTTTTGTAATACATGCAGTTTTGTGTGTTGACTTCACAAGGTTTTTATTTTTAATGAGCCAGCTGGAATGTGCAAATTAAGATAAAGAAATATATTAATGCACTCAAAATGTTCAGTTTTATTCAGAGTGTTTTCCACTCAAAGTTTTTAATCTGACAAATACTTGGGGTCAAGAATGGAACTGAGAATTTAGAGAAAATTGGCAAACTTCTCAGTTTTAATGATGTTTACATATTATTTATTTATTTATTTGCTGCTGTACACAGGCAGATAGCTCTTTAAGTCAACAAGAGCAGAATAAAAGCAGTATCTTTATCATTGACAGTGTAAAAAAGTTCATGGAGGATCCTCTTATGGATTTCCATATTAAATGCAGTGGGGAACAAAAGAAAACCAGGAAACAACAAAAATGGAAATTGAAAGATTTTGCTGGCAAAAAGTAGTTAGTAGTTAATTAGTCCTCTCCATTTTTGCACATCTCTCTGTCCCATTAAATCCACCACCTACATTGACCCCATACTGTCCAGTACTGTAACCCTGTTGTCACACTGGCCCTCATGGGCTGATTGTGTTCACTGAAAGGCTGCTGAGTCCTTTTCTGTTGCCCCCTAACCTGCATCGATTCTGGTGCCAGTGAGCTAATAGTACTGATAGCTACACTGCTAACTGATCTAACTAACAGACATCAGCTGCATTAAGCTGTTAACTCTGATGAAATACTGCCCCCTATTTGTTTGGAGTCCAATTCATAACATACAGCTCCTTTTAAAGCTTCTTTGCACATATATGACATGGATATAAAATGTTTTGACAGAACTCCTCTGATGTTTGTTTTTTTCTTGATGTATTCCATTTTAAATATATATGTGCATCAGAAGTTCTAATGAATAATTAAACTTTATGCAAGCAAGGAGCTTCTGATTATTGTTCCTCATACAAACATTGTGCACCCTATGCTGTCTGCTCTTTAAATATGGAGAGCATGTGGTGGAGGGAGCAGACTTTCTACATCACTAAGCAGAAAAATATGACCATGCTCTTAAACATCACATGAAACAATAATTCAACCATGCTGTAAGATTACCTGAGGGTTGACAGGTTGTCAGTATGTGCTTTCCCCTGCCTTCATTTCATTCCCAGGACTCCACAGGCAGCTTCGTCCTGCCCTTCCGCCAGGTGCTCTACTCACCTTACCCGACCACGCACATAGACGTCGACATCAACACTGTCAAGCAGATGCCGCCGTGCCATGAGCACACATACAACCAGCGGCGTTACATGCGGTCAGAGCTCAGTGCGCTCTGGAAGACGGACAGCGAGGAGGATATTCCCCCCGACACGGTCATCCACACCGATGAAACCTTCACACCTGACCTGTAAGCCACGCATGCCTGCATGCATGCAGAGTATCTGTTGCATTTGTTAGTGATATTAAAGTTATGCCTCTGAATTGAAATATGCCATTTTATGTGCACTGTGTAAAAAATAATTAAAAATGCTAAATCATGACCATGTCTTTATCCTAGAAACATATTTCAAGACGTCCTGCATAAAGACAGTTTGGTGAAGTCATTTATAGATGAGGTAAGAATGTAGCAAGACTTCATTACATCATTCTTGACTCTCAGTGTGAAGTTAAAAAAAATCCTGACATTTAGAAGAAAAAAAAATAACCCTGAACAAAATTGAATGATACAAAACCAAAAATATCATAGTAGAAATGTAAGGTTTTTTTTCTTGCCTGTTATTGCTGTATACTGGTCTGTTTTGTTTGAATTCTTATTGCAAACAGTTGTTGCAGTGATTTTAAGCTCTTAAATTGTTAAATCAGAAAGTATCATCAGGGTTTCTGTTTTAAATTAATGTGTAGTTTGTTATTCAACCATCTAATGTTAAAGGGTTGAGCTCTCTTCAAACGAGTGACAGAAACATTGTTATATTTAGTTTGAGCTACACTGCTGTTGATTAGGCCTTGTCTTTGGCTGCAGCAAACAATTGATGGTGATCCTCTGTCACTGATCTAGAGATAGAAACAAAACAGTGCAGTTTATTCTCAAGGGTCACAACCCATCATCCATGCCCGTGAAAGTGCTCCAAGGTTTGGGGTTACAGGCTTTCCTCATGACAACAGCAATATGTTTGTTTCTCAAGGTTATCACAGAGGAGGGTGAAGTGTATTATTTGTCTCCTTTTACCACTGTAGCTGTACCCTGGGCTGCTAATTGACATCCTGTGTTGTACCCAGGTGTTCATGCTGAAGCCAGGCCTGTCCCTGCGGAGCACCTATCTAGCCCAATTCCTGCTGCTGCTCCACAGGAAGGCCCTCACGCTGCTCAAGTACATCGAGGACGAAACGTAAGAGCTGTCTCTAATCTGACTTTAATCCAAATAACGAAAAGGATTATTGGGTGACAACTGACCGCCACACTCGCACTCACACTCCCTGCTCCACAAAAAAAATTAAATCGAAATCTAAATACCAGAGCTGACAATCCACCAATCCACTTGCTTCCTTTCTTTTTTTTTTTGTGCTTTGTGCACTGTGGCTACTGACCTTGCTCTGATTGTGACATCCCCACTGGGCCCCCCATCAGGCACACAGCCAGAAATACCCCTAAGCCTTGTAGTGTCTGGTGCCTGGTGGAACACATTTCCTGAGTTAGGAGTCATATTAGTCCGGTCACTGTTCTCCAGTATCTGATAATGTTTCCCTCAGGGTTTTTTGAGGGTACACGTACAGCAAGCTTAGAAGAGAAAATTACCGAACACTGAATGATGGGGAACTAAAAACAACAACACAAGCTGAAACATCTGTTAGCTCTGGGTGAGGATTCAGTCGAATATGATCTCAAACATCACCTGGTAGCTGGATAGTGTGGCTGCTCGAGGGGAAACACACAGGTGCAGGGTGAGTGCACACCCTCAGAGTTCAACACCAGTGCAATGTTTTGGACCCAGAGGGGCGAGAAACCTAAATCATGATGAAAAGCAGTATGTCAAGAAACATTTAGAGTGGAATACATGGTCAGGGGACCATGCAGGTTTTACAGAAGCAGTGGTGCAAAGAGCAAAGGTGCCGTTCTGCTGAGGGGTAGAAAAAGCTCATATGATCATGTGAGTCATCCTTCACTCTGCTCTGAACAAGCATGACTGTGACGCACTGCAAAAACTACTGCAGATGGCCTCCCTGATACATACAAACACAGTAAGCTGCTGGGTGTTATGCTGAAGTTCTATGATATTCACAAACTGCTGGTTTACAATAGTGAATGGTGCACCATCCATGTACGGCAGAAGATGTGTTAATGCCAGTAATTTAAAAAAGCATTTACAGGATCATAATTTTCTGCTATATGAGCCATCTTGCCCTGTTAGGAGTTAAATAATATATCAATTTAATACACAGAGAACAAGAATTTGTATTTTGTGAATTTTCATTGCCAAGTGTTTTCATATCTTATGTTACAGTGGCGACATCATAGTAGAACTTCCTAGAAATAATAACTTTGACACTTTTTTTTCTATCCACTCTGAGATGTAAAAAACAGCATTATTTTATTGTAACCCCACAGCAGCAGGAAGTCTATTTTTCACGATCTGCCATTATCTTTTCCTCCTTTAAATAGTAACCATGCTCTCGCGTGCAATCAAATTTTGACACACTCAATGTGATTGTTGAATATCACACACACTCGGGGGTGAAGTTAACACTTTTCTGCCTGGTGAAAATTGAGGTGGAGGTGGAGGTGATTTTACTGTTTTCTCCAATTCTTCATTCTTCCAGGACTTAATGTATATGTGCTATATGTTGTGAAATGAGCTATAAGCCAATTCTTCAGTTCTGCTCAAAAGGGTTTAACATTCAGTGGTAACAGAAAAAAAGCTACAGAAGATTAAGACATGTGTGTCGTGCCATCCCTGACAATTAAGGGCACTCCTGCATCTTAAACACTGTATGAGATATTATACTAAACATGAAGAGGTTACAAGGTATACATGCAAAATGAAGGAATGAAAAAATGCTAAGTAATATTAAGGTCATTCAAACACAGAACCCAACTTGTAATGATGCTGGAATCAAAGGCTGAAAATAAATCTACAACAATTTTGACAATCAACAGTCATTTAAATTCATTTACTAGGATGAAATGTACAACATTTCATAAAAATGACACTTAAAGTATTGAATATGCTGTTCTTCTTTGTTTTATATGAGTGTAAATGTAATATCTGCTGTGTGTTTTGGACTATTATACATTGGAAAGACAAAACAAACACATTAAAGATATTTTCATGGGCTCTAGAAACTAGATATTAGTCTTCATGACATAATATTGCTAAAGCTATTAATCAACAAAATTATCAGCAGATAAAGACCAAAAACAATAATAGTAATATTAAGAAGCAAAGTAATAATATAAATTCTATAAATTAATCAATAAAAATCAGTAATTAAAAATGCTTTTATTTAGTTGCAGTCCTAGTTTGTAAACACTAAATAATACTTAAAAACCTTGAATCACAGAAACAGAGTGTAACCTGCTTGCTGGTAAACAAGGCTCACAGACTGGTTTATGATGATGATTGATCTTGGGTAGAAACTGGGAAGAAGCACCTGAATTTTGAGCTGCTCAGGGTGATGAATCCTCAGCATCATCCCGGAATGACAGCTTCCCCATCGACACTTGTCTGCTGAATAATATGCTGTGCAAGAAAAAACACAAAGCATGTGCTGTTGCCCTCTCAGTCACTGCAGCTCAACTTCTGAGAGACTCTGGAGGCCCCCGAGAGAAATTACATTTTCCCTCATAACCATCAAAACACTAAATGTTGTTTTCATGATTACAGTTTGATCACTGACAAGAAACTCTCATTTCTCTGCCCCCCCTTCAGGCTCAGAAACAAGACTGTACGCCACGTTGCAAGGTGACCTGGTGGCTTTTGATGGCCTCACCCAGACTTTGCCTTAATGCTTCTCTCATTTACCGGAACAATCACTGAAGAATGAAACAAGTTATAAATAAATACTCAAAATTTTTTTCCTCTGTTGGGACCTTGTTCACTTACCTGTGAAAAACCTATAAGTAATTGTAACTTACTTAATTGTCACGCTGTAGTCCTCACAGGATTACAGTAACCACCTTCTGGTTTGGCTCCAGAAACACTTTCTCTTGCCCCATCAACTCATCTGAGACACTGCAGCTCACTGTGTCTTCAGCTTTCCCTGAATTTTTTGCTGCCACCCTTCCTGTGGTGACCTGGTCATTGCTCCATCTGGACTTGACTCATCTCCTTCTGTGCTCTGCAACAGTAGATCGACCTTCCCCCCTCCTTGCAGGACAGCAGTCACTCGCTGTCTGTTCTTCTGCCTGTCAGTAATTTGGCTTTTCTCTTCTTTACAAAAGACATTTGAGGACTTCTGTGAATGCCTCATGATCATGCACGAGTAATTAAGCAGCCAAAGGATTTGTTACCCTGACCTTGGTAGTACTTGTTTCCGTTTGATAATAATATTGATGAATTTCTGACTCTCACAGCCTTTACACACTAAGGACTTGATGTATTAACGACACGAAAACTAAAAATACTCACACTCACAGTGCTGAAGTTCTAGATAGAGTTCAGGACGTCATTGAGACACTTTGAAATCTCTATTATTTAAAACATGAATGAGAACATTCACAGATATTATTTTAAACATTTTCTTTTCATCTCTTGCTCGCTTGCCCGTCATTCTCTCTCCATCAACTCACACACTAATAGATGTATCTTATATTTATCGATGAAAATGAGAAAATTTATGTCATTCTAAAAGAAAACTCAATCTCTTAAGGCCTTTAATCTACTTTTCAATTAAAATCTAAAACCTAAATATAAGTCACTGTCAGCGTCTTATCAACCAGTGATTGTCCATTTACTCTGAGTATGAACTGTGCAGTATAAACTGGATGACACAGCATCAGGCAGTGGGCTTGCTGAAAGTTTTCACATGGTTGCATCAGTAAATGCAAACAAGCCTGCATGCACAGAAAATGCTTATACACCAAATATTGCTCTCACACAAGAACCATCATGTTTTTATTTTTTTGTTTGTTCAAAATTGCTCATTTATTTTGTTTAATCATATTGAAAATTTTAATACTACACCAATGAGTAGTTCTATGATAAACAGTTCAGCATTTTAATGACTTAAATCTGTTTGTTGAGGCACACAACTTAAATTCTGATTCACTCTCTCAGCCCTCTTCAGCATCATTTTCAAAGGCAGCAAGAAGCTTTTTTTTTTTAAAAGAAACTCTAATAAACCCACTTCACTTTACCTGCTTTGCAACAAACTGAATACAAATAAGGTCAGAGACCAGCTTGTGAACATAGTGGAGCCTGATTGTTCTCTTTAAGAGCTGATGGAGACCAAAACAGAGCAAATAGAGGAGTGTTTTACTTATATTTATCAGTTGTCCAGAAATCCCACTCCAAAGCAATACTGTTGTTACTCCATATCTGCTGGATCTGTGAATTAGGATTGTTTGTTAACAGCTTAGCCACATCAACCTCACATCAATGTTGTAAAATCAGTCAGGAGATTTAGAATGATCTTCTACAAAGCTTTCATAATTTTAATCTCAAGCTCCAGTAGTTTTAGAGCTCTAATGTGCAGGAATATTTACTTTTAAAGAGCACTTACCAGATCATTTTAAGTTCACAAAGAGGAGATTTCTTTGAAGTCTGCAACAGTAACACATATTTGAACTCTAATTGGGAGAAGAAAATATCGCCCAAAAAGCACAAGATAAGTGTTTTTTAACTAAGAACACATCAGATATAACATATAAAAAGAATCAGTATCATGGGATTACACAGTGATATTTTTAACTGTGGCTCACAAAAGGAAATACTTTTTTTCTTAAAATTTCAATTTGCAGAAATGTATAAATTATCATAAATAAGATTCCAGATATTCAGTTTTTTTTTTTTTTGTTTTTTTTGTTTTTTTTTTACCAGAATATTAAATGTAAGTAGGATGTCATAAAACCATTAATTATTTCTTTACCTTTTGTGTGTGGTGTTATTCAAATAGTCCAAGAAATGTTTTGAATTCCTTTGTGTATCGTACACAGCAAATGCCTTTAACATATCTCACAAAAGACAACGCTAACTACACGAGCCAAAGCATTATTTGTGTTCTAGTGGGGTCTTGTTTACAGCATTGCTTAGGTCTAAGGGCATACTATTTTACAGGTGCCTTGACAAGATTGTTTATGCTCAGTTGCCATCCTGTAGCAGCATACATAATTCATTGTGGCATGGCATTCCCCCGCACAGCTGCAACCCAACTAGATGCTAATGTAAATCCTCAGACACCGACTATTGCAGCTTGTTATCATTTAAGCAACATTCCTCTCTTGCTTCCTTCACAGGCAAAAGGGAAAGAAGCCCTTTCGATCCTTGCGCAGTTTAAAGACAGACCTGGATCTGATAGTGGAGGGAGACCTCAACATAGTGATGGCCTTCGCTGAGAAGCTGAGAGCAGGACTGCACTCGTTTGTGTTTGGGAAGCCATTCTACACCAGCATGCAAGAGCGAGATGTGCTCATGAGCTTTTGACTCAAATCCTCTGCACTTAAGTTATGGACGGTCAATGGAAAAATACATTTCATTGTTTTCTTATTTTCTTGTTATGTGAATGCATGCACTTTTATGTACTCTGAAACAAAATCATTATCAACCTTTATTTATTTATGTTTTGCTGAAATGAAAACTACACAATATTTAGCCTTTTCTTTGTGTTCTGATGAAAACATGTCAATCATCGTACTGATTATTACTGCTGTTATGAGCCATTGGAATTAAAGCTTCAATATTCTTCCTTGATCAGCTGTAGGGATAGTGTTTTTAGAGGACTTTAATTATTCACAATGGGGTGAATTATTCATGCATTCTATGCCTTCTGTTAACAGAGAGTCTGTATTAATTTATGGTGTTAAAATTGGCTGAGATGCCCAACAGGACATGTTCAGTTTAATTAAAATTATATTTATGAAAACACAAGTCATTAGTTTCTTCACTGCATTGTTATACAACAACCTCAGATGACCTTTGAACCTTTTGAACTTGTGCATTGCCTCTTTGAAAAAACTCAATTACTGAATGTGTGTGCTGAATGTAAATGATGCAGATCAAGCAGATTGTAAGTAATGGTGGAGCGAGGGGATTTCATTATAGGAAAGACAAAAGCACTGTAAATGAAATCTTATCACAATCCCTCCTGACAAAGCAGATCTGTGTTTGTAGCTGACAGCTCGTATCATCATTGAATTCATCGACCCAGTTGTGGATAAAAGGGATTTGCACTGATTTTCTTTTCCAACACAGCAACAACCTAGCTGTTTGCTGTCCATGTTATCCCTCTTTGCTATAAAAATGCATTTGCTGTGGTCTTAATGTAAACAATCTAGTTCATGTGCTATATATACATTGCTTCTAAAATGCAAATTGTTTTGACAGTGTTAAATGTTGTGATAATAAGGATGCATGATCCCCATTTTTTCATTTTTCCCTACATTTCTGTAAACTTTTAAATGCAAAACACTAAGACAGAGTTTATCAGAGATGCATCGGTTCTCAGACATGCCCTTTTTTCAACAGTGATTTTTTTTTCTACAGGTAGCTATGAATAAAGACTGTATTGCCAAATTTAATAGAAATCTGTTAGACTGATTTAATACATGGTAAATGAACTGCTTTTATATGATGCTCTTCTAGTCACCTGACTGCTCAAAATGCTTTACAACACAAGTCAGCATCCACCCATTCACATAAAGTTCAACCTGCCCTATCAGGAATTCAGACACGCACATTGGCAGCAGAAGGGAATCGGGCAGTCCTTTGTGTTTGCCCAAGGACATGTCCACATGAGAACCAGAGGATCCCGGGACCAAACCACCAACCCTCTGATTTGTAGACAACCTGTTCTAGATCCTAAAAAAATCCAAAAATAATATACACATACATTTTGGTTCTTAGAACAGAAAAACTGAAAATCTACAGCCATGCTAGCAGCTGTGTGAGGCTGAATTTACACAGCAGCACTTTGGGCTATTGCTGATGTCTAACGGATATGTATTACTAGCTTTACTGTCTTAACATGCTAGCCTGACAAGGTTTCCTTGCTAGAAGTAAACGCAAAGTAAAAATCTGAAACTTTTAGGATTGTTGTTAGTTTTGCAAATACATTTGTGAAATTAATGCGTAGTAAACATTTTGACCTGATGTTGGTGCTAGATGTCAAGTAAGGGTATCCTCAAACATATTACAGTTCATCCTTAGGAGAGTATGAATGTCTGTACAAAATGCCATGACTATCCATTGAGCAGTTGTAAAAGTTGTATATATTTTATTCAAAACCACACATTTCAACTCCATCGTGGTGCTGGAGGAAAGTTGGGATGCCTAAAATTATTTTTATCTTCTGTGCACCATGAATGTTTGTACAAGATTTCATTGCAATCTATCTAATAGTTGAAGAATTATTTCTTGTCCGGACCAAAGCGTTGAACCAACCCACAGATCCTTCGGTTACCATACTGCACAGCCTTAAAATGACACATGCAGTGTCTTATTTTTAGAATAAAATAAGATTAGAGACAAGAAAAACAAATAACGAAAAGTTGGCCAACAGTTCCAAAGCTAAAGGTGCCCAGATAACAAAGATCCAGTCACCTACAGATATCTGCCTGAGCTCTAACTCTATAAGGTTAAAAGTTCTGAAATGTTTCAGAGGCCATGAGCCATTCATTTAAAGCAAAAGACACAATATAGAAGAGTAAGTTATGGGCAATGTTATTTTGTTTTTAAAGAAGGAATTCTACCCTGTAACTGCAATTTATGTTTGCCCTCTGTCACCCTCAGAATCACCTCCATCTTTTATAGCACTGCTGATAGAAATCTTATGCAAACATCACTCTGATTTCTACTGGCAGACTCAATCTTGACTGGCCAAACCTAACATTTCACAAGGTTAATGGAACCAGAGTGCCAAATCTGTTTAATGTTTTTTTTTCTTTTACTGCAGAAAGTTTCCAGATATTCAGTGGTAAAGATATTGATGTGAAGTAGTTGATAAATCAGGTTAATACAGTCTGGCAAACTTTTGCTTGTGTCACTGTGGAAATTGACCAAGTTGAGGTATGCATTATGCCCTGAAGGCAATTTAGACCTAATTTAATCCTGAGAACACACCAGATTACTTAGGAAACTATCAGGAAACTATATCTGTGTCTACCACCTGGTCAAGTGTGACTGAATATGATCAAATATCATTATAATGCCATTTTTCTGAGGGGGTCAAGCAGTATTAAAATTGAGAAGCATGTTGTGTAACAGTGGACTCGCTAGTGAGGAAAAAAATAATTAGTCATTTCAACTGAGGCAGTTCATGAACTCCTTCTGACTGCAGTTTCTCTGATGTGGTGTCCAATAGTGATATCTGTGAGGAAACTGCTTTCTCTAAACCTCTGGTTTAAAAAGGCAGCTTGATAATCGTAGTCTGTCTATAATTGCCTCTAGCAAGAAATTTATAATTAGGTGTCCTCTAGAGGGCCTTGAACTGTTGCATATTTAAAACAAGAGGGGAATGAACCAAAAGTGAAACTGTTAATTACTATTAGAATATCTGTAACGACTGCACCAAAGACTCCCTTCAGGAATTTAGCTGAAATCAAATTCACAAGGCAAGAAAAAATAATTAATTTAAGGCAGGGTTACTTTAAAAGCCACAGCCAAAATAGGTCGGTCTTGAGGGGAAGGCTTGATTGGCAAGGAAAAGCTTTGAGCCTGATGTTTGGCACCTTTTCAGTAAAATGACTCCCACGAGTTCTTTTGGGAGGCTTTGTTGTTGTGACTTGAGGAGGGCATGACAACAGCCTCTTACATTAAACAGTACCCTAGAGTTTTTGCAATTCTTAGAGATAACAAAGAAGTTGATATTGTACCTGTAATAGTTTCTGAAACTTTGAGAAACAGAATCTGTTATGGCAAAGTGAGGTCTTTTGTAGAAATAGCTCAAATGTAAAAACAGAGTAGAGCTTCAAAAACAACTGCCATGTTGACAAAAACATTTAAGTATAATGTTGGACAGGAGACAACAGAATGTTGCAAAATGCTATCAGCATTTCCATCAGTTGGTAAAGCTATTTCTTTGAAAATGAAATTTCTCTGAAAATATTTCAACAAAAATTAGTTGGACTGCCATCATATTGTACAAATATGTTTATAATCTACAAATGATAAATCTTGTTGACTTTGGTGACCTCTGGATTTGTCTTAATGCCTCTAAGAGGTAAGTTTTTTCATGTATAATGTGAAATACATCATATCAAACTAGATAGACTGGCACAATGACTTGTTGAATGGGGGGGCATTTTGATTTTATTTTGACTACTGGGGAGGGCAAAGAGATAAAAAGATAAAGATAGCCTTCTCTGTTATGTCACATTTCCAGCTAGGCTACTAACATACGCTGGTGCTGATCTCTGGTAAAAATTCAAGGAAACAACCTTTTACTTTCGCAACTTTGTTATCCCCTTATATTAGAAAAGGAGTTTTGTTATCGCTAACGCAGTAAATTATCCCATTATCCAAGATAACAATCCATTTCCCAGTGACAGGGGCAGGTCAAGGTACTGTGAGGCCTTGGGACACACGTCTTTGGACCCCCCCCCCCCAACAAAAATTGGAAACATTGCAGGGTGCAGAGACCTTTGAGCCCTAAGGCCTATAATGGTCAATATAAGGGGCCTGCAGGGCCCAACCACTATAAGTGTTGAAGCACCAGGGGCCCTGATGGTCAGCTCAAGTTCTAAACACCAAGAGGTCCAGGGGCCATCACACTGAAGCAACAAGTGGTCTGTCACAAGTGAGGGCCCTAGTCGTGAGCTCACATTTTAAACATCAAGGTGCCTGGGAGCCTGGCATTGCCAGCGCGGGCGGGGCCTCCCAGTGGTTAGCTTTTGGGAGCTTAGCTTACACTATGAGCAGCCATAGGTCAGCTTGTGTATTGTGCACTGAGGGCCCTCGCATTCACCTCCCCTTAGAAGTCTTGGGCTTCACACCATGTGTGGCCTGAGACTTGGGGGCCCCTCTGGAAGTCTGAGGTCCCTGAGCACTGGCCCCTTTGGCCCGGTTTATAATTATGTAAATTAAATTTTGAACTTGTGGGTGGGAGAGGGCAGATCATTATTTTAGAGATGCAGAGGGATGGCGACAGAAAAAAAAAATTCAATGTCAGGGAAGGCAGCTTTTTAAAAAACTATATAGCGAAATTAACCATTCCCCATCTTGCCTTAATATCTTATGGTCCCTAATGGCAGAAAAAGAAAAGTAAGTGTAGCCATTTTGGATAATCTTTATGTGGGAATGTAATGTCACTGGGTGGTAGCTTTTTTTATTTAGACCCTGCCAACTACAACTAACAATCTAATGACTTGTATACATATATACATTGATGGTTCAAGCAGATCTACATTTCACATCTTTCAATACTGCCACTGCAGCCTTTATAACATTACTGGCCAGACTTTTTTTTTTTTTTTTTTTTTTACTGAGTTAGACTATGATGGAATCTGCAACCATTTTCTGTCATAGTAATGGTTAAGAGATAAATTTGCACGTTACCTGAAAAAAAAGAGCCAAGTTCAACACTAAATCCCCTCTTGGCTTAGAGCCTGCAGGAAAAAAAAAAAGGCCTACAAGTTTACTGCTTTTGGTTGAACACACTGAAACATCAGCATCCGATTAACCACCATAATGTTTTTGCTTTTTACTGTTTTTTTCTTTTTCATTTATATGTAGGCTATTTTCAGATGCATATAATCGGTGTGTGAAAAAACATTTTGTATCCTTTATTATGCTGTTGTTTTTATGCGTATACTAGGATATAATAATAATAAAAAAATGTCAGAAAATTAAAGAGATTATTTTATGTAGCGTTTATGTTGATCATGTTGTGAGTTCGCTAAACACTCCCACTACTATAAAAACATTCATGTTAATAGGTGAAAATAACTGTCACTTGCGTTTGCGGGCCCTCCCACGCTTCCCTCTAATTGGTCAGTCTTTGACTTACCATTTTTCCTATTGGTCAATTGTGTGACAGCTCTCGACAGAACAGGAAGAGATGTTTACTGGCTATCTGCCAGGTAAATATTCAACAGAGGATGCTAGCTCTGCCCATGTCTGACACGACAAAAGGACAGCAACTCCTGGATAACTGGAGCAAAGATGAAACCACATGCTTTACCGAGGACCTTAAGGTATTTTACGATCGTCAAGTAACTTGTTTTCACAGTTTGAGAAAGGAGAAGTTATAGGGTGCGGCCTGCTGTCATTAGCTTGCTAGCTAACCTTAGTGCTAACGTTATGAAATTCAGCGGTTAGCTTAATAACTGAGTTATCCTCAAGCCAAAACGTCAGAAGCTAAGAAGCTGTCTGGCTGTGCTTGATGGACCAGCAGCTTCCTGTTGTAACATTATCTTTATAAATACTCAATAATAATACACGTCCGACAACATTTTGTGGTTATTTGTAGTGCAGACGGTAATGCTCAGGAAATTACCCAAGACCTAGGATTAGCTAGCTAGGTTTATGGTTAGTGTCAGGTATGGCTCTGGGTTCCACATTGCATCCTTCAAGAATAAAGTCAACCCTCGAAAAGTTCATGTTCTTTTCTCTTGTATCCGCTTTGTTTAGATCAACGTTCTGCAACAAAATCTTACAATACCTGAACAGTACCGAACGTTATTTTGATTACATTTGAGACTTAGAAAATTGCTTCTTTGTGAACCAATCATGCGTCGGATATCCATATCCATCAACTACGGAAAGGTCTCTGGTTTAATTCATCATGGTGTGTCTTTCAAAGATGGGCTGGCTAACACTTAGGTTGATAGCCAGATTTTTAGTGCAGTTTAGTGCAGTAACGTTAAACATCTCTGTAAGCTAATATTTACTTCTAATCCGTCAGTTTGGTTCTACAGTGTTGAATTTTCTGCTCACATGGTTTGCAGCAATAATGTTTTACTAAGAAAGTTTTTGTACATGTGAAGTTCTTTTTAACAAGTTAGCTTGTGCAGTGATTGTCAGAACCTTTAGCAAAATTGATAATTTATTCACTCTTCAGTAGTGTAAGCACGTAATCTGACAGTAACTTTTAAGGTGTGTTTTCTTGTCCCCCTTTTTATGTCTGCAATGGTTATATAAAAACTTATTTCCCAAAGTGTGGCCAGTGATGATGAAAAGGTTTTGTTAACAGCCGTATTAGCTTGTAAAAAATCGGTTGTCTCTGTATTGGACAAACCCTCTTCCCCCATGTCTGAATGAAAACTGAAAACACTCAGGTAACAGGTGACTGTGATGAGTCACTGGCAACACTGATCTTTCTGGTTTGACAGTATAATCAGTTGTAGTAGTGGTAGATCAAGTAGGATATTAATCAAAATCATAACTTACCTCACAGGAATAGCCACACTGTATTTCATTTAAATTTAATCAATCATGTAGAGAAAAAGAAACATTAGGCGACATTAATTCGAAGTAATTGTGCTCCTCATTAAAAAAAAAAAAAACTCTGATGAAACAATGTAGTTTTTTAAGTAAGGCTGACTGCCAAAAATGCAGATTTGCCTTCTGCTGAACTTGACGTAGTAAACAAACCCAACAGCCACAGCCAGATTTGGATTAACATCTGGCAGATAGCTCATGTCAGATTCCTGTGAGATCCACCTCCTCTGTTGAATGGTTAATTTTACAATCACATTTGGTTTGTCTGTCAAAAAGACAAATTGAGAAACAGTGTTTTCTGTAGGAGAGAATGCTGGGTTTTGTTACATCTTAGTGTTTTTACAACCAAATGTAGTTAAGATGGATTAGATAAGGATTTGTGATTATTTAGGAGTGTTTGTGTGTGTAACAGTGTTAAAACTTTTCCCTCCAAGGCATGGACTGATTAACATTACAGCATTCACTTGCAGCCATTTACACTAGTGCAGCACGTTTCCACAAGTCCCATGCAACCAAACAAAATAAAATAATCCTTACCCACATGACATGCAAAGTAGGGGCACATTCAGTATAGCTAACAATGATCACACTTGTTTTGCATTTAGCAAACACGTTTTCCTAACTCTCTGAAGTCTTAAACAACCATTGAAACTGCACAGTACAGTTATACACTGAGATAACTCACTGTTTAATAAATATGTTTGCAATATATGCAGAATTGTTTAAAATGAATTTAACTTTTGCTCCCAGCCCCTCATCTAAACAATCTTTTTATTCTTTCCTTCAAAAATATTCTTGTTGAACATGGCTACTGAATTTTTAGAAACATAGCAAGACATTAAAAATGCTCTGCATATAATGCCTCTTTCACTCCTAGTTCCTTGTAAAGTACTGCGATAACCTGTCAGGCACTGTTAGTGATTTCCAATATTCACTCATGCAGCTATATTCAGGAACATTTCCATCTTGCAGCTTTTCACACATGTTAGAGGGAATAAATGGGGCAGAAACATGGTGGGTGTTTTTGCAAAGGTTCTTTTCTGTAATTAGTTTTTTATTCAATTAGTTTGAGACACAAGTAATTGTTTTTATGATTGTCTTACCATAAACAAGTCATAGATTCAAGTCTGTTGTCAGCAGACTCTTGTGGTTGGTTCACTCGCTCAAAGTAAAAGCTTCTTTCATCAGATAGATGTAAGCCTTCTTGTACTTACATACCAGCATTTTCCCTGAAATGTAACCAGGTCTTAGGCTGGGAACTGGCTGCACAGATTTCCCTCAGTATCGATTATTGTTTACTCATGACCCCATGCAGTAAATGTTCTTGAACATCTCAGGAAAAGACTGTGTGTGTGAGAAGTGCCTCACTCTGAACCTGACCATAGCAACATTACAATTTACATCTTAAAAAAAAAAAAGAATAAATCTTACAAAATATTTACATATTAGACCTAGACCGTAGACCTAAGTTTGTTGAAGTCGACGATTTGTTTTTTCTACATAATATCAGCATTTGTAGGCCATTTATAGAATATTGAGTGGCAGAGTGTTGGCAGCCTGTACGCTACATATTATTTTAATTTAAAAATTTATAAACTCATGTAAACCTAATCGCTTTTACTTTTTCGCATATTTTACTGCAGTTATAGATCTTATTTTGTTAGCTCTTGATGGTTGATCAAGTGAATTTATTGCTCCAAATTTACATCTCTACTTGGGGCAGCTGTATGTAGCTGAGGAGGTAGAGCAGGTCTTCCACTTCTCAGAGGGTCAGTAGTTCGATCTCTGATGCCTCTGGTCTGCATGTTGAAGTGTCCTTGTGCAAGATACTGAACCCCAAATGGCTCCTAGCTGCTGTTTCATTAATTTGTGTGGATGTCAGTGTGTGTGAGTTCCTGATTAGCAGGTTGGCACTTTGTAGAGAAGCCACATGCTGTTGTTGTGTAAATGTTTAAGTGAATGGGTGAATAATGACTTTTGTTGTGAAGTGCTTTAAGTCGTTGAAAGACTAGAAAAACACCATATAAATACAGTCTGTCTTTCTCTCTCTCTCTGTCTTACTTTTTAAACATTTTCTTTATTCTTGTTTTTTTCTGTGCCATGGAGGTAATCTAACATTTGCTGTAACCTTTTCAGTTTTAGACATCAGACTGAGAGCCTGTAGCCATGGATGGGCATGTTGCCAAAAACAATGAGAGCACTTTCCCCAGCTTCGTGGATTTGGATAACTTTCTTACCAAGCACGACTCGAACTTCATCTGGCTCCTCGTTGGTAAGGCTGGTATCTTTACTTTGGGAAAATATGCAGATCAGGTGACATTTTATTGACTTCAATTAAAGTTCATAATAATAGGTTGCAGATCCGTCAGCGTCAGTTCAAGTTGCGTTCAAGTGGCATATATTTATGGGGTAGAAGATGTGATATGTCTTTCTTTGTACTTAAATATTGTGCCGTTCTTAAACATTATCCTGCCAGATTTAAGTGTTAATTATTTGAAGGAATGATAATAATACTTCAGTTCTTCTAACTTGTGAATTGGCTTAATTGTGAATTTCTCACTGGAGATCAATAAAGTATCTATCTATCTATCTATCTATCTATCTATCTATCTATCTATCTATCTATCTATCTATCTATCTATCTTTACATGAGTCCAATTAAGCTCCATGAGGTTCTCTGCACCAATGATAACTACCTTCTTGGGTAAAAGAAGATAAGAAGATAAAACATAAAAAGACAGTTCAGCATCAAGGCCATAGCAGTTGCTCATTGAATTAAGGAAAATCTGATTGTATGGTCATATTAGAATTTGTTTTAATATAAAATAATAATATTTTTTCCCACATTCCCATGTGCAGCTATGTTAATTAAACTTATGTTGTTGTTTTTTTCATTTAGCTGTATGGTGTAAGGTATGATAAAATACATCCCTGATGTGTTTCAGATATCACGGCATTTAGGATTTTAATCAGTGTTGTCTTTTAATTATTTAATGAAACTGACTGTATTAATAGTTAATTGCAATTTAATTCAATTAAGTATGACAAATGATAGTTCCCAATTATTGCAGAGTCCAGATGCTCTGAGAGAGAGGCCAATGGTATTTTATGGCTCACAGAATAAAGCTGCTGTTTTCTTTTAATGACTGCAACATCTTCAAGCTTGGAAAAAGAAAAGAAAACCTACTGGGTAAAAGAAAAAAGAAGCAAAAGCTTTGGCACTGCAGTAAAACCAGCTGTCAGCCTGTCTATGAAAGAATTAGTAATTATTAATTAGATCCGGATTGCTATATTCCTTTAAAAAAACACATTTTTAAAGTGGAATTTATGATTTAGTAATAGATTTCTGATTCTATTGCTAAAAGTCCACTGTAACGCTGCAGAATTTCTCTGTGCTGTCATGTCAGCTTCTAAAACATTAAATTCAAAGGATCAAACATGGTGTGTTGACCTCATGAATAACAAGATAATTCACACGTATGATAAAGAGTTTGTTAACAGGACAAAATCAGCATGGGGGATTTTTAAATGATAGGCCTGAATCACTATTAGGTTCACTTACATCACTGATTCAGATGTCTTTCTTTCTGTACACAATTCTGACTTTATATGTAAATATGTGGAAATAATTGTTTTTATTGATGTTTTTTTATTTTTATTTTTTTTCAATTAAAAAATATGTATGCATGTGTGGAGCATGAAATGAAAACAAAATAATTCAATGCAAGATCCTGTGTTGTAGAATTACAGTAAATTTGCCTTGATACGTCTTAAAAACTTCTCTGTGCATCAAAAAATATAAAAAATATTGTATTACTAATTGTGTACTATTATTTTGTATATCAACAAACCCTAACTGTGTTGCATTGTTGTCTTTCAGCCACCATTCTGTCCTGTGGATGGATCATCTATTTAACTTATTACAACTCCCGCAACATCGGCCTCATCCTCACCCTCATCATCAACAGACTCTACAAGGATGGCTACATTCATATCGGTGTGTGCATCGGGAGATCTGTCTCACAGTGATGAACAGGGAGGAGGAATGCTGCCAATGCTTTCAGTTCAAGGCGTTAACACAGTCTGCTGAATATTTCATGATGAGCCGACTTCTCTCAGTGATTATCTTCATAGAGTCTGAACAGCAAACTGCAACCAACACCAGATTGAATTTCTCCACACAAATGACACAGAACTTAATTTATACAGCAGCTGGAGGCCATAAATCCAAACATAACTCTGCCATTATTTTTTACCAAGCAGTTTGTTTATTCCAAAAGCACATCAATTTCTTTACTAAAGAGTAGATATTGTCAGGTGCATCTGCTTTGTAATAAAGCCCCAAATACTATACATTCTAACCAAAAAAGAAGCTGGAGCATGTCATAGTAATGCCTGCATTTTAATGAGGTGTGTTAGTATGAAACATTGTATCAGTGAATTAACATTCATACCAGTGTATGTTGACAGAAACCCACACCTCGCTGGCTGTGAGCAAATAGTGCAAGAACGCTTGCCAAGGCAGCATTAAGATTTGATGAGGAAGACATGGCTTAGTCAACGTCTCTTTGCTAACATGTGTCGACACTACCAGTCACCACAGTGTACCCTTTAATTTATTTTTTAAATCATATTTATTTTTAATTTTTTTACCTAAAATTATTCAAAGCTCTGAAGCAGTTTTTTCTCTGTCTAGGATTGACATTTACATTAGGCCTTATATGGACCCAAGAGTTTGTAAGAGTGGGTTAACTTGACTTTATAGATGAACTTTGTTGTGAGTTAAACAGGTTTGAACATGTCTTATGGTGTTTCTTCAGGGGGAAGCACTTAACAAAGTGAGCTTACACTTCCTGTCTGTAGCCAAAAGTCAAAAATAGCCAAGACATAAGGAAGTGCCGACCGGGGTGACACCACTCTAATTAAACCATTTAGGTGGTGTCATTCTCACGGCATGATATGATTAAAAAGAAAGACGTGTTAGAAGCTGAAAAGAGTGATGATGGAAAGTCGTGCTCAGTTTTTAATCTCATTTTCTTGCTCAGTGACAGACTCTTACCTACTTGTTGTACAGTGAGATCCTAATTAGCACTGTTTTTTTTCTCAGTGACTGGGAAGTTAGGTGATTAAAAATTCAAGCAACACCCAGAAGGGTTTATTTTTAATGGAGTGTACACAACCATCTAATTACATCTTTTGTTTAACATTGAAGTAAAATGGTTTGTTGGCTGTAATTCAAAACAATGTCATCAATTCCAGACAGCTTAATATAACTCTGTGTAACTGTATAACTCTATATGAAGGTAATATTTTATATAAATGTGTCCAACCCCTCCGCAGGCTCCTTCTCCTTCTCTGTGCTGTCAGGGAAAGTCATGTTCAGAGATGTCTACTACATCAACCAAGACATGTCTATCAGGTAACCCCACTTGTGCTGCATCCTTTTCTTCTCCTTGGTTCCTCTTTGATCCCATCGCTTACTCACTGGTTGATTTTCTTTTCTGTTCCACAGGATACAGGATGGCTTCCTTATATTTCGTTGGTGGAAAATGTATAACCCAAAACAGAAACAGCATGGTAAGCAAAGCAGATATTTGTTCATATAGAAACTTGATCGT
This sequence comes from Acanthurus leucopareius, assembly GCA_029814765.1. NCBI lineage: Eukaryota > Metazoa > Chordata > Actinopteri > Acanthuriformes > Acanthuridae > Acanthurus > Acanthurus leucopareius. The sequence continues at coordinate 8,073,522 of JAQMCX010000017.1, read as the reverse complement.
AGCACTGATAAATGCAGCTTTAATAAACTGTCCCTGAATTTACTATAATTTTCTTGTCTAATAAATATATCAGTCTACTAGAAAAAAGATAAGAGATCTTTTTAGAAGCAAATGCTCTTGTGTTATTATTAGTTGGACATCTTAATATAGAGGGTGTTTGGCAACTCTATGGTCTGAGTTAGATCTTTTTTTATATGCATTCGCAGTTAAATTCTTCATGGATTTTTTTGCAGAAAGTTTGAAATTTGGAAAAGTTTGAAACTGGGTGTGCATGTAATGAGAGCTGTAGAACTCATCTCCTTCTACCTAAGGCCACAAACCTATCAGTCACTCCTTATTTTGCAGAATATTGTGAAGCTCCTAAGTATGATTTCAAAATGCACCAGTTTTTTAAATGAACAAGTTACGGAAAAAACTGCTTTCTGTGTGTTTTTTTTCAGACCCCAAGGCAGAGACCAGGCTTTACGTGACAGTTAACGGCTTTGAATTTCATGTCTACAACCGGACTGACCTCTACGCCCGACTGCAGGAGACCTTCGGACTGGAACCCACACTGATAACACCCAAAAAAGATGAAGAAAGGGGACGAGAGGACAGACAGCAGACCCTGGAAAGGTACCATGGCCAATGCCAAAGAATTAAACTTTCTTAAATACAAGCTCTTTATTGCTGAGAATTTTCGTAGCTTCTTCAGTTGAGTTTATCTTGGATGTTGTATAATTATTTGATTATAATTGCTGAAACCGCTAATTTAAGCTGTAAACAAATCTGCAAAAACAAAAACAAAAAACCATGAATCAGCAATTTCCCATCATAAATGACTAATGAAGATTTGATGCATTCTAAAAAACCTTCTAATTACTAAATGCATTTGATGTGTTAGCAAGGAGGAGTTCTCACAGACAGCCAAATTATATTGTACTGTCTGGAAATATTGCGCTTTAAATTTGGCTGGATTCTCATCCTTGTCCAGTGTGAACATCAAAACAGAGAGTCCAGACCCCTCGTCATCCTGGCGATCCCTCATTCCTGTCATCAAAGTAAACATCAGCACTGTAAGTACCTCATGGATTCATCAGAAACTGTCTGGATTTTGGTTGGGGCTTGATGAGATGTTGCACAATTTAAGCTCTAGAAATTACCACAAGCACTGTGGATTATAAACCGAGATGAACAACATAAAAGTCTGTGGGCCTCATCTCTTAATTGCATGTGTGTTTGCTCTCCCGTAGGGTCGTCTTGCGTTTGGAAACCACTACCTCCCCCAAACTCTGTGTGTGAACTTTGAGGATGCTTTCCTGACGTATGCCACCAAGCCTCCATCCAGCCACCTGGACCAGTACATGCACATCGTCAAAGGCTCACTGGAGAATGTGCGTGTCATGCTGGTTCCCAGTCCTCGCTACCTTGGCATGCAGAATGATGAGTAAGTCCAAGACACTTGGCGATGTAGAAACATGGCCAGAGGGAATTTAAATGATTTCCTTTTTATTCAGTTTGAGCAATTCTGTGAGTTCATCCATTTTTAAATGCTTTTTTTCAAATTCAAAGGTGAAATTCATTTAAAAGCAGCATCAAAAAAATCTAATATGTAATAGTAATTTATTTTTTTCAAGTAGTTAGCAAACTTTGTATAAATAATACAAATCATATTGTTGTCTTGCCGGACTTATTTTGCCTGAAACACTTTCAGAGAAGTATCTTTTGCCTTAGGAATAATAGCCTCAAGTATAATCTTCCACTAATATTTTAAGCATATCAATGCAATAGTGGAGATGAGCTGCTAAACATTTTAATGCCATTCAATCCTGCATTTTGTAATATATAGTGTGAATCTTAACAACAGGTGGGAAGAACTGGGGCCTTCCTAAAGATAGAAAAAAGATAGGGATCAATATACATGAATGGGCAACCGACAGTTTTAGTACAGAAGATGCTGGCAGAATGTTTAGATAAGGCAACAGTTTTCTTCTTGCAGTTCTGTCCCAACATGCTTTTGTCAAATTCCGCATATCTTTTCACAGTCTGCTAGCTGTCATTCTGCGTGTGCACTGAAAAGAAATCCAGTGTTCTTGCCTCGCTGTGGCTCTGTGAAGAGGAAACAAATAAAGGGGTCAGAACAACCCACAGTAAACTACCCCAGCCAATCATCAGCAGAGGAAACAGTTGCACTCTGACTTCTGACCCTTCCTCTGCTTTTGTTGAATACTCTCATTCCTCTATGTCCTCACCCATGAGGAACTGAGTTATACCATGATAGTAATGGAACAGAAATATTATTAGAAATACTACCTTAAAAACTTGATTAAAGATATTTTATTTATTACTTGCCACAAAACGACCTCACGTTCTTGAATCACGTCGTTGCCTGTACAACATTATGAATTAAGTCCTACTTGCCCAGATGCTCTGGATTCTGCCAAATTTATCTTTTGCTTGGATAGTCTTACCTTGGCTATCTGCATCTATGAATTCAGCTCTAAAAGGAGCACTGAAGGGTGACATGTTTATAATTGAGTTCAATATCAACACTCTTTCTTCAAAATTGCTTACTCTACCTTTCACTGTGCTGCATTTAATCTGGGAAACCATTAACCATTATCTGCAATTCACCTGAATGAAATGGCAGGGAGGGCAGGTTGTGTTAAACCTCAGTGATGAAGGTTTCACTTTCAATTAAATCTTGGCAACTGTGGCCTCTGTGGAAGCCAACAGTGAATTTAAACTCAAAAAGTCCTTGACATGTCTTTACTGAAATGTCTAGCGAGATCCATTTATGAAATTAAAAAAATTAAATTAAAAAAAAGAGAGTCTTCATGCCAAAATCAAGCTCGGTACCTTTTAAATACCTGCTAACCTGCTGTGTCTGTACTTAGAATTATTTAGAACAAGTTAAGGAGTTCATAACCTCTGCAAAAAATCTGCAATTGCCTCTGAACTCTGACCATGTGGATTTCTGATGTAGACCTCCCAGACTGATGGGTGAAGGCTTTGTGGTCATGCAGTCCAATGACGTTGACATCTACTACTACCAGGATGAACCTGGTAAGCTCGTGCATATACACACACACAGAGATCCACAAAAAGCTAAAGATCTTAAAACAACGAAGCTGCAGTCAGACCCCTCCAGAATAAAGGAGGAATAGTTTGTAATTCGGCATATAGTATTTTGCTATTAAACAACTCTCTGCATGTAATTGCTAGCAGAAAATTCTAAACACAATCAAAGGAATTTTACTAGATAAGCATGAAAGAGTTGCAGTTAAGAGGTTGAAGGACCTCTTTTCAAGACTTTACATACAAACTTAACATTTTGTTCGGTAATGTTGTCTGAGTCGTCTAAGGTTTAAATTAATATTTGGCTGTGTGTGCGTTTGCAGGTCTGGTACCTGTGGAGCAAGAGGGCGGGGAGGAGGCAGAGACGTGCAGCGAAGGTGATAAACTTCAGGATCTGCCTCCATGTTGGGGTTTGGACATCGTCTGTGGAAAAGGAACTGACTTTAACTACGGCCCTTGGGCAGATCGTCAGAGGTGAATAATGATTACGCTTGAACACACCAACTGTTTCAATAAATAAGTTTGACATGAAATCTTTACTCAAATAAATCTTACCACAATGTAGTATTTATCACATAGAAGGTTGCATTTATTGATATCAGATAAGTGGTTTGATGAAGTTTACTTAAAAACACAAATCCTCACAGAACTGCACTGTTAAAGAACCTCTGTGAGTTCTTTAAGGACTAACCTTGTCAGTCAGTTTTAAATTTGTAGCACCAATCTGTTATCTTTTGCATGTACTTAAACAGCATAACAATTCAGATGCAAATGCAATAGATGTAGGATGAGTACTGTTGTGCTCAAGTGGGAGTTTGCAGCTCAAACTTTGAAGGCCTTAGGCTTTACAGTTATGGTCCTGCATTTACATGAACTCTCACTTTTCTCAGGGACTGTCTGTGGAAGTTCTTCCTGCCGGCAGACTACCAGGCCATGAAAGTGACCGAGGTCGCCCAGCCAGGGAAACCCAGGCAGATCCAGGCCTTCGAGCTCCGCATGAACATCATTGCTGATGCTACCATTGATCTGCTTTTTACCAAAAACAGGGTGACTGTCGCTCAAGTGTGCTTTTTTTCCTCTCTTTTTTCTGTCTTTCTCTCTCTCTCTCTTTATTTTTCTCTCCTTCTTACCAACCTGTGTGATCTTCCTTCTTCAGCTCCCCTTGTCTTTCTCTCTATGACTCACCGTGTTTTAGCTATTTATATTGGTTCATGTTTTATGCTTTTTCAAATTTTCATTCTCTAGCAGTAAAGAGATTTTCAAAAAGCTGAAAATGTGAAGTGGATATCAACATAAATGCATGTTGAATAAAAACATAAAATCGCCTGAGTAGGGGAGATTGTCCTTTTGCAGCCTTTGAACATTCTTATGTTTAGATTGGATTAGTCTCTTTTGTTTTGTGGGCAGTGGATCAGCCTTTCTAATGATTTCACAGAATGTGTGACATCTCTGTTTTCTCTTTCTTTATCCCCTTTGCCAGGAAACCAATGCAATTCATGTGAATGTAGGTGCAGGCTCATACCTGGAAGTCAACATCCCCATGACCGTTGGAGAGAATGGTAAGTGTGTGTTTCAAAGATTAGTGCACGAAAATGTCAGCACATCAATCATTTGCTGCAGGAGTGTCTCACTGGTTCAACGATGGATCTTTTCCATATAGAGGCACATGTCAGCTCCAGCAGCTGATGTGTGCTTGGCCATTTTATATTAAGAGATGATGACATTTCTGTATCATGTTTACACTTTTTCACTCTTGCCAAAATGGCCCAAAACTAAATGTGACTGAGAGTCAGTTATAGGAAATTAGATTTTAAGTAAAATCCAGAATAAACTGACCTCAAGGAACTTCGACATTCTTAGCAGTAATGACATGGTGTTGACAGTGTTGGTAGCATAATAATAATACTTCAGTTATCAAACAGTTGTCTCCTCTGTTTCTTTGTATCTGGCTTACAAACTGAGATTTTCTGTTATTTTGTTTATTTTTCTGTTAAATGACAGTATTTGAAAGAACTTAGCCTCAGCTTTGAGTTTTGAGAATTAATGGTGCTGCCTCTCTGTCTCTCCTCTCTGCCCTCAGGCTACTCTCCCACCATCAAAGGCCAGCTGCTACATGTGGACACCACCAGCAGCATGCAGTACAGGACTCTTCTGGAGGCTGAGATGCTGGCTGTAAGTAGAAGCCAGATGTAAAAAAAGGCTTTTCAGTTGACTTTTTAGACAGAATGTTTGAAAAATCATATTTCAGTCAAATGACTGATGCAAAGGAAAGTTGAGCAAATGCATTGTCGTATGAATGTAAACATGTGCTCTGCCATTGACATGAAACTGTGTCCTGCTTTCTCAGTTTCATGTCATAGCCAGCTACCCTCGGGTGTGGAACATGCCTCAGTCATGGCAGTGTGAGATTGAGGTTTACAAGGCCACTTACCACTTCATCTATGCCCAGAAAAACTTCTTCACTGGTGAGTCCTGTGAAGAGATGGAATCAAAGATAGTGCAACTTGTACATGACAATCAGATCGTTAGCATTTAGCACTTAGCCCTTAGCATTTCAATAGTGAAATGTCTGAAACTAAAATAAAAACTTTCCATTGTTTCGCTTCAACCCTGTTTTGCATATGTTTTCAGATTTGATCCAAGACTGGGCCAGTGACAGTGCCCCAGATATCTACTCCTTTGTGCCCTATTCTTGGAAGTTCAAGATCCTTTTCCACCAGTTTGAGATGATCTGGGCGGCAAACCAGCACAACTGGATTGACTGTTCCACCAAGCAGCAGGAGAATGGTAATAAAGATGCTCTTCTACATTCAAATAACTATAGATGCAGTATCTGTTGAGTAGTCTCACTGATTTTACAGGGGTCACTCTGATTCGATAAATATTTTTACTCAAGACGTGTATTTTATTATGAACAAAAGCTTTAGAAAAATCACACAAACTAGAGATTAAAAAAGTATTCAATATCTAAGCTATCTTTGACATTTTCATTATCAGTTAAATACTTTAACCTGCAAAAAGGTGGTATTTAAATGAGGTTTTAGGTCAAAGAACTGAAAATTACATGTTTGGTCAGTCAGGTGATTCATTTGCTACTTCTTATATCTACAACAGACTTCTGTAACAGTGTGAAAATTAAAAAGGACTCATGCTGATGATTGTATCCGTCCCTTAAAAATAAAGAAAGCTCATGAAAAAAGCCTATGTTGGCATTAATGTGATGACAGTGTTTGAGCTATAAGTCACACAGGAGTGAAGGACAGAAACTTGTGTGAAACTAAAAGAAATAATGTCTGCTGTAAAGAGTAAAGATACATTAAAATGTCATGTAGATTTTACAGCTGTAGAATAATTTATGATGATATAATTAAGTGGTTCAATAGTTTAGCGGTTTTGCAGTGTGCCAGATGGGCTCACCGGCCTATCGGTGTTCAATATTAGAATTAGCACTAATGCAAGAAAATGCAAAAACTCAGAATCCAGCCAATAAAGGAATCAATAACTTAAAGCCTCTTTAACACTTGAAGCTGATGCGACAGGGTACTTTGACTTTATTAAGTCATGATACATTCTACAGTATATTTTCCACTTAATCTCAGAGCAGGACAGTCTAATCAGTTGCATTATTGATCCTCTATAGTGTACCTGGCAGCATGCGGAGAGACGCTCAATATAGACTTCACTTTGCCTTTCAATGAGTTTGTTCCAACCACCTGCCATACCCGCTTCAGCTTGAAGGTAAGTCTTGCTTTAAATGAGCACCGTTTGTTCTGAAAATAGATGTCTATTCTTTCATTTGAGTGAACCTGTAATAAAAGATAATTGTCTAGAGAATGCATGGTGACATATAGTGCTTATTTTCATATTGATTTTATCCCATTTTTGAGGTTCAGTGGTTTCTTCTGAGTAGAATACTTTACCAGCCAACTATAAATGTGTGGGAGCTTACACTTATATGCGCTTTGTCCTCCTCAGGCGGAGGATACAGACATGCGACTGTCCCTGCCAGAGTGCCACCCAAGCCGCTACCCCCTCCTCACCTTGGCCAAAGACTACCAGAATGTAAAGCTGCCCCAGGACATGTTCATGCCAGGGGAGAACCAAGGCGCTCCCCCTCCCAAACCTGCCAAGTCCCGCTGGAGGAACATCACCCACGCAGAGTGAGTTTTACCTGGGAATTACTTTTCTCTTATCGTGGGCAAAAAGTGAGTGTGTTAGCAAAGAGCAGGATGATTCACTGTTGTAACACTGACTCACATCAGTGCTAGTCGGAAAAAACATGTTGCCAAGGTAGGAGGTGATGATTTTAAGTAAATGTGCTGCTCAACTTCGTTTTTTAGTCTTTGCTCGCTCAAAGACTAGGAAATGAAGTGTATAATAGCTGTTTCTGTTGGTTTTAGGGGATATGTGATCGCTTGTTTATGAGTCCTTTTCCAGCCTTTATTATGTCTTGAAGTATTCTTAATTCATCATAGCCTTCATCCCCGGTAAAGCATGTTCTAAAGCAGTGTCTGTTTCCACATTATTAGCACCACCCTAAAGGTCAGCGAAAGTTAAAAGAGCTGCAGGGGAACCTTTACTGGTTTGGCAGCACATGCACTGTGCACTCTGTACATAATAACTCAGCACCCAGATCATTTATTATGTATAGACCAGAACCAGACTCTACTGGTGTAGCACTGCGAGAGACCCACTTACCCCCCAGGAGGTTACGATCGAATTCTGTCTGGACCAGTGCACTCGGTGCTGAAGAGAAATCAGGCGCGACCCATTTGCCGTCTCTTCTCCTCCACTGTATGTCCTCGAGCCTCAGTTCATAAAGCGAATGATGAAGTGGAAAATCCACTTGAAACGATGATAAACTCAGCCTTATGACTGTGCACTGAGTGTACATGTTTTTCTTCCCTCCATCAGAGCTGGCTGGGTGGATTGCTGGAGTGTGCCAAACTTCTTGCTCATCATTGACTACACCTGGCACCCCATTTATCCCCAGAAGGCCGATGAGCAACTCAAACAGTCGTGTAAGTTCACTGCTTTTGAATCAGTTCTGTGTTGTTTGTTCGGGACTGTTGATAGTGTAAATAAATTACAGTATCTTTACCTAAGTCTTACCCCGCTGCTTTCATATGTTGTTATCTAACCTGCCTGTGATGTTGTGTTTGAAGTATCTGAGATGGAAGAATCCATGCTGTCAGCTCTGCGGCCCCCAGAATACAGCTCAGTACCCCACAACGCCCCACCACGCTACACCTCCACGTCTGCTTCAGCTGCCCACAGCCGGATGCCCACTGACCCTTCAGAGCTCCCCCCCGACAGACTTCATGTAGAGATGGAAATGTCTCCAGATTCTCAAATCATCCTTTATGGGCCTTTGCTCCGAGCATTGATCTCCATTAAGGTATGTAAATCTTTGAGTCATTTTTTAATAAAGTCCTCAATTTCAGCGACACTGTTTTGCATTCAGTCCATTTGAAAGTTCAGTTTTATTGTCAGGATTCCAGACTTTGGGTGTTAATGAAACCATTAAGAGAGCTTTTGTGTGCCGAGTCATCTGGAAGTCTACATTATATTAAATAGGTTCATTTTTTCAAACTTCCTCCATCTTTCTCTGCAGGAAAACTATTTTGGTGAGGATGACATGTACACAGACTTTGAGGAGGCTGTGTCTAGCCCTGTGTTGTCCACCTCCACCTCGTCAGGCCTTGGTTGGTCTCCTTTGGGAATGGAAGACAGTGAGCAGAAGGGAAACTCTAACATCCATCCCTTGGACCTGCGCCCCTGGGACATCACCGTGTTCATCAACCTCTACAAAGTCCACGGCCGACTGCCCATGGTAAAGCAGATGACTGCCAGTAGTTAAGTGGATTGGACTGATTTAAGAAAAAAAAATTATTAAAGATGTGCATGGTAACATGGAAACAAAGGATGAGACATATGTATTTGAATTTGATCTATATCCATATCTTAATTATATCAATACTGTGTGCTAATAAAATAGCTAGATAAAATAAAAAGTGAGCAATACATCTGCAGGCTTTAGGCAGAAAGTACACAGAGAACATTCAAGTAAAAAGCATAGATATACGTCAACTTTATATACCCTTGAATTTTATTTATTTATTTATTTTTATTAAAACCCCACCAGCCATACTTTGAGTTGATGTGTGTTTCTGTTTATTAGAATAGCTTTATGCACAAGTCCACATGTTCTCTTACTTTCCTTGATGCTTCCAGCACTGCAGCAGCGAGGGTCCCGAAGGTCCGTCCGGCTTCTTGGAGCGTCTGTGTTTTGAGATGAAAAAGGGTTACAAGGAGACAATGCTTCAGCTGCTCCTGTCTCCGATCCACATCTTCGTCAGTGACAACTACCAGGTCTGAAGCACAGCTCCACGTGTGCCTGATGTCATGTGCTTTTTCTTTTTGACCAGTACAGTGCAGTTATTTGATAGGACTGCATCATGTCTGTAAGGGAAAAATTAGCTACAGAGACCAAAACAGCTTGTTACCAGCATGTAAGCATGTTTTTCCTGCTGTAAAAGTGAGCGTTTTAATACAGAGTGCATAAGTCCAGACCCTTTCAGTGCACAAATATGAAACTTTATTTTGGAAAAAACAGAGAACAGAGAGAGAGAGAAACATATTTTTGAACTGTTTCAATTGTGACGTCAATTACACATGTGTTTTGTTGCAATTTAGGGAAAAACGTTGCTAGTTAAGAAAGCTGCTGTTTGTCTTAAAATGGCTGAAGTATGAGACCTTGAAACTATATTTTAATAGATTATACATTCAAATGTTGCAGAAGTGACGTCATTATAGCAAAACTCTTGAACCTGGAAACTTGGGGGATGACTCAGTCTTTAGAAAACACCCTGAATAAACCTTGCGGCTGAGTGTTACATAATATAAAACATGCGTTTCACAAGCCACATGTTTGCATAAGAACCTGCTGATTGTATAACCACACAGAAATTCTAAGCTTTAGCTGTGAGTTGGATCCTATTTTGCTGCTCAAACTGAATATCTTTCTCTAATCTCTGACAAAGAATATGTATCCCTCATCTCTAGCAAAAGACAACACGCTCTTTGATACAGAGTGTGCAGGGAAATGTTAAAGAATGAATTCCAGTTTAGTAGAAGCTGAAATTCCCTATATGATGTTAAGTTTCTGTGTTTGTACCCAGCAATGTGACGTTTAACATAGTTGTGTTTGTGTCACTCTGCTGTTTCACCTGCAGCGTCCCACAGCGGATGCCGTGTTAAGGGATGGCCACCTAAGTCTGTCTGGCCTGCAGATGAGGGCCCATGCCATGTTCTCTGCTCAGGGTCTTCCTCTGGGCAGTGACACACTGGAGTACGCCTGGCTCATCGACATGCAGGCTGGGGGGCTCACTGGCAGGGTCACTGTTCCACAGGTGTGTGTGTGTTTGTGTGTGTGTTTGTGTGTGTGTTTGTTTGTGTGTGTGTCCTTAATTGGCTAATGTAACAGAGTGGTTTGGAATGTGGAAGGAATGCATGTTTTCAGCCTGAGATTTGAATAATGTCTTGGATCTTAAGGTCAGCTGAGCGGTAGTGTGTGACTGTGAAAGTTCTTTTCTAATCTTGTTTCCTAAGGCTTGTTTGCTAAAACCACCTGTCGACTATATTTCATTAAAAAAAATAGACCTGCAATAACTTGAGGGTTTTATATAAGATTGCATTATGTGTTAAGATTTTCCTTGTGCTTTGTCCACATCCACGATGACCAGTTTTGCTCTTGTTTTATTAAATGCATTTTCAATAAATAACACTAAAGGTGTGATGGTGTAAAGCACTAACGTGTCTGTTAATCTGTTTATTAGGTTGCCAGTATGATAGAATGGGGGGAGACTTTCCTTTTCCATGGCGTGTCCCGAGAGTTCCAGCTAGAACAACCCAAGCCCTCTGTCATCTGCCAGCATGGTGTTGATCGTCGCATTTGCGATGCAAAGGTACAAACAGGCAGTATAGAATGAGATGAGGCACAAGGTCTGAGCCTCATTTGTCACATTTTCTCTTCCAAAGCTGTCTCGCGTTGGTTTGAACTTGCTGGCAGCTGCATGTGTCTGAATCCCACATTTGAAGCTGCTTAATTAGCTCATTATGGCTGAAGGCTTCTTTATTTGGTGAGATTTGAATGTTAGTTCGAACTGTCCAGTACAAAAGGAAAGGAAAGGAAGTGTGCAAATGGCATCAGATAAAAAGAGACCACTGAGAAACTTTCACTAATGATGCATGACTCATGAACCAAACTTTTAAACATGAACTGAATTTGAACTACAGCCTCCAAAACAAAACTCTTGATCTTCTCACAGCGGCCATATATAGCATACATACCCAAAACCAAGATGTATGAAGAGAAAATGAGAAGACAGCTCTGTTTCACAAAATGGTTTGTTTGTATGGGAATACTAACAAGAATATTTTTAAAAAAACTCTGCCTGAGAGCCTTATTAGTTTCCTGCGACTGAGCAGCTGTGGCTAAAGGCTATGCAGCAGTATGTAAAGCACAGACACCCTAAATTGGAGACGGTTTTCCTTGCGAGCACTGAAAAGTTTTTGGAACTAAATGATGGGTGTCTTTCAGATGAGCTGCCTGCCAGGTCACTGCCGCACGTCTGAGGAACTGAAGTACACCATGACCCGACTGGCAATGGACGGCGTTGACCTGTTCATCGTGGAGCATGGCTGTGCTGCCAACATTAAGGTAATTTGCAACAGTCATTCATGTGCTGGATTTTAAATAAAGCTCTCTATTTTAAAGGATTTAACTCTTTCTGTGTTTGTGTAAAGATCCTCCATTGTGCTCTTTTTTTTTTCCACTCCCCAGACGTCCATCATTCGCGTAGCCAACTGCAATTTACACAACCAGGCAGTGGGAGAGGGCATCAGTGCTGTGGTGCAGGACGTAAACATCAGGCAGTACATCGAACAGCAGCAGCAGCACAGCGAGGCGACCAGGCTGCAGCCGGCAGGGCAGGGTCAAGGTCCAGGTCAGCCACTGGGTCTCGGTCAGCCCCCTTTGCTGCGACGCTCCGTCTGGCTAGAGGCGGGTTCAGTCAACCTTAACCTCATCACGGCAGACATCGCCCTGGCCGCTGACCACCCAGCCAAATGTGAAGTCCAGAGGCATTTTCTGGAGCTACATGATGCTCAGACCAAAAGGTAGAGTTACACAGACTGTCATATGTTATTTACTTTTCCAAGCACTCCTCATGTTGCGTGTGTGTGGGAGGTTAACACTCCTCTATTTGTCCTCCAGCCACCCTAAAACACCTTTTCAGCTTTCTGGCATTCCTTGTTTATTGTTGTTTAATATTATAGGCTACTGTTTTTCATCTTTACTTCATTTGGAAATTTGCTTACAGCGAACAGCAGCTTTTAGTTTCAAGGGACCCTCATAATGTTAAACACTGTTTACAAAAAAAGTCAGCACTGAAACTTCTTTTCAAAGTGAAAATGACTCACTTGCTGTGTCACACCTCTGTATGATGAGTCACTGGTACAGATATGAGATGTTCAGCTCGTAATGTACTGTAGATCAGTGTGAACAAGCTGAGGGGATGCTTTTTTCTGTCGTGCACAGTCATCCCTCTCATGTTTGAATAATCAGCTGGTAGATTTGCTAGCTACTGTGATAATAGATTCAATGTTATGGTTCAAATCTCATGAAAGGTCTCCAGGAAACCTTAATCACTACATATGTACACAGCTTATAATTGGACATTATCTGTCGAATTACTTTAGATAATAAATAATCTTCAAGGCCTATGAGAAAAGGTATAGTTTAAATGTTCATGTTTGTAGGAGTGTATGCAAAAGCAGAGCAAAGTTTTGATGGCTTAATGGTAAATAATTATACATTATTAAAAAAAAGCTGACCAATGTGACAATTGATTTTCATGTGAGAAAAATGGGACTAAAACTTACCACCATACAGCAAATCTAGTGACCTTTGCCATCCCCATTCTTCCTCTTCATCATCTGTGGTCTCTCCTTTCATCCTCTTCTCCTCAGACTCTGGTTCCTGTGGCCAGAGGAGCCTGGAATCCGCAACAAGCGCAGCAGGAACCGCTGTGGCTGCCTCGGAGGCTGCAGGTTCTTTGGAGGCACCAACATGGGCCTGGACTTCTTTAAGCTTGAGGAGCTGACACCCTCCTCCTCGTCCGCGTTTTCCTCTTCCAGCAATGAGCCAGACATGTCTTATGGACAGTCTTTGCTACAGCCAGGGGAATGGATAATTACCAAGGAAACACCCAAAGTGGATGGTATGGATTTGGAAAGAAAAGATTTGAAAAGATTGGACACAAATTTCCTGATATCCCCCACAGTTGCCTGGGGGTCTCTCTTTTGGATCCAAGGCAAAATTTAGAATAGTTAGAATTTACATTGTTTAATTTGTAACTGAAACAGCAGTTCGTCTTCCCTTAGAGACCCCTGGGAGAAAGACTGCAGGTCTTTGTTTATCTAAGAGTTCTTTACTTGAGAGTTTATTGAGTTTATTGTATCATATGGTAATGTATTTAGCTTTTTATCATCATCCTCTTGCATTATCAGTGACCTGCTCCCTTTTTGTGATAAAAAAATTATGCAAGGAGTACAAAATATGCAAGGAATGGAAAAAATAATGTTAGGTGCTATAAACAGTCACTAAACCAAGAGTATGTTTTCTTAGGGAGAGTTGTGGGCCTGAAGACGGACACACACTCACCATGTTTGCCACCTGAGCTGCCTGAGAGGCGTGGTCAGCAACATCTCAGTCTCCAGGTGCCCCAACGCTCACACAGCTCCGCCTCGTCCTCTGAAGAAAATAGTTCCTCCAGTGCTGCGTTGCCCCTGCTGGCAGGAGAAAGGGACTCGCCCTCACCAAGCACAGAGGAACGCATGTTCCCCATGAACGGCAAAAGCCCTGCTGAGTGAGTAAAGTTGAAAATGAGAAATTTAGTTTGGACTGTTGACTAAATACTGTGTTTAAAGTTACAAATGCAATGAATTTTAACATATTAAAGATTACTGACACATAAATAAACGCATTCAGAACATGAAGAAACAATCAGAAGGCAGCACAAGTAGGATTTTCAGCATGGGTATTGTTACTTATTTGTTCTTCTTTCCGTGCAGCACCCTAGGGGAGGTCCCAGAGGTGTCCCCTGTCTCACCCAACAGCTCCCAGGATCGCTCCTCAGTGCGCTCACCCCTTTGCTCCCCCCTCAAGCGCCAGTCCTCTGTGCACTCAAGTCGGCTGGGCAGCACCAAGAGCCTGTCAGCTGCCGTCTTTACTGACAAGCCGCCACCAGTTCTGTCTGGAGGAGTCCAGTTTAGCAGTGAAGTTTCCCGCAGCGATGAAAATGTCCTGGACTCTCCACGTCAGCGCAGGAGCTATGGCTCATTTCCCTTCACCCCTTCAGCAGACTCCAACACCTTCCATCAGTACCGCTCTGCAGACTCCAGCATGTCTGTGGCCGACAGCGAGGCCTACTTTTCCGCCGCAGAGGACTTTGAGCCAATCAGCAGCGCTGATGAGGGTCCAGGAACGTACCCGGGGCGCAAGAAGAAGAGGAGGCAGCAGATGCAACAGCCACAGCAGCCACCATATCACATGGAGAACTACAGGTCAGCTTAGGCGACGATGTAATTTATAAAATGGAGCGTGGAATATTCTGCAAGCGGAGCTCAGCTTCAGTGTAACTCACAAAAGTTCCCAAAGTGAAAGAGTTTGAAAATTTGAGAGCAGACTGGGTTGATGTTCAGATCAAGTACAAGGTTAAGAACGGGATTAGGGTGATGGTAGAGTCTAGACAGCTCACAGCTCTCAGTAACATCAAAGACTCTCTCATTTCTCATCTGTAAGAACAGATGAATTAATGACCCATCTTGCAAGTTCTGACCTTGCCAGATTGCTTGAAGTGTTACCCTTTTAAATATTGTTAGAGGGGTTTTTCTGAGGGATTTCTGATTTACATTTTCAGATTGTGTTAAATGCAGTAATTTGGTTTTTTTTTTAAGTGTCTCCAATATGTTGGTTGGCTTTTAGGAATGACTCTGGAATTATAATTTTATTATCATAGTGACAAAGAGAAATCCCAATGTCAAGATTTTACAGAGCATATCCCCTTTATTTAAAGTCCATTTTATTAGAGCAGTAGAATCTATGTTTTTCTGAGTTTCGTGGTAGCTGAAGTAATATATTAATAATATAGACAACTTTTGCCTCATGGAAACAAAAACTAATGAACTACTATAAATTCAGGGCCTTTAACTCTTTGCTGGTACATGGAAACTACTGAAAATTGGAATCAAATAAGGTAGTAAAGAAGTGAATATTTGATAACATTTTCACAGCCGTGGTACAATGTCTTAATACGTGTAAGTACAGTATAAAAGAGACACATTAACAGTCTTTTGACATTTTTATGTTTGATTCATAACAAGTTTTTTCATTCTATTGTACTAAGCAACCTTCCTTAAAGCCATATACGTTGTAGCTTTCATTTCTGACTTTGATCCGGTCATGCAGGGACGGATGTGATCGAGACAGGTTGTAGCAAATGAGATGTTTGGGCCATGGGCAGCCACTTACTGCGGTTATGTTTTGCAAATTGGATTTCAGTCTTGTTCTGCAACCACCCAAAATGCTCTCACATTGATCCAAGCTCGCTTTTTGATTGATACAGCCTCTGCACAAACACAGCTAATCAATTCAGTCTAATGAAAGGTTTCAAAAGGCATAAGCTCATGGAAACATGAGGCTGAATTCAAGAACATAAAACTAAAAACTGGAAGGAGATAGAAAAGAGATTCTGGCAGGCATCCCATTCAACAGGTGGTCAGTGTTGACATCGTTGACATCACTGCAGCTGAAATATGTTGTGTAAATACTAAAACTTGAGTAACATTCAAGTGCAACAAAAGGACATTTGCCACAAAAGCATCCATGCTTATTTTAAGAGTTTTGACTCTTATTTGTTTTATTTAAACTTTGACATTTTTATTTGATACCCATGCGTTACTGTTTTGGTCTCCCTACAGCCGCAGCTCCATTTACCACAGTGTTGAGGGTCCTCTCACCTACGTTCTTAACGGGGAGTTGATCACTGAGCCTCGCCCCCTGCCCCTGCCCCCAACGCTGCCGCCGCTGCCACCTCAGCCCCTGCCAAGCCACACATCCCAGGCCTCCTTTGTCTCAGCTCTGGCCATGGAGGAGGAGAGTTCTGTGGAGGCAGAGAAGACAGCTGAACCTGGCCCTGTGACACGCCAGCCTCACGTCATGGCGTGCTACCAAAGCTACCTAGCCCACTACCAGGTAAAGTTAGATAGTCCATAGAGTCCATCAGTGATTGAAGCAAGTACTTTTTTCTTTCTGTCAGGTTTATTTTCTCTTTTTTTAATTACTATTTTGTTCATTAAAACTCTCCTAACTTTAACTTTTCCAGGTGTCAAACTGGTCTGTTAAACAGCCCACCAATAAGAGGACCTCAAAGTCTTCCCTGCATCGCCCCCTTGACTTGGATACACCAACCAGTGAGGAGAGCTCCACCTCC
Organism: Acanthurus leucopareius; assembly: GCA_029814765.1. Taxonomy (NCBI): domain Eukaryota; kingdom Metazoa; phylum Chordata; class Actinopteri; order Acanthuriformes; family Acanthuridae; genus Acanthurus; species Acanthurus leucopareius. The sequence goes on along the minus strand of JAQMCX010000017.1, from coordinate 8,056,909 downwards.
TTCGACCAGCTCTCTGTCCCCAGCTTCAAGGTCTGCGTGACTAACTGTCTTTGTCTGCTTATAGCATGGCCCCATCTATGTGAAATCAAATTTTATCTATGTATAGGTTTTTAAAAGGGATAAGTGGTACGTGTCCATCAGTTTGGAAGTGTAACATTCTTTTTTCTATGTCACAGGTCATAAAGCAGGGCCTCTCAGCCAGCTCTCTGCTAGACAGAGGAGTCCAGCTGATGGGAGACAACAACAGGTAATTAAGCCCCTTGCTGTCTGCTTTTGTATATCTCAATACACTAATCACCTACTGCTTCAGGCCGTCCATTTAAATAGCGACCAATGCTGTGTTTTGTATTATGTGTATATACTACATGATTGTCTCCGTGTTCCTCCCCAGTACTCCATACACCCCACTGGACAAGAGGGCCATGGAGAACACTGATGAGGACACCACGACTGATGACTGGTCTCTGGAGCAGCCCTTAGCTCAGACCAGGACCACTGCCATCGTGGAGGTGAAGGGAGCCATCAATGTGGTGCTCACACCTCTGGTGGCTGAATCACTGGACAGGTACTGACTGTCTTCCATGTAGTGTTCATGTGTTCTTGATATCTGTGCGTTGTTTGCTTTTGGTCTGCTCGACCTGCTGCTTTATTGACTACATCTTCCTTCAAAATAGGTTTTTAATCTCAGTTTGAAAAAGCTCATAGGAAAAATGAAAGAACTTGGCTGACCTTACGCCTTTCTCACACTATACATCCTTAGTTAAGAGTTATTTTTAGCCTGAAGCTAAGATTTGACCTTAAGCCAATTTAATCCCTTTGCACACTGCATCTTGGATCTAAAATTCAGCTGACACTGCTTCAGAGTCTGGCCTAGCTCTGGGTTGTCTGCCAGTCTGAATCTTTTGATTTACCAAAGGCTAACAGTGCTGAGTTTCATCGTTCTTACAAGCACTTGGCTTTTGGCTAGTGTCGCATGGTCATGGCTAAACTGTAGCTAGAAGGTTAAATAGACATACACATAGTAAATGTGATTTTTACATTTGAATCAGCTCTTATGACGCCGAAACAGTTTGGGACTGAGAAGTCTTGTTTTGTTTTACGAGTTCTAACTAAATAAAACAAAATAACCTTGTAAGTTGCTTTCCTTGTTTTATTACAGCTTTCTGTCTGCTTCATTTCCTTTAGGTACATTGAATCCATGGTCCATTTTGCCAGTATCCGTCATCCTGCAGCCATTTTAGATGACCTGCATGGGAAAGTTCTTAATGAAGCCTATCAAATCAGCAAGTCCACAGTCACTGAGTCCGTGAGTACAACAATGCAAATAGCAGAGCTGTACAGCTCGAAATGATAATATTTTTCATCATGTTGGATGTTTTTGACAATTTGAATTATAACTACTAATAGTAATAATAGTCTGCGTTTAAGAACTCTGTTGAAAAGCTGTAATTCTTGTGTCAAATTTGATTCTGCTCTTAATGTTTTGTTCTTCCAAGTTAAAAATTAGCCTTGTTCCATTCTAACTGATGTCCCTCTGTTTTGGATCTGGATCCGCACAGAGCCAAACAGGCAAGCAGGAGCACAAGCTGTCCAAGACGGAGGGCACGACCCCTGGCTCCATCAACATGTCCCATGGCCAGACAGACCTGTCCGTCAAACCGGATAATGTGAAAATCAAGGGCCTTCAAGCCAACGTCTCCATCCCTAAGGTGAGAGCCGTGACCCCGAATAATGAGAGGCCAGCAGTGTTCCTCGATCTGCACTCTGACTAAGAGGAGTTCAAGAGCAAGCACAGAACCATGAGGGTTGCTGTAGATCACTTCAAATTGGAAAAATAAATTTGCAATGCTCTTAGTTTTTCTGTAGAATAATGATAGTGAGTCAACTTATTAAGCAACATACCTGTGAATTATAACCCATGCTTTCAGAATCATTCACATTCTTCTTTAGGGATCTTTATTACTTCACTGCACAGAAGTCAAAGTCTGTTTAAACTACTGGACACAAATGCATTTTGATACTAGTACAGTATTGACTTATCTTTTGTTCTGTGTATATCTTTATAGAGAAAACTACCAAAAAACCTTACATTTTGATGAAAATAGCCTCACACACACAGTGTGACTAATCTGTTTGTTAATGTTCTCTTCCCTGTGGAGCGATAATTTGTCTTTCTAAGAGCTTCTTGTGGGCATTGCTTTTATTTCCGTCCACAGCATCAGTTTTTTTTTTTTTTTTGAAAAACAGTATTTTACAGCACAGTGGGGTTGAGTTTAGTTGGGTTCAGCTGACTGTTTTTGTTTTGTTTTCCTTTCCTGCAGGTGAACCTTTGTCTCCTGCAGGCATCTGTAGAGGAGGGGTCACCGTCTTGCTCCAATAAATGTGTCACACATGTGTCTCTTGTGGCGCTGTGCTTCGACAGGATTGCCACCCAGTTCAGAATGAACAGGTAAAACCTTGACTACTTATCCTCTTAGTGTATGTGTGTGTTTGTGTGCGAACAATGACTAAGCTTTTTGAGCATATTGTGTATATGTGCTAAGGGTGGAAAAGCTGTTTAAATGCTTTAAATGCCATCTGTCACTTTCAAGTTAGGTTGTTTTTATGTCTTTTTTATTTTTACCATGAAACCAATTTGGTAGGGTCGTAATCTTTGTGAATTTTAGAATTATTCCCTCAAATTTTATATAAAATCAACAAATTCTATTTCTCTGACTCTACAACAACAGCCAAGCTAAAGTGAAAACACATTTTCGTCCTGCTCTCTTCAGGGGTATTGTAGAGGAGACACCTAACACCACAGAACATGGCCGACCATCAGTAATGTTGGAGAAGTACGCCTCTGCCACCAAGATGCAGCCTCAGTCCTCTGGTTCATTGCGATCCAATGCCGGCATCGAGAAAGGCAAAGAGATTGCTGCCAGACTCAACATCCACCGCATCCACAGCCAGCTGCGAGGCCTCGACTCCACAGGTCAGTTCAGAAGAAAGACAGCCCAGTTTGATCCCTTGTGCAGCTTTTTGAAGTGGTTCACTGACCTTTTACATGACCTACAGCCTCTTTGTTAATATGCTGTGCAAGTTGTCCCCAGACAGTGTGCAAACGCGCCCTTACTTGACCTCCAGTGCCAAGCAAAAGTATTCAGACCCTTTGACTTTTTGTACATACTTTTTTCAGATTTTTTTGCTCTGTTCAATCATTTTTTTGCCTCAATTTTTAAAACTACAATAAAGTGTAGAAACAGTTGCATTTTTTTCTTCTCTGTAGCAGACATTGGCACATGTGCCATCACGGCGATCCCTTTCGAGAAGTCCAAAGTGCTGTTTGGTCTGGAGGAAATGGAGGAGTTTTCAATGGTTGATGAAACCGATGCCCAGACTGCAGCAGGGGATCTCGGTCGCTCCACAGCGTCTCTTGAGAAATGGGGCTGGATTATGTTTGAGTGTGGCATTGAGAATCTCACAGTTAAAGGTAAAACATCCCAAACTCTCAGAGTCATTACTTACATTCAGACCTAAGGTTACGAAAAAAACAAAAAAAACTAAGTTGTTTCAAGAGGGAAACAGGCATTTTGTGAAGAGATCTGAAGAGATGTGGGCATGTGTTCAACTTTGTGTTACAGGAGGCCGTCAGTCAGGAGCCATTCTTTACAATGCATTTGGTGTGATGGGACGCTCAGACACCGGGGGGAAGACAGGTATGTCCAAGTCCAATGGCTCGACAGGCTCTCAGACGGGTAGCGGCTACAGCACTGACGTCTCAGATGACAACCTACCACATGATACTATCAGCCCCGCCTCTGATGTCAATGAGCACTCGGACTCAGACGACCAGGTGATGTATAGAGAGATGCTGCATCTGATGCTGCTAATAGCATGCAGATTTATTTTACTCACATTCATAAACCTACATCAAATTGGCTTTTACTCCATCCAAAACATGATGTCTGAGTTTTTATTATAGCATTCAAGTCTTTTGAATTGAGTTACACATCATCTTTTGTTCAGTGAGTCTGGCGAACACGTGAAGGTCTACTTAACTCTGCTGACAGTAACATCACACTGTCACTTATGCAAAGAATTCATCATCATTCACTCTGTTAGCTTACTATGTTTAAACTTAACGTAGGACAATTTCACAGGCTCCTAAATACCACAGAAAGTGCAGGTGGATGTGATGTTGGTATCAGAGAATCAAAGCTCTGCTGCGCTGGTCGTAAACAAAATGTTTGTGTGTGTGACAAGTCTCATGTTAAAATTTCATGATATTGATCTTTTTTTTCCTTGTTTGCCTTTTTCTTCTCTGTTTTCCTGTCGTTTTCAATTGTAAATGTGACTGCCTATATTAATTCTTGGATTCAGATCTAAGTAATTGTGTTGCTCACATAAGAAATGTTTAATTAATATCAGTTCAGATTTGTAGAATAAATTACATGAAATCAAAATTAATCATATTGAGCCTGATCAGGGAAAGGAGAGAGAGATTAGAGTCACCAAACAGAAGAGATTTTCACTCTGATCTGTAAAATTAGTCATGATGGCAAATCAGAGCTGCAGTCAGACTGAAAGTGATGAGTTGTACCTCCAGAGCTGCAACACTGGAACTCATTCCCACCAGCTGGTCTCATCCACCTGTTAAAGCCTGCTCTCTTGTGCTCTGTAGGATGAAGGGGTGGAGTCAGATGACCTGAAGAAAGACCTGCCCCTCATGCCCCCACCTCCTGACTCCAGCAGCATGAAGCTGACCATCAAGGAGATCTGGTTCAGTTTCGCTGCTCCAACTAATGTGCGCTCACCTTCACAGGCCATTTCCAGGTAGAACTCCTCTGATACATGTGGACGTTTTTACACACTCTCTCACAAAAACATGGTAAATCTAGGACTAGTTCCTAAACTACACATAAAGGTAAATTTCTAGTTAATGGGAAAATTCCTGTCAAGTTGCTCAAGTGTACTACACCTTTACAAACAAGGTCTCAGTCATTGCCAGGGCTTGTCTTTTACTCTAAGTAAGCACTGCTGATAACCTTGTGTAACAGTCATCACAGCAAAGTGCATAGAGATCTACACATTTTTTGGAAATTGTGGTTGAAATACAGCAAAATTTTCCTTTCAGCTCAGAAAAAAAACACATTTCACCATCCTCTGGCTAAGCTCGCTGTGAGCTCAATAGGCTTTCAGCATCAGTGATGTGAAAGCAGTACAGTGTGATAAGTACAATATTATTGGTTGGATAGAGCTTTTTTAGGAGGGATCTGGCTCTTGTGCCCTTGGCAACAGTTGTCAGCTGCTGTCAGCTTTGTTGCCGATGCAGACCTGTCAGCCCCACAGGTCATCAAACTGATCAAACCTGCCAGGTTTGTGACTTTTGAGTTCATAACTCAACTAACCTGGAGCATTACATACCTGGTGTCTGCAACTGAGAATAAAGCAACGAAAATCAACTCCTAATAATCACTGTGAGAGAAAACACAACAACAGCTGTTGACATTGATACACGTCTGTTACACCCATTTACATATTTTTTGCAATAAGAGAAAAACAAAAGTTTAAATAAGTTTAGTTATGAGGTTATAAAAGTTCTTCTCCTTCTCTTCTGTGTTTACAGGCAGTTGAATCTGCTCAGCACAGCCACGCCTGCCATAGGAGCTTGGTTGGTTCCCATTGACCAACTCAAATCTTCTCTGCGCAAGCTGGACATGGAGGGCACGCTGCGAGTGTGTGCTGTTATGGGCTGCATCATGACAGAGGCACTGGAGGTCAGCACACCATCCAAAGACACAAACTAATGATCACAGATGAAGAATGTAACAGTATTTTTTGCTATTTCTCAACAGAAAAAAAGCATCCACATTCCAATCCGCAGCAAGTACAACCGTGTGACTAAACGAGCTCGCTACCTGTATGAGAATCCCTCCTGTATGCTTTGTAACATCCTTCATCGTTACCTGCAGCAGGCAGACTACTCTGTCATCGAGGAGGCTACCATGGTCAGTGCAGGGTGTCTGATCTTCTTCTCTCTTTTCTTTTACACTGAATCCGTTTCAGGAAACTCATATTCATTATTATATTTAGATAGCCACTAAAATTGATGTTATTTGGCCTCATTTGGATGGCCAATTTAAGTTTTATTTCCACTGTGCTCTTGGCTTCCTGTCACTATTTTAATTAATCCCTTACCAGTGGCTCCAATCCAGCTCTTTCTTCATCTCCTTTTCATCCCAGAATGACGGCGTTCCAGCACTTGTGACTCTAAAGAAAGGTCTGGTCGCTTTGGCCAGACAATGGATGAAATTCATCGTGGTAACTCAGGGCTTCAAGGCTATTAGTCTGATGAGGCCCAACCAGCTCACCAAACCCAAAGAGCCTCAGCAGAGCCTGGGTGAGACCCTCTTGGGCCTGGATAACGGGGCTGCACTGCAGAGTGACACCAGCGCCGATGGAGCTGAATTTGAATTTGACGCAGGTGGGAACTTACAGCTTTCAGTATTTTAATAATATTTTGACCCGCCCATCTGTTAGCACAGATGGACTGTGAAACTGCTAACCTTTACTTCTCAGCGTTGGTGCAGAAATAGATAGACTGTCACTTATTGGCAGAAAGGACATTTAGTTCTTAGGTTTAACATGGATGTTCAGATTTTACTTTTGCAGCAGTCACATGGTTCTTCTTGGAGTTTTATTTTATGTAATTATTGTGAAGCCACAGTGAGTGAACACACCATGCTGCTGGAGGGAGCATGCAGTCGCCCCCCACCAAAAGAAGCAAACTCTGGTCCTGTCAGTGGAGTGGAGATCATGAGGAAACTTTCCAAGTCCCACACACACAATGAGTCTGCCCTCAGGATAAAGGTACAGTACATAGATGTGGTGTATCCTTGTGTCTGAGTTACCTGTTGGAAGTCCATATTTGGTTGCATGAGATTGTACAGGTATACCTAATAAATGCAACATATACATATGCGTACACATTTCTAGAGCTGCAACTACCTTTACTTATATTAGTGATTCCAGATGTTATCTTAGCTGTTTGTCGATAAAATGTCAGGAAACATTAAAAATGTCGCCAGAGCCCACAGTGACATCCTCAGGTGTCTTGTAGAAGACAGAATAACCAGAAAGTGTTCATGTATGGGAAACTACAGAGAGAGAGATTTATGCCCCCCCCCCAGAATATTTGCAACTAAAAGTGGTAACCAGTACATGTGAAATCCTCCAGTGTAGTCACAACTTGATTATGTTTTTAATTTAGATAAACTTCATAGCAAGAGGGAGGTGTTAGCACTGATTACTTGACTTATTCCCTATGATGATAATAAAACTGCTGGTCATCAGAGACAAAGAGATGATATGTGCTTGTTTTGTAAATACACCTTTACCTTCATTAGAGCTCAGGAACAACATTTAGTCAAAAATTCAAACATAATATCTGTATTGTCTAAAGCAGACAACAGTATAGTTGAAACAATTACTTGATTAATTAGTTAGTCAGTTGACAGGCAGTTAATTGGCCACAATTTGGATAAAAAAACAAACACTTTTTGTTTTGAGAAAGTGTTTTTTTGACACTTTGTAGACCAAATGGATTACATAAGAAAAAAAAATTTGTTAGCAATTACAAAAGCTATCATTAGTTACAGCCCTGGAAAATACTAGTAATGTGACTGTTGTGAAGCATGTTAAAGGAGAGTGACATCTGACAGCCCATCGATGTGAAGGTGATGCCACTGTAGGAGAGCCAGAAGGGATCAGGTGTGACATTGAATAGAAAGCAGAGATTTTCCTCTCTGTCAAGTCAAACTGTAACGTGTTTGTTTATACCAACTCAGGGTCTGTCAAGTTTATTCAGCTCTTTAAATAAAAAAAAAAAAAATTTATTACCTCAGCTCTGGACTGTTTCCATAATGGATTGTGGCAGTCGCTTTGTATCCCACTCATCTATCGAATATAAAAAGCCACAGGCGGTGTTATGATGTGAACATGACCTCCTCTCAGTAATCTGTGCATTTGTCATACCCAGGGCTCCCATCCATACCAGTCACTGAGCTACACCAGCGGTGACACAGCAGCTGACTCACCCGCCCATGTGAGCCGCTCAGGCCTGCCAGCCAAGGACAGCCCCAGGAAGGAGAGCCTCCTGAGCAACCTGACAGGCAGCTTCCGCAGTCTGCACAACCTGCTGGAAGGCATGCCACAGAGGAATGAACCGTCTGCTGCCACGGCCGCCAAGAGCAGCTCCCTCACTCGCACAGGTACTCGTGGCCTCACCGCTGTTGTGCCATGCTGGTGACTTCAGTATGTGGAAGACTCCGGTAACAACAGGATACTGTGTAATTTTTTATAAGTGCAATGTAAAAGTCATTTTTGCTGCAAGGCTGACCTCTACTGTTAGGTATTGTTAACAATAACAATCTAAAATAGTTTCACAGCTTCCTCAACATGCCCACAGTGAAGCAATCTGCAGAGTCAGTGTGCTATGAGTGAACTGCTTTTCTTCTCTTAACATTCAGCTCGTTTTTCTGAAAGCAGGAAAGATAGATTTAAACGTTTGTAACACAGTGTAACAAACCACCTTAAAGAGAAAGCTAAGTAGAAAAATAAAGCATGTACTCAGTATGTTTTGATTCCTTTTTGCAGTATAACCCTGTGACTGTGTATAAGAAGTAGAGAAACCTGGTTTTGTCCTCACTTTTATAATCCCAAATTCAAATGGGCATTATTCACGTGCCTTAATGATGCAAGATGTGATATCTGTGTCATATTCAGTTTTCTGTAGTCTGTTCCATGATGTAATGTGCTCTCAATCTCTTTCTTCTGGGGTTCTAGGGACGGATATGCTGACCGAGCACCCGCTGCTCTCAGAGCCGTCCTCCGTCAGCTTTTACAACTGGATGTCCAACGCCGTGGGCAACAGAACGGGGGCCACAACCCAGGAATCGCCAGTTAACCGCTCTCAGCACAACAGCCTGCAGACAGGTCAGACACCATGTATGGACTGTGGTTTACTACAGAGGTTTTCACCTTTTCAGTCCTCATGGTATATTCATTGAAAATCTTAGTTATTACTTAGAAAAACCCTAGCTCATTAAGTTAGACTAATTTTGATAGAACTTTGATGGCACAGTAATCCTTTTTTCTAATGATTGTTAAAAATACTGTTAATACTTATACTAATTATACACACCTTAATGCTTCTTCTAGTAAAGCTTTAACCACTGAGGATTTCAGATAAATGTCCATAATGTTGCTGTTTCACTAGACCAACCGGATTCTCCTGTCAACAACTACCAGTACCAGCCACTACCAACAGTTAACAGTCCTGAAGGAGGTCAGGGATTGTTGCTAAGTGTTGTGCTGATGGTGTTGGTGAACTAATTGGCTAGTTAACAGCTAGTGTTTTCCCTTGCATTAGTTTGATAGTGACAAAAATTCTTTGTCAATGTATCCTGTAGGAAATCCTGAATACTAGTGTGAATAGGACACGATACCCTCAGTTATCCTGAATAGAAAGCATTGAAAAAAACAGATCTAAATTTAACATTTATCACAGTCTGCTGTTGGTTGAAGCCATAAGATATTGTTTCTTCTGTGATTATAGCATAAATAGAATTAATTTCAAGTTTGTAAATGTGTGACACTTTAGTGGTGGTGTGCATTGCTTTCTGTCACTGTTCTTTTTTGGTCCTATCACCTGGTCACCAGAGTCACAAATTCCTTACACCTACACAAAGATCTTGAAGAATAATATAACATTTTATTATCTTACTGAGTGCCGCATGGATGTGTTTTTTATTTAGAGCAAATCAGATAGAGAAGTTTGAGCGAACAATACAAACAATACAAGCTATATCTTTTAAATTAGAACATTGCCACTTTTTCTTTCCACTCTGCCAGAACAGATAAATAAACCTGTACACCTCAAAGGCTATTTGTAGTTATCTGATACAGCCGCCCACTGACATGTCATTAAACATCTTCCTAGTTTTAAAAAAATGCATTCAGTGTAGAAAGTGTCCAAGTGGTCACTTCTCATACTCCCTGGAATCCTTTTTAGCTGTGCTACTGTGAAAGATAGATAAAGTCATGCTGTGTCCTCTTTGTAGCAATCCCAGTCCCAAAAAAGTTGAGTTATAAATGTAAATAAAAGCAGAATGCATTCGTTTGCAAACTTACTGTGTCTACCAACGATTATTTTGCAGCCTTCCTGTGCCCATCCCAGTAACATCCTTTATAGAATCATATGTTTCACAAAGTTGAGAGCCATCCTCATCCGTGCTTGCAAATGAATGAACTTTTCAAAGATGCCCCTTTGTGCCCCATCATGATACTATCACCTGTTTACAATGAACCTGTTTACCTGTGGATTGTGGTGTTTTTGAACATTCTTCAACATTCTCAGTCTTTTGTTGCTCCTTTCCAAGTAGTTGAAAATGTGCCGTTGGCATCAAATTAAGAATATGCATATATTCACAAAAATCCATGGAGTTAAGGGGAAAAAAACATCAATGATAATGTCTTTGTACTGCTCCTAGTTAAGTACATGTAGATAAGGATTAGCAAATTATCACCTCCTGTTGTATTTGTGCTTTACGCAGCATATTAGCTTTTTGGGCATCGGGGTTGTATCTACTTGCTAAACATCTCATGAGAACGAGAACACATTAGCGACCTGAACTTGTGCTCATCCCTCACATGCTGCTCTTTCTCACCCTTTGTTTCTCTGTACGCCCACTCTGTTCATCTTCTGAGTTAGCAGAGCACCTCTGATTGTGTGGGTTCAATTCTGTATGTGAAAGGCTGGATTTGTGCCCAGGATGATGAGCTTTGTCCTCATCTACTCACTTATGCGTCAGACAGTCACAGCCATGGCCAATCTTCTAAATTGTGAATAACACTCCCTTTAATAGGACTGTTGTCTTCCATTTTATTCACTTGAACGTTGCTATTTTGAAGAGATGTGTGTTATTTTACCCCACATGCTCTTCTCGTTCACTGCCACATGTGCGTATCTGATCTCAGTGGTGCTGAGCTGCTGCTCTTGTGTCAGCTAGTTTTCCCAGGTCCTTATTGTTCTCACCTCAAATGTATCCCAAACTTCTCTTCCACACCTCTAGGTGGGACATGTAATCTTCCCACAATCCCATCAGCCTCAGACTTCAACACAGTGCTGTCCAGTGACCAGAACACGCTGGATGGAACCCACTCCCAGCACTCTCAGCATAGCACCAGTCAGGACGACATGGCCGACATCGAGGAGGGCAACCAGTGTCCAGCTGCTGTTCAACTGGCTGATGCTCAGGTGCTCTGAATGCATCTGCCAGCATTTCATGTTGTCTGCAACTCTTTAATAAGTCTTGATTTATTTCAATTTCTGGTGTAAAATTGGTGAAAGAATTAGTTTTTAATGGAGTTCCTGTTTGTGGTGATAGCTTCAGTATGGTCAGAATAAACCTGTCTTCAATTTTTTGCACTGTTATGTTTTCCACCCCCAGGTTGTTTTCAAGCCTTTGCTGAGCTACACGGGCATCCAGGCTCAAGACACCACCCCTCTTAGTTACAAGATGTATTTTGGAGAGCATCTGTCTTTTTCTGGGAACCTCGAGTGTCTAAGAGCAGACATTGTCGACTCTGACACATCAAAAGAACGGAAAAACAAAAGATCCAGAAGGTAAAATTTTTAGTGTTAATGTTAAAACAAGAAAATATTTTTGAAATAATCATTTCTATTCTTTTTTTTTTCACGTGTTACTATGTGTTAGTGAGACATGAGCTCTAAGCTGATAGAATGTTTGCTGAATACACATGTAACACTCTGGCTTTTTCTTCTGTCTTTCTTTAGACAAGGCATGGTGAATCTCCCTCCACTGGAGTTCAAGCCAGCCCTGCTGATTGAGACATTCAGCCTGAACGCAGTGGTGATGGAGAAATCGACCAGCGCTCCCCAGGGCCCCACCGCAGCTCCACTCTCCTTCCATGACCTCAACCGCCGCCACTACAACACATTCCACTGTGACTTCACCACAGCCTGTCAGGCCATCAGCCAGCGTGTGGACATGGCCCTTGTGCGCCTCATCCACCAGTTCAGCACCATGATCGACGACATCAAGGCCACGCAGACCGACATCAAGCTCAGCCGCTATACGGCTGGCTCAGCTTCCCCCACGCCCACCTTCAAGGCCCGGCCATACCGCCACTTCAGGTCCTCCGACTTCAGCCGCAGCTCCCGGGGCAGCCTCAACGGGGCAGGACGCAGCGGAACACAAACCCTGAAGAGCAAGAGAGGTGTGGGTGGAGGTGGTGGAGCAAATAGCGGAGGAGCTGGCATTACTGGGGGTTTACCACCTAATGGGCCTCCATCAGGCATGGACACGCTGGGAAGGAGAGAGCCTCGAGGACGGAGCTCCCTTGGACGCTCAGAGCGCCGCACTTCTAAGGTAACAACCATGAAGATGGACATTTTTATGCATCTGAGGATTCATCAAAGCCACCCATTTAAAGACCTGATTCATTGATTACATAGAAAATATCTCTAGAATTGCTCTGCTAGGCAACAGCCAACGTTCAAAGCTGAATGTGTAGTCTCTTAACCCGACAGCGTTAACACACCACACGAATCTAAGTTTGTTTCCAATCAGATGCTGATATTGGCGAATGCTGCAAAGGGAAATAAACTTAGAAATCATTCCGATTATTTATGTTTTTATATTTGAACAGGTTGCATGAATTTCCCAGTTTAAACACCTAAAGCAGTCCATCTCAGAGTCTAGAAACCTAACTGGCTTAATCTACATCTTGGAACAGCTGGTACCCTTCTGAACACTCAAGTTACTCAAATCATGTTAAAAGTTTTCTGATGTTTCTCAGCAGCACAACCTCCAGACCTTAAAATATGATCAGTTCTATAACATAATTCATTCTGAGACTGTCATTTTCTACTCACAAACCCTAGGGGGAGCCAGTAGATAAGCCAGTTATAAGAATATCAAGCACCATTCACTGAAACTCTGTATACTCTTGGTAAGAAATAATAATAGTCAGTTCATAGTTTTCAGACAAAACTTCAAAATGTTAAAAAGCTTCTCTGTCTGGTGTAATATGTATTAGCAGGACATTTTTTTCGTCTTGACAGCTGGAATATCAAACTTCAAGAACTTATTTGAAATGGAGGGGTTTTTTTTCCTGCAAGAATAAAATGCATCTGGGGAACTTTGACAGACTTCAGTGGATATAATTTAAAACTAGATTGTAGAAATGACACCTGTACACTGAAGTTAATGTCATGGGTGGCTGTTTTCATCTTACAAATCTCAATACCTTTCACTATCACGACAGTGTGCATGCATACTGTAAGCTCTACTCTTCCAGTAAAAGGTAGAGTTAATAAGTGGGCCAGACTGTTTGTTTACTATTAAGCGCCATGACGCTTGTTCATGACGTGTCTGTTTATTTCATGATGTGTTCAGGTGTCGAGGAAAGGCTCCCGTGACGTCGCCGACCACATGGCCATCCAGATGGACGACTCTGACTCCATCACTGTGTCGGAGCAGAGCGAGCCATCGGCAGAATGTTGGCAGAACATGTACAAGCTGCTCAACTTCTACTCCCTCATCTCCGATCCCACTGGAATCCTGGAGAAAAGCTCCCCAGAGAACTGCCTGTCAGGTGGGAATGGGTTTCCAGCTGTCAGCCAACTCCTAATTTCCATTTTTTTCCCCCACCCATTTCTCTCTGCTTTACTTTACAGTTTTACCTCTAATTCCCTCCTCCCACACATATATACTTTTTTAACATATTGCTGTGCATTTTTGATTTCCCTTCTCCCCTCTCTTCATCATCAACTCCATCTACTTATACAACTTTCTGTTGCAACTCAATTCTCTCCTGACATGATGTGCTGATCTTTAAGTCTCTTACTAATTTACATTTTCTTGAGTTTTTTTCATTTTTTTTTTCATAGTTAAAATACATCTTTTACACATTTTGTAAAACATGACATTGCAGTATGTATCCCACCTTTAAAAATCTACAGTACAAAAGTCAATACTCAGCCATACAGCAGTTTATACATATTACTGCAAATCCAGATTAACAAAGTCTTTATCATGTTGTAATAAAATCTTACTAACATCAACATCTGTGCAGTATCTTAATATACATCTTCTTTCCTCCATCTCTTTTCTGCAGAAGGTGGACGCCGGCCCTCAGAGCCATTCTGTAAAGTGATATTTGAGAATGAGCAGCAGGAGCAGGCCACACCCAACAAGCCCCTGGGTGCAAGCGGCCGGCGGCGGAGCCTGGTGAGCTCTGAGCCCCAGCACGTCACGCTCATAGTGTTCGGTATCGGCATGGTGAATCGCACCCACCTGGAGGCCGACATCGGCGGATTGACTATGGAGGCAGAGCTGAAAAAGATCCATGGTAGTTTCACCTTGAAGGAGAAGATGAAAGGTGAGGGCGAATTCCTGTTAGTGTGTTTTATTAGCTTTGAACTCTTTATTTTAACTTTGCAGTGGTAATAAGTCTGACATAAATCAATATTTATGGCCTTTGGTCTTTGGCCAATAAATTTTAATAATACTTGTATAACATTTACAATCTTTGGCCTGAAACTTGATTGATGATTGATTCTGTGCATAAAATAAAATAAATTTCATGACTGAAAAAACAGATCGACCGCAATTCTTGGGCTTGTAAAAGTAAGTTCCGTGATTTAATTTTCCTTTCATTTTCATATTTACACAGACATCCTGCACCAGAAAATGACAGAGACGTGTGCGTCGGCTCACATAGGAGGGGTAAACATTGTTCTACTGGAGGGCATAACACCTGACATTCAGTACGTACAAGTTTTTCTTAACTTCTGCTTATCAAGGAAATGATTCAACAGTTATTAAAAACAAAACCACCTTTTCAACATGAAGGTTTTTATGTCTCCCGATGAAAGGAATTTTTATAATTATGCTTTGAAAGCATAACAGAGTGTATTGATCCAACCCTCACTGCATGATGGTTTGTTGATTGTGGTCTGAAGTTTGAAATTACTAATGCTTTATTTAAAAACTTTTTAATCATGACTAATTAATGATTTTTGGTTCAATATTCTGTTACTTTTATTTTTTTTTTACCCAATAAAAACAAAAATTTGATTTAAACTCTAGTCTCAAAGATAGAACCTCTGAGCTTTAAAGTATTAGTGTGTCCACAAAATGATTAATTTACATTTTCTGTTCACTCCGCGGTATGAAAGCGATGACTGAGGTAAAGGAAGAATATTTCCCTCTGACTTGCACAACAACAGAATTTGCATATGGATTTTTTTAATGTCAACTACATTTGTAAAAATCTTTCAGTTTAAATGAGAAAGTGTTGGCTTTCTGACTCCATTCCAGCTAAGTAATTTTAACAGCAGTTTTTGTTTTACTGCAAGCAATTTCCTCAAAACATAAGAACCCTAATCAGTTTACAAGCCCCGTAGTCATGCATTCAGACAGGCTGATGTATCTCCATGCTGCTTTGAATCAGTTCAGAATTTATACCGCTGCTTCAATAAGCTTTTTTTATTTCATTCTATTTAACAGAGGCAGCCACTGTGAAAATAAAACTGAGACTTAATCCTATTTTCATACTGTACGCACCCATGTGTTTGAATTTGTATAGGCCAGACAACTTTTCTCTTTGTTGTTGTTACTGATGTATAAAATTGCCCAACATTCAGTTGTAAGTAAGAATGATTGCAGTGCCACTACACATATTTCCCTATTCGCCTGCTTCCTCAAATGAATGCAGTGTGCAGACAAAGAACATTGATTACTTGATAATCAACAGCAGCCTCCAATGCAAATGTGCCACAATTAAAGCATGTTGTCTGCCATATTAGCAGATTGTCAGCAGTTGTTTTAAGATATTTTCTTTCACTCTGGGTGGCACCTTTAATGTTCTTGCTTTCTTTTAACCTTCTGATGTCTCAAAACTATTTCACACTTTCTTCTGCTTTTCTTCTTTCTTTTTCCTTTTCATTGTTTTTTCTACATTCCTTATCTTTTTCCTTCCAACTTCTTGCATAGACTGGAGGATTTCCCAACATCTCCCACCAGCACAGCTAAACAAGAGTTTCTGTATGTTAATGCTACTATTTAGGGCTCATGTGCATCAGTGAATCAAAGCTACCCTTGATTGCACATCCTTCATTTGTCTGAGTTGCCTGTCACCCATGTGTATTTCTCAGTGAAGAGTTCCTCAGGACTCTTGTTCAGATGTTAACTGTCTGTGAGTGTAAAGCCACTTTCGTTTGTTATAAAGACCTTAAGGTTATATCACTGTTGGTTTCATGAAAGCAGAAAGTTGGCTGGTTTCATTTTGTATTTGTGAACATAATTATTCTTGTCTGTCCTCCTAATGTTCACAGTCTGACAAAATGCTGAAATATCTCACAATCAGTCTGATATTTCAGGATATATACTTATATGTTATACAGAATGTAGAACAGAACCTTCATAAGTCATCTGAGAATGCCTTGTATTTGCTATAAGAGACAGGATCAAAAATGTTTTCTGCATAAGAGACCCCGCATTTGTCTGCCATAGTGTACAAGTCATTACCTTATTCATTCATAGTGAAACGTGTCACTGTTATTATTGCTCACCTGTGCCCAGAAAAGTGAATACTGTCCTGAATCTGCATGGTGTTTCAGTGTTCGATGTCACTAAATATTTTCACTCAAGTTTCATATCCATTCAAATGTCCACGACATCTGAAAAAAAACCCAAAACAAAACATTAATAAAATCTTTGGTCCTGTTGCTCATTCCAGTTGACTCTGTGTTTCAGGACGGTGGTGAAATGCAACATTGCCAAGTCTCAGGCCTTGTACAGCGCCCAGCGGGGCCTTAAGACCAACAATGCAGCTGTCTTCAAAGTGGGGGCTATCATGATCAACATCCCCCAGCACCCTGCTACTTTGCACAGCATGATGGTCCGCAGCTCCCACCAGCTCTCCAAACAAATCTCCGACCTCATCCGCCAGCCTTCCAACATGTACGTCTGCTTCAGCTTTCTATCATTTCATTCTCTGTATTTAAAGTTTCATTTATACAGTTTTACAAGTAATGGCGCTCTAAACTGCTGTGCACTGTATATAAATCCCAAATGAATCCATCATACAACTTTCATAACAGGTGACTTCAGTATTTTTACTCTGTTGTCAGTTAGTGACTTTCAAAGCCTGTGTGTGGTCCGTTTCCATGGTAATATTCTGAATTATGTTAATATATTTATAGAGTTGTGGGTGTACCAAGGATATTGAACCATAATTTGATGTTCATAGGAATATGAGCCAGTATCTGCAAACCACTACATAATAATACAGACGCATAACTAAATCAAATCAGCAGTTTTTTAGTGTGTTTCTCAGCTCCCAAACAAGTAGAGTCTTAAGTTTTGTCACTGATGTGACGGCAAATTCAGTCCAGCATTAAAATGGCAAGAATTATGAATTCAAATTCCACACTTTTGTAGATAATAAACCAATCATGACTTGAGTGAGTGAATGTGTTTTTGTTTTTTTTTCCTAACAGTCAGCCACCTAATAGGGAGGACACCCCCACCCCGCAGCCCACTGACAAAGCATCCAGCATCAATCAGACCCCTGTAGAAGCCAATGAGTTTCCTCAGCTCCCGGAGGGTCTGGAAAAGAAGCCCATCGTCCTCAAGTTCAGCGCCATGATGGATGGCATCACCATCGGGGCTGCCCTGCTGCCCTCGCTAAAAGCCGAGTACAAAATGGGTCGTGTGAAGAGCCACGGCATGACAGGTTTGTGTCAGAAGACGTCTGACAATGATTTTGATGTTAACTATCGGTGAACAGAGCTTTTTTCCATTTGTTCCATGTCTACCTCAATAATTATTATAAGGTATTTTATCTGAAAAACTGATTGACAAATGTCTTTGTCTTTCTGATATTAATATCAGCATTGAAGCAGTCCCAGAAAAGTAAATCCAAACAATTTTTTTCCCTCACTCCTTCTTTTTTAGGTGCACAAACCAGTTTCACCTTTGAGCTACCAAACCACAAGCTTTGCTTCCAGTCAAAGGTGTCCCCAGTGGACATGTCCACCATGCCGCCCTCAGCCAGCCTTACCCTGCCTCCTGTCACCATGTCAGGGGAGTACATCATGGAGGAGCATGAGAGCCACTCAGACCAGGGCTGGGCACCAGATGACTTCCCAGCAAAGCAAGGAAACTACCTCCAAGGCAACTACCTGCGCTGCGTAGCTGAGGTAAGAGGCTCACGATGGGCCCTCACAATTTTATAGCCACCAAAACAGAATCACAGAGCATCCCACATTGATTTTACCTTGCTTTTACTCGTTCCCTCTGATTTACAGATTGGTTCATTTGAGCACAACCTGACCACAGACCTGCTCAACCACCTGGTCTTCCTACAGAAAGTTTTCATGAAGGAGGTCAATGAGGTCATTCAGAAAGTCTCAGGTAATGTGCTTTAACATATTTAGTGCTTTCATTGTCAGAAGTTGTGGATGGTACCGATAGAACCACTCCAAATTGCCTTGTTTTTTCAACACTCTTCTGTTGAGGTACCTTAAAAACTCATTCTGTACTAAAGTGGAGTTAAACATAACTGTCCATTGATTGGTCAGAAAAAAACAAGAAACACGAAAACCATATCCTTTGTTTTGTTGCTGCAATGGCCCTGTGTTTTTTTGTTCTCTGATCAATAAAGTTAATCTAATCTTAAACATCTGACTGTTTTCCACAGTATTCTGTAGCCTGTACTGCTTAAGTGCTTTTCCACACGAAACAATGCCCAAGGCACTGGCACAAACCCAGTCAAGTTTAATGCCACATAGTATTGATAGTAATTTGTTTAACTCACTAAGCCTGATCAATTAAATTGCTTAACAGAGAGAACTGAGAGGTTCATGCCATTGTAGAGGAAAGAGTAGTGAGAATAGTGGAACTGTTCACATCAGGGAGCAGTCTTCACTATACAGCCAAAACAACTCTCACACACACATGCACACACACACACACACACACACACACACACACACACACACACACACGGACGACATAATCCCACTTTATCACACAATATTCAGCACAGACTGAACCTGAGTGGTTGACTTGTGTACCGTCTGTGCTTGCAGGAGGAGAACAACCCATCCCTCTGTGGAACGAACATGACACCTCAACAGATGCAGACAAGCCAAAAATCCTGCTTTATTCTGTGAGCCTCATGTTCAAGGTATGTCACGTTCAAGTTTCTTCTATCATAGAAATCGAAACTACACATGAGCATGTGAGATCCATCAGCTGAAGTAATGAGAAGAAAGATTTCTGTTGTTGCTTTATGTTTCTTTTTTTTTTTTTTTTTTTATTGACAATTATGCTTTGAGGAATTTTCTGAACATCATTT
Source organism: Acanthurus leucopareius (assembly GCA_029814765.1). Classification (NCBI taxonomy): domain Eukaryota; kingdom Metazoa; phylum Chordata; class Actinopteri; order Acanthuriformes; family Acanthuridae; genus Acanthurus; species Acanthurus leucopareius. The sequence continues at coordinate 8,037,475 of JAQMCX010000017.1, read as the reverse complement.
TCTTGTTCACAGGGAATTCAGATGACAGCCACCACTCCTTCCATGCGAGCTGTGCGCTTTGAGACAGGCCTCATCGAGCTGGAGCTATCCAACAGGATCCAGTGTAAGGCTCAGCCCGGAGGCAGCAGCAGTTACCTTAAACTGTTCGGCAAATGTCAAGTGGATCTCAACCTGGCTCTTGGACAGATCGTCAAGCACCAGGTGCAGATTAGCCTCATACTAGTAAAATAAAGGCTCTCTTTTTTTCCGTCACTAACTTTTACATAAACACGTAACGCAATCGGAAAAAATCCACACTTTAAAAAAAAAAAGGTTCTTCCCTGCTTGTATTTGATCAAAACAGTTCACTATCAACGCAACTTCCTCCTTTGACTTTACAGGTGTATGAAGAAGCCGGCTCAGACTTCCACCAGGTGGCGTATTTCCGAACTCGGATTGGTCTGCGGAATGCTCTGCAGGAGGAGATCAGTGGCTCCTCAGACAAGGAAGCTGTCCTCATCACACTTAACAGGCCAATCGTATTCGCCCAGCCAGTGGCTTTCGACAGAGGTTTGGTTTCCTTTTTCTCTGCATCACATCCAGCAAATGTCAAAGCTTCAGACTGATGTAATCATCAGCATTGTTGGTTTAACTCCCACTAGTGTCACCAGTGTTAATCATGGTTAGGTTGCCGAAATAAAAACATTCTTAAATAATTACCCACACTCAAGCTGCATTAAAAAACTCAACTACAATTTTACATAAAGCTGTTATTTTTGTTGTGTGGGAAGAAAATTGCAACAGTTTCCTACTAGCCTCGTTTGTTGACAGTAAATACATAATGAAAACAGCAGGAACCTCAAGATTTTGCATTATGACCCTGCCTTCAGTTTCCATTAAGAATTCCACCTACTCTGTTATGGAATTGCATCTGATTTTCAAACACAAGAAAAATCAGCCACTGATGCCACAGATCTAATCTAACTGTGTGCCCTTTCTGCAGCTGTGCTATTTTGGCTGAATTACAAGGCTGCATATGACAACTGGAACGAGCAGCGCTTGGCCCTCAACAAAGACATTCATGTGGCCACCAAAGAGGTGGTGGACAAGCTGCCAGGCATCCAGCAGACCTCAGCCCAGGCCTTCAGCACCCTCTTTCTGCAGCTGACTGTTAACGACCTGGGCATCTGCCTGCCCATCACTAACACATCCCAGGTAATCTGCTGTACTTGGCTTTTGATCTTTCCAACTCTGTTTTGTAGAGCTGTAGCATTGAAACCCCTGAATCTAGATGCCACAATTCAACGATTGCAAACTACTATGAAAAACTGCAGCAGTTTTGTAATCTGTTTGCTTCAAGGTCATTCAGACAAAATAATAAAACAATGAACAGTAAATTAAATTAAACTAAACTAAATAAATAATTCAAATAAGAAATTTTGCCTCTCTTTAAATAAAGAGCATTTGAATATCTTAATCTCCATCAGTGCATTTACTGTTCCAGTGTTCAAGGTGTTAATTTTGCTTCAATTTTTTTTTTTTGCCTTAAAACAAAATAGCATTCTTTTTCTTAACTTTTTGAAAAAAAAGAACAATTCTCCCGTTAAAAATTTGAATATCAGTGTTTCCTCTACATAAGTTATTAGTGTCCAGACTATTATTCAATCTGCCCCCTCACACATTTGCTCCACAACCACTATGATGTGCACTTTAAATGCAAAATAAACAACCGCTGATTCAACACACAACCACAGCACATGTACATCCTGACTGACCTAAACAGAAACAAAGATGTGTAATAAAGTCACAGATTTTTTTTTTTTTTTTAAAGAGATTTGTGTTTTTGTATGATTTCATGCTTCTTTATTTGTAATTTTTGTATAGTGATGATAAATCTATCTAAGAGAGCTGAAGAAAATGTCATACTGTCTGTCCTTGAAAGTTTTGCTTTATTAATTTTTTATCTCTTAATGTGTTTGTATATTGTAAAATATTTCAGAATCATCTACTAATACTGCCAAGTTTTTTTTTTTTCGTTTTTGCAAGATTTACATCACCACCCCAAGAAATATGTATTGGGGAGAGACTTGATATTAATGAATGCTCCATAACAATTGTCTTGTTATATATCCAGTATGTCCACAAGGAAAACATATACCAGCTGTTATGTCACACTTATTTTCATAGAGAGGACAAGTACCAGCTTCGGAGGGCATCAACTCTGAAGCCAGCACCAACGCATCAGTAGGCCGACATAAAAATGCAAAAAAAGTAACCCACAATTTATTACACACCTTGTGAATGCTTGTAGTTGGACTATGACTTACTGTGATCAATAATCTTCCATGACACTGTATCACCAGTGCTGGTTTGTTGAAAAATGGCAGAGATTGTGCCAGATCGCAGCAGTCACACTTCCCCCATGAAGCTGGCATAACAACTAATGAAGCTTGCTCTGGTGTCTGAGGTGTTTGGGTGTGTAATTACTTCTTACTAAAAGGAGGTTATGCCAGTTGGTGTACAGAGTATTGCTTATGTCTTGCTAAAATGGAAATGAGAACATTTTTCCTTCTAATCGTCAAGAGGCTGCCTTAAAATTGTGTGATCCTTTATACATATTACTGGTTTTAATGGCACAGTGGTGCACATGGCAGGCTCTATCTGATTTAAGACAAAACATGTGGGCCCTGGGAAATTACCTGGATTCCTGCAGTAATTGCTCCAAAAATTGTTGTCATATATTGATCCATGTCATGATAATAGATCTTTTGTTGCTCAGAAGGTAAACATACCTGTCTCCAGTTAGGACTTGAACGATAAACACACCCCTACTTGTGACCAATGTTGAGTTAATACAGAAATTCAGGTAATATGGGCAATATTTGAAAAACAATCTAACAAATTGAAAAGCTTGGTAACATTTCACTCATAGGTACAATAAAAAAGAAAGCCGCATAATTTTGCTTTATTATAATGTCTTGATCCAAAGGAATATTATATTCAAAATTACATAAAAATGAGTATTGATCATAATTTTATTTAACTTATATGTGGAAATGCAGGCCTGTAGAATGAAGTGTTACCAGCTGACTCTGCCTTTTCTGAACCTATGGAAGTGAGTTTTTTTTTTTTCTTGTTTTATGTACTTCACCCTCTCTTGAGGCATTACTAACCCTGTCTCTGCCCCTCTGCCAGGCCAACCACAGCATAGATTTTGACACCGGCTCGGCTTTGGTCCTGACCATTGAGAGCACACTGATCACCGCCTGCTCCTCCGAGTCCCTGGTTAGCAAAGGCCACTTCAAGAATTTCTGCATCCGCTTTGCCGAGGGCTTTGAGACCTCCTGGGATGACTGGAAGCCTGAAATCCGAGGGGATCTGGTCATGAATGCTTGTGAGTGAAGCAGTTTGTGAATTTTGTCACATATTGCGCTTCAGTTTTATCACCAGAAACAAAAGTTTTCCAAACAAAATGGGAATACACAACATTTTGCAAGGTCTGTCTCTATGAGATAAATTACCTTAGTTTAGGTGGATAAAAAAGTGGATTTTGATGGGTCTTTTGCATGCAGCTCCTCTGAATCATTGACTCGCTGTTGCCTGTGTATCTGTGCCTGGTCTCTTCACAGGTGTGGTCCCCGATGGTACATATGAAGTGTGTTCCAGGACCACAGGGCAGCCCTCTGCAGGCAAGTTCTTTTAGCTAAGCTCTGATCCATAAAATATTGACGGCACCCCACAGCTGCACAATGCGCATGAAACAGCAGATTGAAAATGTTATTTTGCATCAATTTCATTCGAAACCTTTGCTGTTCTCTCCTCTCCTCCTCTTCAAAAACAGAGAGCAGCAGTGCTGGTACCTGGACTCTGAATGTGCTTTGGAAAATGTGTGGCATTGATGTTCACATGGATCCCAACATCGGCAAGCGCCTCAACGCGCTGGGGAACACACTGACATCGCTGACAGGCGAGGAGGACATTGATGACATCGCCGACCTGAACTCTGTCAACATGGCCGACCTTTCAGATGAGGACGAACCTGACACCATGTCGCCCACCATCCACATGGTCAGTCAGAAAAGGCTACACACACGTCCCAGCTTTTTATTGTATGCTGTCTACAGCAAGTTAGAGGAATTAGGAAGAAATCTATCAATTCAGTGTCTGAGGACTCAAAAGTTTTAACAGAAAAATGAAGGAAAAATTTCAGCCTAAAACCCTTCTACCAGTGGTTGTCATGAGTTAAAGTAATATTTTAACATATAAGTAAATATGCTTTTTTTTCATCTTGCTGAGGCTTAGATATGAAGAATGATATAACTCTCAGATATGGTTTTATTAAACACAAAGCTGAAACTGTTAGCCTGGCTCTGTGTGAAGACAACTAAATCAGCCTTCTAGCACCTTTAAAGTGACTATTAGCAGTTTCATGCAGTGTTTTGTGCTAACGTCTACACTTGTTGCCTAGTAATCTCACAGTGACAACAAGACTTAAAGACACCATTGCACTTGGCTAAGAAATAGCTCACCGCATAACCCAGTGCAAAATTGTCATTTTCTTTGTACAGATTAAACGAAATAGATTGTTTTTTTTTTTAAAATTATCGGGGGATATGTCATCTTTGAACCTTCAGACTAAGCTAAGTGAACCTGCTGTTTGTTGTAGCTTCACATTTTAGTAAAACATGAGACTGGTATCTCTCCTCATCTTACTTTATGCAAAAAAATGAATAAGTATGTTTTCCCAAATGGTGAACCATCCTTGAACAAGTCCTACCTGGCCTACCTGTAAAGCTTCACAAGATAAAGTCTGACCCAAGTCATCCGTTCTTCCACCTCTCCACCCATCTGTCCCTGCCGTTGTTTACAGAGTCCAGAGAGTCAGTTCAGTCCTCGGCTGACATTAAAGAAGCGTCTGGTAAACCATATCCTGGGCTTTAGTCCCAGGCCTCAGAGTGTGTCTGTCCCATCTGACTACTTAAACTGTGCATCGCCTCGCCTGCGAGCGGGCAGTGCCAGGGCCAAAAGACCCGTCTCCTGGGCTTGTGTACGTAGACAGCCAAAGTGTGATACTCTTTCTCTGGGGAAACGAAATCACTTGCAAAAGGGGGCGTTAAATCTCAATCGCCTGCAGTCATCAGATAATGGTTGTGGATTCTAAAATGCTGAGCAATGCTACTTTATGCTTTAGCTAAATAGCATGATAATGGAAAAATAAAGTGTTGCTTAGCATTTGCTTTCACTGCCCTCCTCGAGCTTCAATGGTAAAATAAAATTAGTTTTTGTTTCACTTTTTCCTGTGGAAACAGAGCTTTATTTAATTCTCTTTAAAACTCTGTCACTTTGAGTGGTGATGGTGGTGGTGGTGTCTCATGTTTTTTGTTTTATGGCACAGGGTGTGTGGACTAAACTACATGAAATCTTTTTTCTGATTGAAACACGATTATTAAAATAACTCACATTTGATCAGAGGGATCTGGGAAGAATGTTTTCTTATTTATAGTGGCTGCTTCCTGGTGAAATTTTTTTTCAAGACAATGTGGTTTGGCTTTATTTGTTGGTTTTGTTTCATTTTGTCATTGGTTTTACAAGATGAACCTGTTCAGGTGTGAATTCTTGCTTTGACCCAACAGGAAACCATTGACCCCAGAAGGCAGATGGTGATGGGAAACCAGGTGATTGACGCCCGCGGGAGGAAGTTCACTAAGAGAGTGGTGGACATCAGAGAGCTGAACGAACAGGCCAAGGTCATCGATGACCTCAAGTAAGATTCCTGCTATTTTGTTCATTCTGATGCTGGAAGATCATTGATATTGCTCATTCTAAATAGTTTCCATGATAAAAAAAGATGTGTTAAAATTACTCTTATCCTATTAGAGCTATCTAAATTCTCTATTTTTAACAACAGGAAACTGGGAGCAAGTGAAGGCACCATCAACCAGGAAATCCAGCGCTATCAGCAGCTGGAGTCTGTGGCCGTCAATGACATCAGGAGAGACGTCCGGAAGAAACTGCGGCGCTCCAGCATGAGGGTCAATACTCAGCTATTTACTTTCCCCAGCTAGCAATTAACTCACCAGAATAGTTTGGAAACTGTCAAATAGTATGTTACCTGTTACCTAATGCTGCCTTGAAACACCTGAATGTCTCTCTTTTGAAATACCCTGGTTATGATTTTGTTCCTCACCAGGCTGCCTCTCTGAAGGATAAGTGGGGTCTTGGCTACAAACCAAGCTACAATCGCTCAAAAAGCATCTCAGCTGCAGCCGGCAGACCTCCTCTGAAAAGAATGGACAGACAGAGGTAAAAAAAGGAGAAAAAAAGCAACCTTACTTGGTATCATGTTATTATTGAAATTATAATGTTAAGAGTGCTTCATCCAGCATTTACAGTAAACAAACAAGGCCAGATAACCCCTGCCTGACACCACTGCCGTTAATGCTGCATGTTTTTGAAGCACATTTGCCATTAACCTTCCTGGAGAGGATGCAGTGACTCACAAATTAGAATGAGGTTTTCTCATTTGTTTATAGTAATTATGCAGATATCCCGGAACTGATGTAGTAATGATATTAAAACAGTTGACACAATGTCGGACCTTTAGCATGGAAAAACATAGACTCTGCAGCTGAGTAATTGACTAGAAATAAATGGAAGTTAATCTGAACAATCATTTGAGGAGGAAGTATTTACTGACAATATTCCCTGAAACTATGGCTGTACTGCTAGTCATTTCTTAAGATTTGAGCTTCTATTAAGGTTTTTCAAATGAAGCTTCAAATGTCTGTCATCATATTTTACATTATCATTACCCTAAAATCTATTTAGTGCCTTAGTGCAGGCCTCTCTTTGCCTGTAATCAGATCTCTGTATACTCAATCGGTGTCCAGCACACAGCACTGTTTGTAGACTATTACTTGTGATGTGTAACCACACAAACACTGAAGGATACTTCACTACAGTGTGCACAGACTTGAGCTGCTCCAGTCAGAAAGCAGATCTGTGCCAAACATAAGGCAGTATATAAAGCTAAAGTTGCAATAAAACTGAACAATCTTAATATATATCAAATTTTAATTTAAAATTTGAATGTCAATATAATGAATAAATCTTTGAAGCTTTGAAATAATCTGTGCCACCCTACCTGGATCCAGTAATAAGGTAGCTTTTATTGTCATAACCTCAGGTGTTTGTATATATGCGTCTCATGCAGGTTGATGTCTCACTTTAATGTGTTCATAGTTCCAGACTGGGAGATATGGATGACTTGCCAGATATGCGTGTGGATGCGGCCTCTCCTGGACCCCGAGTCACTTTCAACATCCAGGACTCGGTAAACTTATTTCCAAAATATCCTACATATCTCACATGGTGATAAGACAGAGAAAAGCTATTACAGTTTCTCAGTTCGTACAGACTTGATTGCACTTCTGTCAGTATGCTCTTGACACACTTGTTCTCACTGAATCAGTAATTAAAGCAATGAAAAAGTATTTTTAGTTTTGTGCATACTGCTAGAAGATTTTCATCTCATCCTTCATTTCCTTGTGGGTTTGACTGCATTTGTTCATCATTTTGATGTGTTCATACATGATATTTACATGAAACTGTGACAGTGTCATTTGGTCATGGGGTGGACCAGCAATATATATATTTTTTTTTTCCATCTGGATGAGCTCATTGTAACAAGTCTTCTGTTCGATTGAAGATAAATAATCTGGCTTTGGACTCTGCATACTCACCTGTCAGTCCAGGAGATGTATTTAAGGTATATGGTTCAGAAAATTTGATTAACAAATTGAAAATCCAAACTAACACCAACAAATGCCTCCCTCCTCTCCTCTGTGATTACCATGACAGTGCAGATGGCTATTTGAACATGCAATATCAAAACAGGATGCTGTATGTGGATACATATTCACCAGTTTTATACTGAAAAAGTATGTTCTTTTAAATGATTACACACTGCTCTTTGATCCTCAAACAACACTGGAATTTCTGTATAAATATAGATGGTACCATATAAAAATAAGCCTTATTAATACCAGATAAATAATAAATACCAGAGACATTAAAAATTTGTCCCTGATCCTCACCCAAGCATGCTTTTAGAAATTAAATTTCTTAACTCAACTGTAAATGCAAGTTTATGGTTGAAAAGCTGCTTAATAAATGAAAGTCACACATTCTCATCCTGTCTTGAAAGTGCATAAAATCAAAACCGAATCAACCTTTCTTCAACCTTAATATATTGACTTATTTCTAAAAATTCTGCATGATTTGCCTCTGATGTACTGTTGTTTGCCAGCACTGGTTCTACATTCATTCCTGACAACATGAGATCAAAATCAGATTAGGCTAAAATGACACAGAGACGTCAGTCAAGTTTTAAAATTCATGGATGTTTGATATAAGCTTACAGTTATCTGATGTAATTCCCATAAAGAGGAAAAGTTTATGATAAAATAACTAGATGATTTGATAATTCATGCCCTGAGCCTTATTGACATTTTTCTCCTGTGAATAATAGTGAAAAGGTTTCTAACCCTCGCACAATTGTCAGTTTTTTATTTGAGATAATATAATGGTACATATGAAAATATGGCACCTTTATAAAAACCTAAACAGTAAGGGCTTCTGTTGAGCTTGATGCCCTTCTTTTTTATCTGTCCAGTCAATATGAAGTTAAAGCCTGCAGCAAGTTAGCTTTGACCAAAGGGGGGCTTTATACATTGTGGCCCATGGAGTTAAGAATAATTATCTTAACATAAAATGACAAAAAAATTTAAAATAATAACAAAAAAAACCAAACAATTTTTGTCAGCTATATCATTTAATATCTCATTATATATATATAAAAATAATACCTCCTCCTGATAGTAATATTTGTGTATATTTAACACATTATCAATATTTCTCTTTTTTTTTAAAATATTGTCTATTGTCAGTACTGGTTTACTCTTTTAGTTTACACCTTTAGTCCAAGTTAAAAAGTCCTATTACTAACTCTTAAGCTCACTTACTGACTTATTAGTATATCTCTATTGTTGTGTAACATTGACACAATAGTTTTAGGGGAAATTTCTTGTGTAACTTCTTCATTCTTGTCATCATAATGAGGTTTATAATCAGCCAGCTGAGACTCAAACTGCATCCAACTCATTTGTGACAAAAAGTTCCTAGAAATTTAAGACTAACTCAACCTATTCTCAACCAGATTATATGTAGTTATAAGCAAATTAAACTTTGTTGAGTTTATTTGCCCTGACTGAATGTTGATTAAACTATCAACAGGGATTTTTTTCCTGCTTGAATGACCAGAATCTTTTTCACTGTACAATAACTCCAATATTTACTCTCATTGATGACAGACCCAGACTGACTGCATAAAGCTATGCGACTTTATTTATTTAACACCTACCTGACTACAGATAAATACATTTGCTTGCTGATTTAGTAAAAGTTGGGGTGCAGTGTAAAACATAACTAAAATATTTATTATTTGCTAATCTTTTTTTAAAACATAGTCATTTGAAAAAAACTGCAAAGACAGTATGTTTAATGTTTTATCACCTCATCCACTTTTTGTAAATGCATGCTTACTCTGAGTTTGATGCAAGCAACACATTTTAAACAAGTTGACGAAGAAGCAGCAAGAGACTGGGAAAGTTGTGGAATGCTCGAAAAGCACCTGTTTGACCGTTTTTACAGGTAAATAGGTTCATTGGTAACAGGTAACATTAAGAGGTTTCAGGAATCAGGGGTTGAATCAGGGTTGTATGTCTGTCATTAGATTGTTGCCTGGCAAGGTTGGACTTTGGATTGTCAGTCAAGAAAACCAGACTGATAAGGACAAATGTTGTTAGTGAGAGGCCCCCGAACAGATTAGTTTTAAATTAGTTTTCAACACTTTTATCGATGTTCAGCAGGATTCAGGCTTTGTCAATACCTTTCCCAGGGATCTGTTGGTACTTTTGACATGGGGCTTTTTTTTTCCAGCTGTCTTTAAGAAAACCAGTCTTGGGTGTTTTTTTTTTCCAATGTCACCCTCTTGAGAGCGTGTTTCACCTTTTCTCCTGGTGGGGTGTCTCGTCATTCTCATCTTCTTCCTTGTCTCACGCTGTCTATTTCATTCCCTCTCACAAAAAGTGCATGACCTTCCGGCTAATCTGGGAACAGTTGGAGGCTGGTAGTGTTCTGTCATTGGTCATGAAACTATACAATTTAAACTTGTAAGCTGTAATATTTGACTTTAACCTTTTAAGTAAAGACTAAATATAATTAAGAAAATAATCCTCATTGTCCAGTCGACAGAATACTATCTCCTTCAAATTTTTGATTCCTTGGCAACCCTCCTACTTAAGATTTTAAGTAGGAAGAGTTTTATAAAGACATGAAATCTGCCCCTTGTGTGAGTTTGTCTCTCTGTCCTTCTCTGAAGTTTCCTGAGGAGACAGAGGGGGACCTGTTGTCAGTCACCATTGATGAGCCATCCCATCCTCTCCATCACCACCATCTTCATTCTCCACCCGTCATGGAGGGCCATCACTCCGCTTTCAGTGCCCCTGTCACCCCTGCTGTCTTCTCACCAATACTTCCTTTCCAGCACGACGACATGAGACGCGACGACTTATCCTCTTCCTCCTCCGATGATTCCGAAAAGGAGGACGAGTTTGAGCGGGAGAGACCGCCGTACCGAAGACCTTTGTGAGTCACCTTTTTGTTTTCTTTCCTTTCTTGGATTCTGCCTGCTCAAACATTCCTTTGATGAATTTTAGATTAAAGGAAGCACCATTAAGCTTTACTTTCAAGATTTATTTTCTCGCCTGTAAAAAAAAAAAAAAAAAAGCTTGATGGTTTTTTCGACACTCACTTAACAATTCCTTTCTTGTTTCTTTCCAGCCAAGCGTCTCACAGGAAGTCCTCTGGGTTTTCTGCTGTGAGTCAGCTGTTCAGCGAGCGCTGGCCAAGCACACCTGCTGGCCGCGGCTTCAGTGGCCCAGCAACTGAGAGAAACATTGACTTTGAGCTGGATGTCCGTGTGGAGATTGACAGTGGGAAGTGTGTCCTTCACCCCACCACGCAGCAGCCAGAGCATGAGGACATTTCCCTCAGAAGGTACGATGAAAGGCACATTTCTTATTCTGATAACTACTGTAGAGAGAGCAGAATTTTATTTCAAGGCTGACTCACATTTCCTGCTGTGGCTCTTTTTTGAAGTAACGTCGGTGTTAACAGTTAAATGGAACCCTGCATTACAAAAGCCACTTGAGTGATTTGCCAGATGAAACTTAATGCTGTAGTTTATTCTCAGCAGATACAGGAAACAAAAACTTTGTTTATTCAATAACCAAACACAATAAGGCAGAAGCAGACTTTCTTATATGACGAGACTCTTCTCCATTTGGGTTTTATAGGAGCTGTGAGCGCAGCCTCAGAAGTCTGGACCAGGAATCTCCCCCAAAGAAGAAGAAGCTGCAGCCCACCTACACCTCCACCACCCATCTCCTCGCTGGCAAGAAATGTCCCTCTTCCCTGCAGACCAAATCCAACGACATGGAGACCACAGTATTCTACATTCCAGGAGTAGATGTTAAGGTGCCTCCCTCCGGACCTGAATTGTCCACAAGTTTCTACTGTGGGCTGTTGTTTTCATGTGTGTGTTCTAAGTCATTAATTATTCATTTTCTTTCCCCAGTTGCACTACAACTCCAAGATGCTGAAGACAGAGTCGCCCAATGCCTCACGTGGATCTTCCCTCCATCGCACTCTCTCCAAAGAGTCCAAGCTGTATGGTATGAAAGATAGCGGCCCGCCCCACCCGCCCCATGCTGTCCAAAGCAAGACTAACTCGCTCCTACCTCCCCCGCCCCCACCTATTCCATCAGGTACTGAGCATTCCCTCATTTTGAATTGCATGCCCTAGCACCATCTGTAATCACCGACACTAGTGCGCCACGCCTCCCCGAGCTGATGATTTACATCCACACTCGGACCCACCGAATCAAATGCATGTAATTTCATCCTTCATTTTAAAGCATGAATCCAGAGGGCACCTTTGATCAAATGGGCTCATGCATATTGATGCGCACCGCAGAGGGGAGGACACCAAAGACAATTTTTAAAAAAAACTGTTTCAAGTTTAAGAGATGAACTTTCTGAAGTGTTGTAGACACGCAGTCCAGGCCTCAAATGACTCAAAGTCCCACATGTGTTTTGCAGCCAAAGGGAAGGGCAGTGGAGGAGTAAAGACGGCCAAGCTGTATGCCTGGGTGGCCCTCCAGACTCTGCCGGAGGAAATGGTCATCAGCCCCTGTCTGCTGGACTTCCTGGAAAAAGCACTTGAGACCATTCCAATCACTCCTGTGGAGAGAAACTATGCAGGTTTGTTTGACGCTCCTTTTTAGATTTTGTTGTAAGACTTGAAAAAAATCCCACCTTTCTCTGTGTCTGGTTTTCATGTTGACCTCTCTTTGTCTTATGTCCTCCCATCAGCTATCACCTCTCAGGAGGAGGACATGGGTCAGTTTGATGCGGTGGAGCAGCTGGAGGAATCCACCACCTCCCTGGTTTCCTCTTCCACATCAGCCTACTCGTCCTTCCCTGTGGATGTGGTTGTCTACGTCAGAGTCCAGGTACCAAAACACTTCCTGTGACACTTCCCCTTCACTTTCTTGATTTTTCTTTTCCTCTAAAATCTTTACAGCCTGAGCCTTTGTAACACAGGTAACAACTAACAATAGTAACAAAGTAATTTTCACTTTTCAATCATTCCTGTAGTCCCATTGATAGATTTGTTTGCAGCTCTGTTATTGTTGTCTGTTATTTTGATTTCTATTTCTCCTCCAGTTGTGTTTCTTTTCGTTTCAATACATGTCCCATTTTTCTATTAAGAAGTTTTCTTCAGAAATTATAAACCAATGATAATGTGTCAGGGATGCTGCCCTCCCCCAAAGCTATTTTATTTAATAGTAGTTGTGTTCTGACTAAATATTTGTCCCTTTGCATTACACCTGTTGTCAGAGAAAAACATCAGACCACTTATAGGGACCCCAGGATTTGCTGCATTACTTTGCATACCTTTTCCCAAAATGGTTATTTTTTGTCATTTCCAAAAACAAATATTAGTAATCTTCATCATGTTATGCACATGCTGAACATGTCTGATGTCTAACTGCTCACTGTTCATCCTTTGGTGTTTTCTTGAGCACATTTTACCTTCCACGTTTTGTAACAACTGCTGGTTATTTAAATGTAAATGAATGAAAGCTACGGAAGTTATGAGGTTATTTTCCAGCATATTTTTTAATATCTTCAGTCCCTGTCTGCAATCTATCAAGCTGTTAGGCCATACATCTAGACATGCAGTTATGCAGCTTACACCAAAGTGAGAAATTCAGTTAACACCTCTGTTTGTAGCCCTCACAGATCCGCTTCAGCTGCCTGCCGATGTCAAGGGTGGAATGTATGCTCAAACTGCCCTCTTTAGACCTGGTCTTCTCTTCTAACCGCGGAGAACTGGAGACACTGACAGGAGCCCATCCCACTGATGGATCTCACCCACCTTCTTCCACTCCACCAGGGCAACACATCTCCAAAACGCCTCCTAGCAAAGGTCTGCAGAGCATGACTGGCAGAATAATGACACTCTAATGTGTGCAGGAACATGTGCAGAACAAACGGTTTGCGGTTGAAGTCTTAAATCAAACACAGTGAGCACATCTATTAGCTGTCGCTCCATGCCACGTCGGGGCCCTGCGTGATTTGATGTTGCTCACAGCTTGTTCTCATGCATTCATTAAGTTGCTCTCCAGTCTGTCTTATTGTCAGATCATGCAGGTTCTGCAATGCTTTTGCTTTTTTGTTCTATTATAGTGCATCTCAGGTCATATTTATAATACAGTCAAGGCATGTTTACTTTTGTATATATTTTGCTTTAAAAGAGAAATGGCAATAATGTTCATTTGTTTTATGCTTCATTATGCATCAGGCAACCTATTAGGATAATTAAGTATATTAATTAGCATACTCATCAGTTATAAAACTGTGTGTCATGCAGGTTACTGATAGTAGTCAAACCCATAAATTGTTATACATAGCCCTCTGGTAATATTTAAATAATAATGCCTGTTGTATATAACTGCTTGTCTTACTTCCTTTGTTTTTTTTTTTCCGTCCTCCCCTGCCTCCTTCTAGCATCCCCATTGCTGGGGAGCCCTCTGGGCAGAAGCCGCCACAGCAGCAGCCAGTCTGACCTCACTGGCCCCCCCAGTGCCTCCTCGGGCCTCAGCTTCACCGCCTGCATGTCTGACTTCTCTCTCTACGTCTTCCACCCCTACGGCGCCGGAAAGCAGAAATCTGCAGTCACAGGGCTGCCTCCGGGTCCAGGGCCGTTAGGTATGGATAGTGAAAAGGAAAAACTTATTTTAATATCCTTCTGTGTTAATAATACAGGGCTGTAGATTTTAATGTTACTGCTGATAACAACTTATTTCTCTCATTTACTGTGAAAATTATTTTTGTCAAATAACATGAAAAGGTGTATTGGACTAACCATGATTTCATGTTATGCTCTAAAGAATGCAAAGTATTATCTTACGTCACTTGTCATCAGTGTATAACTGGCCATCACTACAGAAGTTAGATTTAAGTTTAATGATTGACTTTTTTTTACTGTTTCTCCGGAAGGGACAGTAGATGAGGAGCCATCATCAGTAACAGGAAGAAAGGACTCTCTGAGTATTAACCTGGAGTTTGTGAAGGTCAGCTTGTCCAGGATGAGGCGCAGTGGAGGCCCCACCTTCACTGAAAGCCTGATTTCTGCCAAAAGTGGCAAAATGGACACCACCCTCATCAACATCTCAGGTACATCAACAGCCCCAGAAGATGGTGTCTCTTGATTGCCATAGATGCAATAGATTATACTCACTGTTCCTGTTATTCTATTTTAAGATTCAGCTTCTTGTTAGTTTTCTTGAATTGTGTTTATAAAGGCTTATTTTTAGACCGTGAAGAAATATTAGTGAAATTAATAAATTCTGAGAACAAATTACAACACAAATTTCACAAATAATCATCAGGTCAGAGGTGGGATTAAGTCTTTATTTTGAAAATCAGATGTGAGTCCTTAAGTCAAGACTGACCAAGTTCAAGTCATGTGACCTGAGTCCTCACCCCTGGTACCCAATACCTCATAATCATGTAAACAACTTCCTTTTCCAAAAGCTTTCAGACCAGCAAGTATTACGCATAATAAAGGAAAATGTGTCTTTATTAAGTCCAAGGTCCCAGTATTTAGTCTGGTAAATTGTTTCTGTGTTTTGTAGTTTTGTTCAGTTTTAAATGTTCATCCACAGCTCTGTTGAATTCCTTTAGGTGTTGAAACGATCTGGTAGTCAAGTAGCAATCAGTTTTTCCTTTGTAATCAGGACATTTAAAGGAATATATAATAAAACTGAACTCTTGAAGAGTAGGAATGGGACATTTCACAAGCCTAGAAATGAGAGCTGTGAACATTGTGAAATGAAAAAAAATGCACCATTTCCCATCTTTGAACTTCAGGATGCACAAGCGATTGTGTCTTGTGTCCCTGCAGATGTGTTTTTAGGAGCAAGTGCTGCCAAAATGATGCACTGTAGAAGCTTTGAAAAATGTGTCTCATGTATGAATCAATATAACATTCTTCTCTTAGCTGTGTGTGACATTGGCTCGGCTTCCTTCAAGTACGATATGAGACGACTGAGTGAGATCTTGGCCTTTCCGAGAGCCTGGTACCGTCGAAGTATCGCCAGACGTCTCTTCCTTGGTGACCAGACAATCAACCTGCCAGGTGACTATTGACTGTTTGTACCCAGCAGCTCTGATGTGTGTTAGGGTTGGTTTGTTGACTGATGCATAAGTATGGTGTGTTTTACCACTCAACTGTTAAGTGTGCAGGTAAACTTGATTGTAAATTGTTAACTTTGCATCAAACAATGAACAGAGATTTTTCTAAGTTTCTGACAGTTTTCCTGTCCTCTTTAAATTTTTCTTGCTGCTGTGCATTTTAAAAATGATTATCATCATGTGAAGGAAAATTCCTGTTTTTTTGTCAGTCTAGTCCTCTCTGCAATTTAAGCTTGTATTCATTTTTAATAACTCGCTGACCTTCCTGTAGTCAGCATTTCCTCCCAATGCTCCATGTTGACATTTTAAAATCTGTCCTGTACTTACATCTCTCAACCTTACCCTTGCTTTAGCCTCTGGCCCCGCCACCCCCGACTCTGCCGAAAACGTCACCCAACATCTGTCCCCAGAGTCAAGCCGGAAAGCCTACTGGAGGACCTGGGACGGCAGCACTGGGACGCAGCACATGCCCCAGTCCCCCAACGTCTTTTCAGAGCACTCCACCGGAAGCAACATGTCGCCGGGGGGCCTGGGCCACCTCAAGTCCCCTGCACCCGGACGCACTAGGAGCGTGTCTGATTCCTCTGCTCCTAGGAGGGGTAATTATAAATGCTCATTTTCTGATGGAACTTGAATTAAAATATACCTTTTTACAAAAAGTAAGAAATAAGAAGGCCTTGTGCTTTAGTTAGTGCGAAAAATCCAGAGTTACAGTTCACGGATTACACAGCAATGCACAAACTAATAACTGAAATTGGAAAACTACAAAATGTAATAAATGACATGTACATGATTCTAGTCATTTCTCCTTGATTAATTTTTACCTCATGTTTGTTTTTCCTCATCTAGATTCTGTGACAAAAACTTCAACTCCCTCCTTCAGTAAAAATGGTAAAACAGCAGGTCAGCAGGGGGCGCCGTGGGAGACACTGGTGGTGTTTGCCATCAACCTAAAGCAACTCACCGTCCAGATGAACATGAGCAACGTCATGGGAAACAACACGTAAGTGGTCACAGTTTTGTGCTCATTTTTAATGCTTCTGCACTCATCAAGCATGATCTTCAGTTCATCTTTTTGTGGAAAAACACCTTTTGGTAAGAGTTGGATGAGAAGATCAACATCTGCATAGTTAAGCTTGGCATAAAGACTGACAGCACATGTAACAGCGAGATTGACTCTGTTCAAAGTAAAAAAAATTCTCATACAGGTTTGTTTACAGTTTTAACAAAAGAGATCAAACTTTTTAACAAGTGATTTAAGAGGTGCTATGCCAAATACCTTCTGGTTGAAACTGTTTGAGTGTTTTTCGACAATAGCTGTGTGTCTTCTTGAAGCCCCTATTTTCATCATAATCCCACTGTTCAAGTTGATGGGATGGTTCCTCAGGACTGTGATGTACAAAATGCTGGCTGTCTGGATCCATGTTTGTGAGACTGTTATTG
Organism: Acanthurus leucopareius; assembly: GCA_029814765.1. Lineage (NCBI taxonomy): Eukaryota > Metazoa > Chordata > Actinopteri > Acanthuriformes > Acanthuridae > Acanthurus > Acanthurus leucopareius. The sequence goes on along the minus strand of JAQMCX010000017.1, from coordinate 8,020,168 downwards.
GTACACTGCAGTTCCAAGATGAAAATGTTTTGAATTCAAATTTATTGCCTACTACCCTCTTGATATGACTAGAAACACCATATGAACACGTTAACAAGGTTAAAAACTTGATTTTTACTACAGGCAGTCTGACATTAGTATTTTATGAAAGATAAGCTGGAATTTCAAGATAAGAAATATCCGTCTTTCTTAATTTTTTTTTCACAGTTATACCAAATGGAAACATATTCAGTGCCCTCTCAACAAGAATCTTACAGCTGGTGCAATAGTTCATAAATATTTATACATAAACAGAAATTAGTATCACTTGCACCTTCTGGGCTTGTGTATATGTGTCTTCCAAGTGTCATTTAAAATTGGCATCAGTTAAATATGGCATTTAAAATTCTGGCCAATGAGTCTATGAGGGCTTCTTGTCACCCTTGAAAGCTGCGATGATAAAACAATCTGTTTTCAGTGAACTCAATTATGACATTGTCAACATCATTTTATTGCATTTAATGGAGGATCCGCCTGCCTCGCATGTGTACAAATGTCCCGGCGTGTCTCTTTGCTGCAATTTACAGTTTTATCTCCTGCTTCACATCAATTTAACAACACCCTCATGGGCTCAATTCATCTCTTATACACTGTTGTGTTTTACTGAGCATCCCGATATGCAGCCGTTACAACTTTCATCTCTACTGTTAAAACAGAACTGTGAAAAAGAGAAAAAAAAAACCCTGCTGAATTGGTGAGGAAAACAACAGTCTCATAACTGAGACAGTGCTGTTTCATGTGTCTTCATGAAGTGAAAAACATCTTTTACCCTGGAAATGGTTGGCTGTCTGAGCAACATGTCTCCTGCACCTCTCTCACCGAGTCTGAAGGCCCCTCCAGCTTTTAAATAATTAAAGACACAAGGATATTCTTTCATGAAAACATTCATACATTGCTGTAGTCTTTGTTGGAAGCAGGAGTTCACAGTAAAAATGTGAACACAAATCTGTGCTTAACTGTTTTAACAGGCCAGGATTCTGCAAAGTGTTCCTAAGCCCATGTGGTAATGTTTTTCTTACAGTAATGTGTTTCACACGGACGTGAACCTCATCCCATCCTTGTTTGTGAAACACCAAGTCTTTCCAGGATGCCCCTTTCATACCCAGTAATAATACTGTCACCTGCTTCCAATGAAACTGTTTTTACCTGTGGAATGCTCCAAATAGATATTTGCACAGCATTCCCAGTCTTTTTTTGCTCCTCTCCCAAATTATATGTAATGTGTTATTGGCATCAGAATTAGAAGAAGCACATATTTACAAAAATCAAAGAAGTTGATGAGGTAAAATATTAAACAAATTGTCTTTACCAATGTCAGTTGATTATATGTCAAAATGGATTGGCAATTATCAAGTTTTGTTGCATGTAAGCTTTACACAACATATCCCGTATCTTGGAATCAAGTATGCAATATATTGACACATTGAGGCAAACAAGTTGACATGTTGGCTTGTCAGCCTGCTCCTGTTTTCCTTTCAGCTACCTGTGTTTATTCCTGCGGAAGTTCCTGCAATGAGAGTCATTTATGTTTCATAGAGAACACCTCTACATTATTCAGCAGCGTTTGAGGAGCGCTCACGGTTGTGTTTTGCCCCTGCAGCTGGACGACCAGCGGGCTGAAGAGCCAGGGCCGCCTGTCTGTAGGCAGCAACCGGGACCGAGAGATCAGCATGTCTGTCGGCCTCGGTCGCTCCAAGCTCGACTCCAAGGGCGGGGTGGTGGGTGGCAATATAGACGTGAACACCCTGGAGATGGTCTGTAAGTAAACAAAGCATCAACTTGTCAGACATCTGGTGTTTTTACACAACTCATTAGCAGCTTTTCTTCCAGCAGAGTGTAAACTGTGGCTTTGGACCTGAGCTGGAGTTCACAGCAGAGTTATCTCATAAAAGTGGGAGCTGTGCAGGATTAAAATACAGACTTCAAAACACTGTTTATTCTTCTTTCAAACTCACTGTAAATATATACTTTGTTTAATGTATTGGATTTGGTGTTTACATATACATAAATGTTTTAAAATGACAGCTCATGGATAGATCTCTCCTTTAGGCTGTTCATCAGCCCTTACTTTTTACTTTTTTACACTGCTTTGTATAATTTGTACAATAACCATTCACTGTCTGTGTCTGTAGCCCACATCTCTGAACACCCCAACCAGCAGCCAAGCCACAAGATCCAGATCACCATGGGTTCGACAGAGGCTCGTGTGGACTACATGGGCTCCAGCATCCTGATGGGAGTTTTCAGCAACGCTGACCTGCAGCTGCAGGACGAATGGAAGGTCAACCTGTGCACCGTTGACTCCAGCATATCAGAGAAAAGGTGTGAAATGATGTCAGCAGAATCTTATCATGCAACACAACAAATGATGATACAAAAACAAATGCACCCATTAATATTCACAGTGTGGTTATTCTAGATGCAGTGATGTTTAATTTACACTATCTCCATCTGCCTTTTGCTGTTATATATGTTTTCTACAATGCAACCCCTCTTAATCCCCCCTTTTTCTCCCCCTTTTCTCCCTCTGTCCTTTCAGTGAGATCTTCGTCCATGGAGACTTGCAGTGGGATATTTTCCAGGTGATCATTTCACGCTCCACCACACCCGACCTCATCAAGATCGGCATGAAACTGCAGGAGTTTTTCACTCAGCAATTCGACACCAGCAAACGGGCCCTCTCCACCTGGGGCCCTGGCCCCTATCTGCCCCCCAAAACCCCCGTCATCAACATCGAGAAAGGATCTGCAGAACTTTGTAAGCACGTCTTGCTTCTGGGAGAGATATTTAATGCAAACTGCTGCACAGCAAGAGTCTCAGGCACTTGTGCTGGTTAAAGGAAGTGAATGGATTTGTAATTCTAATAAGCTTAATTTGTATACCACTTTGACAAGGTGGTTCAAAAACTGAATGTAATCAGCCTTGCTCATGAGATAATTACACACAAACAAAACGCACAAGCAGTATGCATTTAAAAAGGCTGGAGGCTGTATATAAGGGTAAAAAAATGATCCTGCAGGTTGTAGCAGCTTGCCTTCTCATTGTTTGTCTCCTAACCGTCTCCGTCACACAGACATGGATGCTGCACATCACCGTCACTGGCCCGGGGTGCTGAAGGTAATCGCCGGCTGCCACATCTCCCTCTTCCAGATGCCTCTGCCCGAGGACGCGGTGCAGCTGGGCGGTTCGATGAGCCTCCATGGCAACCACATGACGCTGGCCTGCTTCCACGGGCCCAACTTCCGCTCCAAGTCGTGGGCTTTATTCCACCTGGAGGAGCCCAACATCGCCTTCTGGACGGAGGCACAGAAGATCTGGGAGGACGGTGAGACAAAACCTTCATTTCAGAGACTTTAAAAAAAAAACTGAAAAATGATTACAGTGCTGTTATTACCGACTGAGATTTATAAACTTGGATTTTTCCTTTGTTACAGTTAACTTATGTTTATGTCACATTTAGGCTCCAAAGATGATTCTACCTACATAGTTCAGACACTGGATTTCCATCTTGGCCATAACACAATGGTGACCAAACCCTGTGGTGCCCTTGAAAGCCCAATGGCAACCATAACCAAAATAACCCGCCGGCGGCATGAAAACCCTCCACATGGGGTCGCCACAGTCAAAGAATGGTTCAACTACGTCACTGCCATGAGGAATGAAGGTACCCTGACATCATCACACACACTGAAACATGATTCAGCTTTGCTTTTCTCAGTATGAAGAGAACAGATCTGATAGTGATGCTTTCTTTCTTCTGAATTTAAAACCTGTGGAGCTCTGAAAGATCAGCTCCTGGGTCAGGGTTTGTCATGGCGAACGATGGCCAGTTATGTTTCATAGTTTTAACACTAAATCTGAAGCCATATGAAATGATGGGTTCACTTTTGTTCTAGTCTGAAAACCAACTCACATGCAAACACGTACAAAAAATCTGGATCTCTTGCTCGCCATTATGAACAAGAGGATCATATACGGGAACCAAAAACTGTTGAAATATAAATCTTGGCATGTTAGTATTTTTAAGAGACTTGAAAAAAATGCGAACCTTTCCTTTTAAATGAGGATAGGTCACACCAAGCCAATAACTGATCTACTAAACAATTAACAATTACTCACATGTACTGCATGTTTAAGTGCATACACACTATCCTTATTGATGCAACATCAGTCAAAACAGTTTTGCAAATACCTCTCACAGCAACACAGTAAAGTGAAACAGCAGTTCAGTGTGTGTGTCCAAGATTTCATCATCAAACCTGAACATTATAACCTGTATGAAGTTACAATCCATTGCAGATTTTGTGTTAAGTTAAATTAGTTTTAGCTAGCACTTCCAAAAAAAAAAAGTGGCGTAAATGGTTACTTCATCTTCGTATCTCCTCAAACTTTTCTAAACTTCAGACAACTCTGACTAAAAGAGGACAGTGTTTTTTGCAGAAGTGCTACTTTCTGTCAGCCATTCCTTGCAGCTGCTGTTATCTTAATGTAAAATGACTGCTGATAGTATTTAACGAAGCAGAAAAGCAGAGAAGTGTGAGCATGACCTTCAGCTCCAAAGAGTTTTGACTAGTCTTATCTCTGGTTTCAGAGTTGAACTTGCTCAGGAACGTGGAAGCCAACAACCAAGAGAGCGGAGCCGCTGCCAAAAGCTCGAGTCTGCTGAGCAGCTTCCGCAGCTCCTCCAGCTACAACCATGAAACAGAGACCATCTTTGCTCTTCCCAGAATGCAGCTGGACTTTAAGTCCATACATGTACAAGATCCTGATGAACCATCTCTAACAGGTAGGGCTGAATAGGGAAGGTCACCATATATAAAGACACTATACCTCTTCTGTTCTTACGGTCAGACAGGATCCTTTTATCGCATTAGTCAAGAAATATTGTGTCAGTTTTTAACCTTAACTAACATCACAATTGCTTCAACTTTTCTGCACAGGGACATTTTATTTGTACAACAAAATTTGCCATGTAGTCTGGTTTTAAAAAAAATGCGGTTTCAGTTCAATTCAGATATCAAGCAGTTTAACACTCACTGCTCCTCTGATCAAACACTGCATGTGTCTGTCCCACTTCTGTCTTACATTCTAACAGAATACACAGAATTTTCACAATTTTGAATTTAAAAAAATATGATACACATATGACTCATATAGATTTAAATGTGTAGGAGGGAGGGGAATCCGTGCTCTGCCAGCACAAATACAAACATGGCACTTAAAGAGGCACTATATAACTATATAGTGACAATTTTGGTCATAGAGTTTAGACCGGCAATGTGCTATTTTTGCTTTTTGAGTATTCTGTTTGATTAAATGGTTTTGTTCGTTTCAGACTCAAACAGCAAACCCAAAGTGGAGTGCAGTGTGGTGACGGAATTCACAGACCACATCTGTGTCACCATGGACGCCGAGCTCATCATGTTTCTTCATGACCTGGTGTCTGCCTACCTGAAGGAGAAGGAGAAAGGTTTTTGTCTTCACAACAATCCATCCATTCACTCACTCATTCCTCAATCCTTTTCAGTCAGTGAGGAAATAAGAAAAAATGACTCACCGACAAGATGAAGCACATCTGTCTGCCTCTGTATGTGTGAGGCTGTTTGTATGCTGTTGGACACATTTTGGAGAGCAGCATGAAATGCAAGAAGCTGAGTGTTATTTTCACTCACAGCGGGGAGGTCAGGGAGCCCAATGCAGGCAGCATTTTAATGGGTTTCCTATTGTCAGAAAGGAACAATTTAGCACTCTTTATGCTGGCAACCTCACATTGTTCATGACAATTAAAAAGTGCTGCGACTTTGTTCTGTTGACTCTGCAGCTGAATAGCAAGAAAAAAAGAGGCAAGCAGTGAAGATTTTCAACAGGGTTTGATTAATCCTGATTAATTAAAGTAGGGCAGATGGGGTATTTTGAATGTGAATAGAGTCAGTGTAGATCTATACTCTCAAGGTGGCGTCTGTGCTTTCAGGGATAGTGATGAATGTTTATTGTGTTCTACGTCTGAATGTTGTCGTTAAATGTGTTTGCCATTTAAAAAAAAGAGAGATCCAGGCAGTGGAGCATGCAGAGCAACAACCTTTTTTCTTCTTTCTCTCTCGTGTGTTCTCAGCCCTGTTTGCCCCACGGTTGTTAGCCACTCGTCCAGGCCAGAAGAGCCCCACGGCCCTGCATGATGAAAGCTCCTCAGACAAAGACAAGGACGACGGCATCAACTACACCACGGTGGACTGGAGGGAGTTCATGTGCAACACATGGCACTTGGAGCCGACTCTCAGGTCAGCTTTGCTCCAACGCACCGCAGACATTTGGAGTGTTTTCAGACGCACAGTCTTTTGAGTCCACTTGAGTCACAATGCTCATTCATGAATAATGCTGATTTGAAAACCAGCAGAGTAGAAAGTGGACATTTGTGACACCATGTCAGCGTCTGTGACCTTGTGGTCACTCCAGATATATACAGTGATACTTGGCCTGAATACACTAATCCGTATAAACTAAGCATGAAGCATCATTGTAAAAGACTTTTAGGTCTCAAAAAAAATAAAAATAAAAGCAGAACACATTAAATTGAAATTACTTTTTCAAACTAAACTAAAACTTTTTTTCATTAAAGACTGACTTGATATTCTGCAGTCTGCAATTTATAGTCCAAATAGCATCTAAATCAGGCAGAAAAATACTAGAACAATATAAAGGGCTGAAATTTCATTTCATGCTGTTTTCGTCTCATTTGTTGTTTGTGTATTTTTGTCATATCTTCTCATAAAGTATTAACTTTGAAGTGAACTTTGCTTTCAAAATTTTCCATTACTCTGTTATAACTTGTAATATCACATTGTGATAATAGGTACCATTATATGAGCATCGATGGTAAATGTATAGGTACTTATCGTAGACCGGGTTATATACTCTACTTAGTATATTATTGGATTACTTAAGTATTGCATTAATGTGAAAGTAGCATTTCATTTGACAGTTGAATGCTGTCAATGAATACAAACCCTTTGATAAAGCAGAGATAAGCAAATTTCATAAAGTAGTAGAAATACTGACTAGGAATGCTTAAATAATAATGTCAAAGGTGTATTAAGTTCAGAATTTAGATAAAAGTACAAATTTACATTCTACCACTGCTGGTGTGGACATGTGGACTGAAATAATCTGTACAAAATAATGAGTTTCTCTTAGTTTTCCTATTTTTTTCTCCACAATCCTATAGTAATTTGCATGGAGTGCTTTGTGATGCATTGACTAAACAAAACATTTCCTCTTCTTCAGACTCATCTCTTGGACAGGACGTAAAATCGACCCAGTGGGTGTGGATTACATCTTGCAAAAACTTGGCTTCCACCATGCGAGGACTACGATTCCCAAGTGGCTGCAGAGGGGTGTGATGGACCCGCTGGACAAGGTGCTATCAGTTCTCATCAAGAAGCTAGGCACCGCCCTGCAGGACGAGAAGGACAAGAAAGGCAGGGAGAAAGAGGAACACTGAGGATGGTTCCTACCACTGTAATCAAAGCTGAGCAGGAGCTCTTTACAGGTCACAAACACTGGATTACTGTATTACAATGGTTACTTCAACACAACACTACTGTACAACACATTTGTTAAGCTTACCCATTTTACCTGCAACATCCTGTGAAATTCAGCATAGTTGTTTACTGTGGTACTGGCCACTAGCGGCTCTGACTGAAGCGTTTTGCACCAATGTCATTTTCTGTATATTTTGAACAAAGTAGCAAATGTTAGTATTATTTGACTGCTTTAATGGTAAAACCCTGCCTCTTTTACCTGTTGTAAATGACCTTACTGAAATCGCTTGAAAGTTTATTTTGAGGCTTACCAATATTTCATGAGAAATGATTTCTTAAACCATTGCCTTTTCTTTGTTTCCCATGGAACACATGGTAGATATGCTTTATGTATTTTATTGCGTAGTTTTAAGATATTTCAGAACAGATCAGTGACAGTGTTCTTGATTTTTCTTTCTTTTTTTAATGTGAACAAATAAAAACAGGGAGGTTACGGCACATCATCCGCTCAATCATGAGGAGGACATGAACTTGTAATTATAATTTGAACCAAGATCACTATTTATGGGTATGTGAAATGCATAGGCTATAACATGTATTAGCTTGGTGTGTCAAGCTTATTTTTGTCTTTTTTTAATCCATACAGTAGAATCTGTGTATATAATTAATTTTCTTAAATGTGTCGATTTCCTAACTTAATAAAAATATTGCCATTCAATTTTAGATTAAGCTTGTGTCTCTTATTTTGGCGTTTCAGTGGTTAAATCCAGTCATTTTAGAAGACATTTTTATTGTAAATTATAGTAGATATGGAAAATTTCTGATATGGCACACTTTATTGATTTTATAAGTTTCTATAGTTGGTGCTTTTTTTATTATCTAAAGAAACTTATAAAATCAGTGGAGTTTGCCTGCAATAGTCTCTTTGTCTTTTTCGTCGGTTGCATTTTAGCTTTAGTGCTAAAAACATAGTCTTTTTGTTTGATGCAGCGATAACTGTCTCCTTGGGGAATTTAGAAGTGGTACAAAAAATATATATGCAAGAGTGGTTAAAGCACTTAGAATTCAAATTTGAAATTAAAAATGACCATGTAAGGTATGAAAATCCCCACAATTCGCTGACCTTATGCAAAAGTACCACTTTTAGAACGCCATAGAAACCATTTAGAATCATCACTTTGCTACAGTAATACATGTTAATTTTTTCATTTATATTTATCATTTTTTCATGAAATTACAAATTTTACAGATACAGGTTATGCTAATATCATTACACTCTGTAATTTTCATTTCTGATTTGACCAAATGAGACATTAATTTCTTCTATTTATGGTGCACATGATTAACATTGTAGCTGATATATTAGCCTTGTCATGGTGAGTATCTTTGCATGCTGATATCAAAATTTACTTCCATACAGCTGTGCCCTAACACAGAGCTAATAGCATATCTGTAGACTCTTGGTCTTGTCTTTTTGTTCTCAATACCATAGTAGTATTAGTTTTATGTCCCTGTTGGTCAAGATAATACACAGACTTTGCTGACCATGTACCAAATACCACTTCATTTAGCAGTCGAGCACAAATCATACTCATGATTCACTCAACTCTTGAATAGTTTGCCTTTTTCTTTGAAAAGACAAGGAGCTACATTTTACAAGTTCATAAAAAACTTATACAACTGCTAAAGACAAAATGAAACTATAAATACAGGAATTTTGTTTTTTTTAATTTATTTTTTAATTTATTTTTATTTAATGTAATTGAAAATTAAAGCATGTATTTGAAAAGTGGGAAAAACTGGAGCACCTGGAGGAAACCCAACAGGTATGAGGGAAACACACAGATTCAACAGTGAAAACACTGCAACATGTTTTCTGATGACCAGAGTTGATATCTGTGTGTAGGTGACACTAATATTCATTTGAGTCTGCTTTCTCAATTTTTCCACTTTTGTGGTTTTTTCAAGCCCAGAAAATGGCGTGTCTTCTTCCAGATGGAGGGAGTTTTTGTTAACTCTGGGTGTGTTTCCACAGAGTCTGCAGCCTCCTCTGGGATTTCGTGGGCTGGGGCTTCAGGGGTGGACTGCTGCATGCAGGGGTCCACCTGGTGGTCTGTCAGGGGTTGGGAGGTAGAAGTGGAAGAGAGTTCCACTTCCAACAGAGAGAGAGTTCCCAGTTCCAACAGCCACGCTGTTTCCCATATCGACACTCTGCGCTCCTGCTTCGACCTCCTTATGCCGCCAGCAATCCTCCGGCTGGTGGTGGAGAACACGAATCTCTGCGGTGAGTTGAAAGACGTGGACCAGGCAGAACTTGAAAAATTTATCGGGCTCCTAACCTTGCCGGAGTCTACAGATCGCGGGGGGAGAACACCATGGCTCTATGGAACAGGGAGACTGGTCGAGGAATCTTTGCTGCCACGATGCCCCGCAGACGGTTCCATGCCATAAGCTCCATGCTCCGCTTCGATGACAAGCAGACCCGGTCAGCACGCCAGGCCCGTCAGCCGGATAAGCTTGCGGCATTCAGAGCCTTGTGGGAGATGTGGGAGAGCCGGCTCTCACTGTTCTTCAACCCCGGTGAGGGCGTTTGCGTGGATGAACGGCTGGTGCCATACCGTGGCCGCTGCCCATTCAGGCAGTATATTCCAACCAAGCCTGCCAGGTACGGCATCAAGATTTGGGTCACATGCGACGTGGCAACGTCGTATGCTTGGAGAATGCAAGTCTACACTGGGAGAGATGCCGGGTCCCCCAGAGAGATGAACCAGGGGAGGAGGGTGGTGCCGGAGCTGACAGAGGGGCTCCAGGGAAAGACTGTCACCTGCGACAACTTCTTTACTTCCTTCGGGCTGGCCGAGGAGCTGCTGAAGAGGAGAAACGCTCTGGTCGGAACCATCCGGAGGAACAAGCCGGAGCTCCCTCCGCAGTGCCTGCAAACGAGGCACCGGGAGGCACTCTCCTCCCTGTTCGCCTTTACAAAAACACACACGGCCGTCTCCTACGTGCCTAGGCGGGGGCGCAACATCCTCCTCCTAAGCACGAAGCACCACCAGGCCGCGGTGAGTGCGGAGAGACACAGGAAGCCGGCGGTCATCCTCGATTACAACCGCTGTAAAGGAGGTGTTGACAACCTGGATAAGGTATGTTCTAATTATTTATTCTTTATCAATTACGCTTGAATTATTTTATTCTTACCGAATTTATGTGCTTATTTGGGCTTGTGTAATTATTATATAGCCGGTCTATTACTTACATTCTTGGTAAATTTATTTGCGTATGATATTGTATGAAAAGGTAGGCCTGGAATATTTACAGAATATATTTTTCTGTTTTTTTTTCTTTAACACGTTGTTGGCACCTACAGCTACAGGAGGAAAACCTGCCGGTGGCCGCTGGTGTTCTTTTTTAATGTGCTGGACATTTCGGCATACAATGCCTTCATTCTGTGGAAGGGCATCAACCCATCTTGGCACCAGGGAAAGAGCTGGAGGAGGAGGAGGTTTCTAGAGGATCTGGGCAAGAGTCTGGTATCCTGGCAGAATGAAGGCGCCCCGGACCCAGCAGGACCAGGACCTTCCATCCCAGGACCAGCCTCAGGAGTTCCAGGACCCTCCTCCCTCCCAGCCAAAAGCAGGAAGCTGTGCCACATGTGCAGAAGTGGCAACACTAAGACTGCTATAACCTGTGCTAAATGCCACAGACCGTCCTGTAAAGTTCACAGCCAGGCAGTGTGCAATGACTGTCTGTGATCACTAACACACACACACACACACACACACACACATAGAGTTTCTATCCTAATGTTTGCCTGTTCATGTTCTTGGATTGTTGTATATAGTTTTCTGGTTCTTTGTTTTTTTTGTATTGTTTGGTGAAGAATAAATTTTGTTCTTGTTTAAAGTGAACTTTTTTTTCCCTTCATTTCTAGTGCTGAAAAAGGTAACAGACCATTAGAGGGTAAAAAGTGTTACATCTGGCAAATATGAATATTTTGTGCTTTTTCTCCCCCGCCAAAAAACTAACATTACGTACAGTAACTGGCATTTAAGGGGTTAAAATTTATAAAATAATTTAATATTTGATCTTTTCGATTAGGACTGAAGTTGACGAATAGATCTGATCCAAAAAAGTTGTAAAATACTTTTAAAGAACTATAGTTTTATTGCAGTTACTGTAAGAGTACATTTTCGACACTAAGTGCACTAAGTGTGAGTTTTTTTTTAAATCTGCAACTGTGCAAAAAATAATTATGCATAAGAATCAGTTTTGGTGCTAATTATTGACTTATCCAAGGCTCTAATAATCCCCCCATAAACCACCAACTTACTATTTTATTTGTGGAAAATATCTCATTTTTTCTGATTTAATTGCAAATGAATAGAGTCACATCTTGTACAGTAACTGGCATTTAAGGGGTTAAAATTTATAAAATAATTTAATATTTGATATTTTTGATTAGGATTGAAGTTGACCAATAGATCTGATCCAAAAAGTTGTAAAATACTTTTAAAGAATTGTAGTTTTATAGCAGTTACTGTAAGAGTACATTTTTGGTAATAAGTGCACTAAGTTTGAGTTTTTTTTTTAAATCTGCAACTGTGCAAAAAAAAATTATGCATAAGAATCAATTTTGGTGCTAATTATTGACTTATCCAAGGCTCCAATACTCCCCCCATAAACCACCAACTTACTATTTTATTTGTGGAAAATATCTCATTTTTTCTATTTTTACGGTATTTTTAACGCCGATGATTTGTCTATATGTCGCTATGCCTGAGGGTTAATAGGTATAATAGTATGAACAGCTTCTCCTTCTCCTATAGTCTTGATGATGATGTCACAGAGATGAAAGGATTATGACTTAGGTGTGGGAGGGGGGAAAGGGGGTGAATTCTAATTGTCCTTTGATGTGTTTTTTTTTAAAGTTTACATTCAAAATTGCAATCTTTCATTTGAATGTAAACACAGGATCTACACTATTTCTTTAATTCAAAACAGTTTTTTTAACCTGCCATTCTAGAACATGTCAGTTCACACTGCTGCAACTACATGAGACAGTGTATCGTTTCCATAGCAACATGGCGGGTTATGCCTTGCAGATAACAAACTTTGTGGCATAACGCAAACTTGAACGGAGACACTCAAAGCATCAATTCGTTACGTCACAATTATACAGATAAAAAGTCAGGTAAAAAGATGAGCGCTGTGATATTCAGGAAAAGCTCTCGCGCACTGTGAGATACCCTTATATATCTAGACGAAACGTGAATACAAAAAGTATTTATGTCGCTACAAGCTGATTGGCTGTTGAAGTAACTGGCGTGCTTTAAGTTCTAAAACGGGTCTCTAGCGACCTGACAAGCTCAGTTGCAAGCAGCGCCGTCAACTGGCTTGAGTTGAGCTGAGAGGGTCCAGTCTACACCACTGCAACTCTACCTGCGACCATTTCGTTGCGTCGCGAATCTTTGGTGTAAACTGGCCTGTAGATTGCTCAATGTACATGATAGCTTCATACAGCAGAAAAGTTTCAATAACTTTATTTACCCCAATCCAGACTTGAGGAATCCTAGAGGGCTGGCCCTCATTTGCAATTTTGTTGAGTAAAAACGATTTTAAAAAAAAATTACTGCTGTACCTCAAAGAAAAACACGGAATTGACTAATCAATTAAAGGCTCAATTTCAAAAGAAGATTTTTTAAATTTTTTTTTTGTAATTTTTGGTTCTGAGGTCCAATATCAAAGAAATACTGTAGCTTTTCAATGCTATTTGAGTGAGCAACACAATACAGTATTGTCAACTGTGCGTAAATGTGTAAGACAGTTAGTTTAAAAAAAAAAAGTAAAAATAATATTAATAGAAATTGTTAGAAGAACTGGACCTACAACTGGACCTTGTGGAACACCCTCCAGTTCTGGTAAAATTCAGGACAAGTAGGTGCTTATTTAACTCTCTGTTTCTTGTCAGATTGTTAATCTGGCCATAGTTATTTATTAACCAAGATCTTGACAATATTGTTCATAACAGAGATTACTGAAGGCAGTGGCAATTCTAGAGTGTGCTGGGGCCCCACGCAAAAATTCCCAAGAGGCCTCTCTGATAAGCGTTAAACATATTAATAAACAATCTGAAACCCCCCCAAAAAGGTCATAAACTGAAACTTTTTTAAAAAAAGTGTTATTATTACTAAATAACTTGAAAATGGTATCCAAAGTTGACAGTCTTTCATGCAGAAAGCACACTGTCAAAATTTAGATCTAAATTTCAAAGCATTAATAGTTTAAGAGTTAGCTAAGACTTTTATTAGTTATAGTGAAAGCTGTTGTCTGGGTTAGCTCTTTTTCCCGTCCAAATCACTGCATTACCAGTGTGTCCTATTTACTTTTGTGAAATTTCAGTATTGCACCTTACAAGCATATTCACTTTCTCTCTCTGTCGGCTAACATTAGCTGCTAGCCAAGCTCGCAAGACAGTCGCGTGCCAGTGTGTCAACACACTCTGTAACGGCGAGCCGACGGAGCGGGATCCCCAGGCTGATGTCTCCCGCTCTGTTAACACGGCTAACTAACTATTAAACAATTAACGGTCAGCCTTACACCTAACGCTAGTTTAGTGTTTAGCCACATGTCATTATCCGCTCCCCTTACCGCTGTCTTGCTTTCTCCTTTCGTCTTCCTCCTTTCTTCTCTTTCTTTTCTCGCTCCCTGACAGGTAGCTCCTCTTCATTTTGCATGGTTGACTTTCGCGTTACTTTGATTGACACACTTCAGTAAAGTTACTGGATGTAGCAGTGCGACAGGACAGGAATGACATGGGGCCCCATGAGGGAGGTATCAAAGATGTCATTGCAATTTGACCACTGGTTGTTTGATGGGGTTAATGGCATTGGTTAATGGTCACTGCAGTTGCTACATTTTAAGACATTACTGTGGAGTAAAGTTCGTCAGCCCTTGGGGGCCCCCTAGTAGCCTGGGGCCCCAAGCAGCTGCCTGCCTTGCCTGTTGACAAGCTGCGCCTCTGGCTCTAAGGCCAGGTCCACACATACACAGGTATTTTTAAAATGGGTTTTTCCACTTTTTTTTCGTTTTTTCTTTTTTTCTTTTAAATTTTAAAATAAGATACGTCGATAGATAGATAGATAGATAGATAGATAGATAGATAGATAGATAGATAGATAGATAGATAGATAGATAGATAGGCTACTTAGTATGGCGGGCGGACGCGGAGACAGCGGCGACATCTACAGTGGCAATACCTATGCTTGACACCATGAGTTTCTCCTTGAGATCTCTTGCACACTTACGTAATCTAATACTCTTACTTTGAAAACACACCTTCCGGAAGTTGCGATTGGAATTTGGCATGCGCACAATAATACAGGGGGAGGAAAGGCACCAGTGTTTTACCGACGATATCCAACTGTAAACATTAGCAGCTTGGGCGACTTCCCTGTGTCGTTGGGATGGAAATATAAGGTAAACTCTGTCTTTAGGGCAATTTCTTTTCAAATAGTTGCAATCGTTTGTAATTTCGATACGTTTTCCTTCGGAAGCGTTTACGTTAGTTCAGTTATCGTTAGAATACTGTTTATAACATTCATTCCGTGGTTTTAGACCAGATGCTGAAACAGACTCCGTCGGCCATGGATAAATTGGTCTTCCTTTCGGTGGATTACGGAATATCTTCGCTTTTTGTCACATTTCATTTTCTTTTTTTGTATTAACTCTCTTAAACATTGTACTTTGTGTGAGTCAGGAATAGCATTAGCCTTCCCTTCGTCAGTGCTAGCGACAGCACATAGCGTTCCCAGACATCCTCGGCAAATGATCCAAGTTAACTCGTTAGCCAAGGTTTTCATTACTTTTTATAGTTCTTTGCAAATTAAATTAGACGTGGAAACACACCTCCTCTCTGTTTATAGTAGTCGTCATTGCAGGAATAATTTCAATTTCTCCTACTGTAAATGTGGAAAATAATGATAAGCTAACTAGCTAAGCTAGCTGTCCGGATCTAGTTTTCTGCTATTAGCTCAAGTCTGAATTACTTCATTGTCATGCAAGAACGCAGCCTAAAACAACGACTAATGTTGGTCCTATCATTTATGAGAGTGATAGGACTAACATTAGTTATAATTTAACGCAAAGCTTACGTAAATGTTATGTTAACATTTGAGCTGCTCTCCAGCTAATCCAATGCAACAGTATTTGTTTTAGCTTGCTATTGTGCCACTGATCAAGCCTGATCTGTGATAAGGTAAACTGTGTTTGTAGAATGTTATCTGAAAACTGCAGAACAAACTGCAATCTGTGACAGCAAGAGGCAAGTCTAGTTGAAGCACACTTTAAATTTAGTGGGTGAGTGATCGATGTGTCTTTCTGTGTGTGTGTCAGTGAGTGTTTGTAGCCTGTGCATATACAACTTTTATTGCGATTTAACTCTATTTCCCTCAGCTAAACGGTTACTGTTTTGCAGGCAGAACCTTTACTTCAGTACCCCCCCCCCCCCCCCACACACAAATATTTGATTTTCTTTTTTATATCCATTAAAATGTTAGACTTTGACAATACTGACTTGTATCTGCAAAGTGTCTAAGTAAATAGGTGTATTCAAACTCTTCTAGTAAAGGCATAGATATCAGTTCTTTTTCCTAAAACCTTAAACTCTAACGCATCCCTACAAGCTAGTTTTGATGTGACACAGCAGCGGCAGTGATGGGCAAAGTTACATGAAAAAATCTCATGCAGCTGTTTCTTCCATATCCCCCTTTGCCATTACTCATGACCAGTTGTAGACCATTTGAGTCATAGCTGTGTTTGCGAAATGTTTTTCTCAATGTTTTTTGAAAGTTAGTGATCAAGTTAGTGACAAAAAAAATAAGACTCAGTCTTTTTTAATAAATGCTTTTGACTGACTTTTTTTTTTTTTAGAAGAAGTTGGATCACAGTGTTTCAAAATCAGATAGACATGTTTTGCAAGGGAGCTCTTTATAATCAAAAATACTGGGCCTAACCGTGTCATAAACCTCCTTAAGAAATTTAGAGTAATGATATTAAATCTGCGTGTAATTGCTATCATGTGTTATGTGATTTAAGATAAAGAAAAAGGACAGTGATGGATGTTTGAAATGGCTAAAATAGATTCGTCTATCACTACTGGTATGTAAAACATGGTCTGCCCTATGTCTTTGACTTTATATGAATGAGATTTAAAAATTCTCACGCATATCTTGTCAGTAGGGGTGAGTCATGAATTTTTGAACAGTTGTTTGATTTAAAGAAATAAAATAATTTCTGTGACCATAATGTTGTCTTAAAAGCATATTTTACCTTGTTTTTACCAGCAACAGGTACTAGCACAATGCAGGCCCTGGTATAATGTGTGTGGCATGTTTTCCAAACAAGGGCAGCAGTATAGTCTTTGGTCCAGCACCGTGAGGTTGGCTGGATACCACTTTACAAATAGGAGAAACATGCAAAGGACCATTACAGCTGTAAAAATTAAAGAAAATGAAGTGCTGTACCAACTCTGATAGGTAAAGCCGGTATATCACAAGTCAACAACAATTTTGTAAAAAAAATTTACAGGAAAGCAACTAGCAGAAGGAGGGGGGCCCATTCACTAATCGACACCAGACAACCTTATAATTATGACAGATATGCAAAACAAACAATGACCCTTATCATCTCAATGATGACAGCTAAATATTATTTTCTGTTTCATCAAGAGTAAAACTACATGATGATAAACTCTGAGCTGATCGGTGTAAATGAGTTGCATGCTGACAGTGGTGAAAAACAGACTGACCGCAAATTTATGGATATCATTTACTGAATCATGTGTAATGGCAACCTGTCACTTCATACACAACTAAATACAGAGTTCTCTTTTGCAGACTGAAGAAATTTGGTATACTGCTTTAAATCCGACCAGTATATACCTACCACTATCTGTCTCACGTTCTGTGCATATGTAAATTCTGGTTCTTGTGTACACATGCTGGGGTGAGGGGATGGTGAGGGTGTGGGTTTTGGTTTGGTGCTAGGAGTGATCACTGAACTTATATTGCCTGATTGAGGTTAAAAAATTCAAGAATGCCAAATATCAATAGAAAAAGTGACAGAAGTTTGTAAAGGCAGCATAGCAGGCATGTGTATTACTTGCTGTTTGTTAAGTGATTAAAATTATCACTACTTTTAAGAGTTTACCACAAAACTAAGATAATCAAATAATGTTAAAGTACAATTTAAAACTGGAGCACATTTAAAATGTGATGGCAACTCCACAAACTAGTGTTACAGTGTCAGGATGTCAGATTCTTCTGAAATCATGACAGTTAAATAACAGCATGATCAAAGCTTTTTCTTTTTCTCAGACAGAGTGAGGAACAGGGCAACTGAAAGGATTAAGTCATCAGTGCAAAAGAAAAAGGTAGTTTTAACTTAAATGTAGTGTTAAAGGTGCTGTATATAATATTGTATCACAATTGTAGTGCTTTGCGTTGTCATTCTCATTGCTTTGTTCAATTACGACTGTCCCCTTCTTATTATGTAAGGCACTTGTAATTGATGGGTCACATTATAAAGCTGAGTGGTTATAATGTACAGGTCCCACATGGTCTTGCATCAGAATTCCTGGTGGTCTCAAATCCCAGATATGGGAACAGTTTCATGTCTTGAAGTCAGCAGTCATTGAGCTGTGATACTTTCTTGTATTGCTTCAACTAAACATAAATCCTGCATGTACAATACACATACTAATTTGACCTCTATGGGAATTGTACATCAAAGGAAAACTGCACTATTTTGGAATTTTGCCTATTCATCCAGATTCATTATGCAAGACAAGAGCATGGATGCCTCTCATCTCATCTCTGCATGTTCAGTAGGTCATTAGATAGCCGCTCCTTGCTAGCAGTTTTGAATGTTGAATCAAAGTAGTGGGGAGACACCTTTATCACATTCTAAAGCCTCTAAAACACTTGTCCATCGATTAAGGCCTGGTCCATGTGTACATGGGTATTTTTAAAAACAGGGCTTGCTTTAAAAAAAATCCTTTCACACAAGCACTGTTTTAAATAAATCTCTGTCCACATGAAAACACGAAAACATGCGGTTTAATGACTCTAACATGACATGACTCTAAGGCCATGCTGGCCAATTAGAAGCCTGTAAAAAACTAGTAATTTAGAGGTTCCAGTAGGCCAACAACAATGGTGCATCAAAATAGAGAGGATAGGCCCAACATATTGCAAAGTTGACATCACATTTGCACAGTGGTGATCAGTGGATGGAGCTGTGCTATCAAGGACCCACCCATACAGCTATGGAACTCGATTATGGGTAAGCGCTAGTTGTCAATGAAGACATCCTGCCCCCCTACTTAGCCTTGAATAACTAATTAAAACTAAACGTCAGAAAAAAAAGAACACTGGAACATACACCAGCCTGAGAAGACCTACCTAAAATGATGGAAATCTTGTTTGGTAAAATTTCTTTCTATGGTGTTTTTATTGAGTTTGATGCACGTCATCTCTGCTAACATTGGCTGGATTTATTCTTACATTGCAGGACCCCAGGGGGCAAACAAGATATTTTGGTTTACATTTGAGAAGTTTCTATGTCTGTACAAGCAGAATTCGATTTTTTGTTTTCCTCTTTGTAGGTTAACCCCAAGGTGTGGGACCAAACATTGCTCTTCAGTGCATGGACACAAAGCCAATGCGCAGGTAGGTGTGGTATTAAGCGTGAAATAATGTGTTCATTAAATTATTTTATTGAATGAAAAATCTATGGGTATTAGTTCCAAACTTAACTCCTGATCTCGGTCTTATACTGTGCGATACAGAACCTTAGATTTAATGCCAGCATCAGGGTAAATTTCCTATCAGTCGCTGTAGTTGTAAAAATTGTTTGCACTGTCTTATTTAGAAAATGCGGTCAAATCCCAGAGGATTGGGTCCTGTTGTATCATCACATTTGCTTGTCTGCAAAGCAGACTGGTTAAAAAAAGACTGGTTATTGGGGTTCCATGCAGTACTACATTGAGATTTGTTTGGTTCAAAGTAACCATATGCAATGGAACTCCCTCCAGCTTATATATTTAATGCAATTTCTTTCAGAAGTTACCAGCACACAGACAATTTCTCGCTATGAAATGATTATATGAAATACTATCTTTGTTGTTCTAAAATAGAAATAAAACAAAGATTTTAGTGTCTCTATTTAATCATAACATTTGAACACACCACAGATGTGTAGTGTTTTTAGTTACTGCTACCTATGATGTACACCCAGTTATGCACACCAATAGTTCAGTCATGGCTTGATTGACACAACTCCTGTGACTATGGTGGTAAGTTAACATCCATATGTCAACTACAACTGACCACACAATCAAATGTAAGACTCACATCATGAAAAGTTTTAATGGTGAGAATATTACACAGCACACCATGGATAAAGTACTAGCTTTGTGAGGTTTCTTTATAATAATAATAATAATAATAATAATAATAATAATAATAATAATAAAGAAAACAAAAGAAGAGTGAATGATGATGATGAGAAGGATGCTGCTTTTTATCTTTACTAGTTAACCATCAAGATACTTGCACAGAAAAACAAAACAAAAACAAAACTTGATTATCTTTTCTGCTCAGGCTACCAGCAACTATAAACTGACAAACCTTTAAACATTATTAAATGTTCTTTTTCACATATATATATCCAAGTCAGTTCAAGTGAAAATATACTGTGGCATTCAAAGGGCTAATAGGTCTCATCAATATATTAAATTCAGATTCTCCAACAGCTTTCTCTATTAACATCTAAAGGGTTGCAGGAGCCCAAGTGACACCTTTTCAACAAAAAAAAGCAACAGGGGGAAATAGAGGCACTGTTTTCTTTGTCCATCTCAGACAGTTCCACTTAGTTGTATCCACTTTGAAATCCAGTACTGAAAACCATTAGCTCCCTGTCAGACAGTCAATTGTGCTATCAATGCATGGCATGGTGTACTTGTTTCGAATGGTCTTGGAGTCAAGCCAGAGATGTCAAGTTGTACCCCACTTGATTACTTATATTGTAAAATGGGAAAATTACACATCTATGGCAAAATATTGATATTTTGTATGTGAGTGAGTGTTGTGCATTAATACTTTATGTTTGGGACAGACTTGGGAGTGTCTCTCTGCCATGTATTGCTTGTGGAGTATCTTTACTGTTTGTAAACCTACTAATATTCATTTACCTTTGTAATTTATGTCTTCTCTTTATCTTTACAGTCTTTATCTCTACAGTTTGAGCATTGTTTTGTTTTCCTGTTGGTCTTGACTTGTCTATTAAAAACTATATGACACGTAAAAAACATACACATAGTGTGGACTCTGAATCCATGGAAGTGGAACCAGGAGGAGGCATGTTTCTCTCAGTGTGCCAGCCCCACCACTTTCAAAGAGAACACTTTTTTGAATCCAGGGGAAGGTGGTAATGAGCATTTTTTTTAATGTAGGTCACAACATTTTACACAAATGTTTTCTCACATTGTCATCATGTTAACTCCCCTGTTTCCCAAAACAAATCAGAGTTTGTGTTTAACTTACAAGATGACTGTGGAGTAAAAAGACATGCTGTTAAGATGGCAAGTCACTTATTCATTGCCCATCTGGTTTGATGTTTAGGGCTACTAGCACACGCCAAGACACCACTGGAATGGACATCACCAGCCGCTGTACTCTGGGGGACCCCAACAAGCTTCCTGAAGGGGTCCCCCAGCCTGCACGCATGCCCTATGTCTCAGACAAACACCCACGGCAGACCCTGGAAGTGATCAACCTGTTGAGAAAACACCGTGAGCTTTGTGACGTGGTGCTAGTGGTGGGTGCAAAGAAGATTTACGCACACCGTGTGATCCTTTCTGCCTGCAGCCCCTACTTCAGGTACTGCCATACCTTGTATTCATACACATTAGCTAAAGGAAAGTACCAGTATATCTGGCAATGAATCCACTGACCAACTAATACACAACAAAGTGTAGGTGTAATATTTTGAGTAATATCTCTTGATTTCTGTGTTGTGCTCAGAGCGATGTTCACTGGAGAGCTGGCAGAAAGCAGACAGACTGAAGTGGTTATCCGCGATATTGATGAAAGAGCCATGGAGCTGCTCATTGACTTTGCCTACACTTCACAGGTAACAACAGTGAGAGTGGACAACTGGTCATTTGATATTTGACTTAAGTTATTAACGGTGTGCTGCTTTTTGTAACATTTGCTGTTAAATGCCATGTGTAAGTGTCATAGTCAATGTTGTGCATTGAGAAAATACTAAAAGAATAAATAGTTCTTTAAATCTTCTGTATGTCGGTGACAAAAAGTTATTTATAGTAAGTAGTAGTAAGTTAGTTATATTTATTTGTCTGTTTTTTTGACCTGGGTCAACAGGTAATACAAACAGGTCTTCTAGAAGATGTACCTCATTAAAACATCGACATAGTTTAGATGATTGGGGATAAAATAAAATAAGAATACTTGACATGGAAAAGTGCTGACCTGCCCTGTAATATACTCATGTCATGTTCATGCCTGCTAAGTTCAGTAAGAGACTGAAATAAACACAAAGGAAAACACTTCTTGTGTGATTGCCATTGCAATGTAGCTTATGGCAGACTTTTCAGGCTATTCTGGCTATGAATAACCACAAATGACTAAGCGTCAGACTTGTACAAGTAATGCAAAGTGGAAATTCTTTTTTGAGGAAGGGCAGTGATGACACTATAAAATATGATGACAGAAATATAAATCTTCATTGAAAAATCTCTGAGGGTTCAGATTTAAAAGGAAAAAACTGGCATATCCCAACAAATAATAAATGCAAAAGTTTTTACATGCTTTACTCTGAAGGATTTTCATGCGGCTTCATGGCTTTATAATTTTTTGGAATCAATCTTTGACGTCCTGACCTCTGCTCTTAGGTGACTGTAGAGGAGGGAAATGTCCAGACGCTGCTCCCTGCTGCCTGCCTTCTTCAGCTGGCTGAGATCCAGGAGGCTTGCTGCGAGTTCCTTAAAAGACAGCTGGATCCCTCCAATTGTCTGGGCATTAGGGCCTTTGCAGACACACACTCTTGCCGCGAGCTGCTCCGCATCGCAGACAAGTTCACTCAGCACAATTTTCAGGAGGTAGGAAGTTACTTATTCCACTGTTATGTTGTCTCTTAGTTTCTTCCAATTCTTTTGTGCAGTCTTAAAAGTTTTTTGTCTTAACTCTCTCCTGTGCCATTATAATTCTGTGTTTTACACACAAAAGGGAAAAAAAACATATTTTAAAACTTTTAAAACCTGATTGTTACAGAAAATATAGCTCCATACACATCTTGTGTAACTGCATCTAAAAAGAGAGCTCAAATCAAGAAAGTGTCTGTCTTTGCATGTTACATGATTAGCATGAAGGCAAGTCACACAAACACACAGTCATTGATTTGTCTGCATCTTGTTCCAGCACTGTTACTGTTCATACTCACTGTTGGAACGATTGTCTTTTTGATTATGTAGTTTACATGGATTGTAAACATTGATAGATATAAGATAATCGGTTGACTTGTGATTATAAAGTTGAAGGCACAGCACAGAAAAAAAAGCGCACTGCTTTTAAGAAAAATGTATCTTCATGTATCTTTGTGAAGTATACTCTACTCTGTTAAGTTTTAAACTATATTTATATAAAAATCATGCCTTGTACCCCCTGTATTGTACCCCATGCCGTCCGTTCCCTGTACGACCGGTGCCAGAGCATGGTCTGCATTGCCGGCAGTAAGTTGGACTCGTTTCCAGTGAGGGTTGGACTCCGTCAGGGCTGCCCTTTGTCACCGATTCTGTTCATAATTTTTATGGACAGAATTTCTAGGCACAGCCAGGGCGTTGAGGGGGTCCGGTTTGGTGACCTCAGGATTGGGTCACTGCTTTTTGCAGATGATGTGGTCCTGTTCGCTCCATCAGGCCATGACCTTCAACTCTCACTGGATCGGTTTGCAGCCGGGTGTGAAGCGGCAAGGATGAGAATCAGCACCTCCAAATCTGAGTCCATGGTTCTCAGCCGGAAAAGGGTGGAGTGCCTTCTCTGGGTCGGGGATGAGATCTTGCCCCAAGTGGAGGAGTTTAAGTATCTCGGGGTCTTGTTCATGGGTGAGGGAAGGATGGAGTGAGAGATCGACAGGTGGAACGGTGCAGCGTCTGCAGTAATGCGGACTCTGCATAGATTCGTCGTGGTGAAGAGGGAGCTGAGCCAAAAGGCAAAGCTCTCTGTTTACCAGTCGATCTTCGTTCCTACCCTCACCTATGGTTATGAGCTTTGGGTAGTGACCGAAAGAACAAGATCGCGGGTACAAGCGGCCGTAATGAGCTTCCTCCATAGGGTGGCTGGGCTCTCCCTTAGAGATAGGGTAAGAAGCTCGGTCATCCAGGAGGAGCTCGGAGTAGAACCGCTGCTCCTCTGCGTTGAGAGGAGCCAGATAAGGTGGCTCAGGCATCTCATTAGGATGCCTCCCAGACGCCTCCCTGGTGAGGTGTTCAGGGCACGTCCCACTGGCAGGAGACCCCGGGGCAGACCCAGGACACGCTGGAGAGACTATGTCTCTTGGCTGGCCTGGGAACGTCTCGGGATCCCCCGGGAAGAGTTAAACGAAGTAGCTGGGGTGAGGGAAGTCTAAGCTTGCCTGCTTAGGCTGGTGCCCCTGCGACCCGACCCTGGTGATCCTGGATAAGCGGAAGAAAATGGATGGATGGATGGCATTTGCTCACATGGTATCTTTTTCCTCAGCACATTCCTCTCTACTCCAGGCCTCTGAGCTTCTTTGTAAATGCTGTTGTGGAAATTTTCCAAGTCTGCCTATAGCGAGTCAATGAACAAGACCTGAAAGGTAGCATGCACCAAGTGTTTA
>JAQMCX010000017.1:7866331-7995556 GCA_029814765.1 Acanthurus leucopareius | reverse complement strand
TCAGCCCTTGGGGGCCCCCTAGTGGCCTGGGGCCCCAAGCAGCTGCCTGCCTTGCCTGTTGACAAGCTGCGCCTCTGACTGAAGGAATGGTGCTAAGTACAGACCTGATGCAGGCTTGGAACAAAGTTTATGCTGAGAAATTTATGAAGTTGCCAGCTTAACAAGTGACCCCAGAATTTTTGCAAAACACATGACAGTCTGGATTTCAGTCTTAATCCAAGTTATAGTAGCAATCCGAAAAAGCTTTTCCTACAACAGATGGGCATATTTTTCTAATCTTATGAAAAGTGGCACTAAGGTATTTCTCTTATGTGCAAAAATAGACTGGACAAAATTCCCTGTGCCAATGTCATATAGTCTATGGCTGATATTTGATGGCTACTGTAAATTTTAAGGTGGGGTGTTCTCTTTCAAGTTACTCAGTGCATAAGATGACATGGTGGATCAATCAAGCCACCTTATATGTCAAAATGATAACTGACCATTGGATTTGTTTTTATCATCTTAATTGCATGATTTACACTTAAGTGATGATCTGTTCTTGAAGCACTCAAAAAGTGTATGTATTTCAACAAGATTGTGCGAATGCAGATATTCTCTTTCCTCATATAGAGAAAAAAGTCCTGGAGTGCTGTGTTCTGACAGCACTACACCTATTACAGCTCCCATTTGTTCTTTCACTTATTCTTTTTAATATGATGCTGTTGTCATGCAAATGAGCACATACTTCCACTTACACAGAAGACGTCAGTCGAGTAGGCGGTCCTTCGGTGTGGTTCAGGACAGATTTCTGTTCCCATTGCTAAAAGAATGTGGCCACATGTGGCCCAGACCACTTCAGAATGTGATTTGAGTGACCTGTTCTCAAATGCGTCCTTAATATGTCTTTGGTGCGTTCCCACCTGTACTTCAGGCTGTCCGCTAATGATCAGATCACTCAGGATGGATGATAAAACCAGGTGGGAACAGGGCTTTTGAGAAGAGGATTTTCCCAGACGAAACGGCTGTCAGACAGATGTTAACAACTTTGAAATGAAACATTAACAGACTTGGAAAGGCTTATGTTTTTTTGAAAATGTCTCATATTAGTTGAATCAAAGCTTTAATGGCACCAGCAGTAATATATATTCTTTCTTGGGGCAGTAATTTGTTTTTGTTCTGGGTTTTTAGTGTCCATTAAGAGTGCCTGTGTATGTCTGCAAGATTCTCGCAGTCTTGTATAACAACTTTTACCGTCTTACCAGTGTTAGTCAGAATACTCCCCAACACTTCGCCCCCTTATTCACAAAAAGCCTGCTATGCTCACCACAGGGTTTTGTTAATACAGTACTCTAACTATAAGACTTCCCCTACCAGGGCTAATCTCTTCCACTGTGATATCCCCGCTCACCATGAGCTATGTTCTACTTTTGGTTCCATGCCTTGGTTTTGCATTTTTGATGGTGCGTTGGCGGGTGAAGAAGAGCACGGTGGCACTGTGGAGAGGAAAAGAACTGCGGGTTTTACTCTGTGATGTCTGCTGTGAGATTACGGCAGTGTCACCTGAGGAAACCCAGACAACTCAGTGTGAGAGTGTGCGATCAAGTCTGGCTGGACATTATTTTTGATTTTAATTCTGCCAGCTGCACACGCTCTCCTTTGAAGAGGTTTCAATTTTACATCACTACACTATATCTCTTTTATTCCTTTCACTTCACACAGCTTCAGTACATACGTATTACCCTGAAAGCCAAGTGAGTGACCAGTAGGTGGAGTCAAAAGCCAGTCGGCCCATGGTCTGAACTCCTTAATGACACATCAGCAGCTCCCTGCAGTGTACTGTCCTGCTACTGAATTATAAAATAGAAACAGAATAGAAAACATTAAAAAGTCATGAAGTGGCCAGAGATTTTGAACAGCTCAAACTGCCTGCCTGTGTCCTTCCTGGCCTGCGATCAAACTGTGCTCGGCTGGTCCCCATTGAGCCCTGGACTGCATAGTCCAGGAAAACTGACATGAAGCATTAAATGACCAGCTTATAAGAGAAATGTGGATGTTTAAAACATAATAAGGTGAAAAAAGGTGATTCTAAAGTGGGAGAAGTGGAGTTAAAATGTCTACAAGAGCATGCTGGAAAATGTTTGAATATTTTATCTGCAGAATACAGAAATTCTCAACATAAAGGGTTTTAGGCTTTGAAGGAAACCAGATACAAGTTGAGCTTTTGACAGTTTCCTACATGCAGTTTTAGGAAAATGTGTCTTCTCTTTTCTGAAATGAAAGTCTTCATTTGTAGGAAGCTGACAGTGTGCAGACACCAAACAGACAGGATATAATTAAGAATGTTTTAAACATGGTCAAAAATGCCCTTTAATGTCGCCCTACACAATATAATGTGCCTTAAAAGTGAGACAAGAGTAATCTAACTGAAGTAGCCCCTTTCAAACACAAATGAAATTGGTTCAGTAAAAGGTTAAGTGACAGTGCCACCTTCAAACAGGTCACTCTCTAAAAAAAAGTGTTGATAAGTTGTAAAAAATGTCTCTATTAATGAGAATGTTAATTTTCTAATGCTCTATATATTTTCAACAAGCCATTATGAACAACTTTGACATTGCCTTGACATATCCTGCTTGCTAATCCTTATTCCTCTTTGACATCACACTAGCTTGTCTTTGTAGCTGTTTCTTTCATCAGTAAACTTGTTTTTAATTCAAAAAACTTTAAAAAGTAAATGTCAGTATTTTGGGTAATTTTCTTTTTTTCCAGAAAGTTGAACAAGAAAATTGTAGCACTCACGTAACTATCTACTCAACACAAAGCTACAGCCAGAAGACAGTAGCTTATCAAAACACACAGACTGGCAACAGCTAGCATGAGTCAATACAAAGTCCCATAAATCACAAAAATAAACTCAATCATGTATTTTCGATTTGATAAGAAAATTATTACAATTATAAAGTTCTCAGGCCGAGGATCAAGTGACGGTCAACAGACAGCTTAGTTTAGTAGATATAAAGAGTTGAAATAGTTAATCAAAACTAATTAACATGCTGTAACACACCATCTACAACCACAACCTGTGGTTTACACCAAAGTTTTGTTTGAAATAAACAACCAAGATTTAACATGTTCATTAAAGAGTCTAAGATGTAATGCAGCCACCTGCTTTTTGTGCCCATCAAACAAAGCCAGCTAGGCCCCTCCCCCCAGAGCTTAACTGAAAAAAGGAAGATATTTAACAACATTAATCACATATGTAGGACATTAGCAAATGTTAAAAATGTCCAAATTAACTGTTTGTAACTAATCTATAAGACATTAAAAAATAATTAATAATGATAAAGCTTAACTACTAGCTTTACTGATTTTACAAAGGCCATTTCGGTAGAGTTTGAAGCCCAAAGTTTTTTTAAATTCCTTCTTTACCCTGATTTTATTTCAAACATTGTAATTAGCCTACCAAAAATTTTTTTTTATTTGACCAAATGTAGCAAAACCAGTGGTTCGTATGTGTTGAAATGACACAAGTTTATTCAGAGTAATACCCTTATGTGTGCGTATGTATTTATATAAAAATGTAGGGCAAAGGTACAAAGGTGTTCATTCAAGACATCATTGCAATTCATTGCAAGTGATATCTTTGTTAATTTTTGTTTATATAGTCTAAACACAATAAGATTTTTTAAGAAGACACTCAGCACACATCTCACACCACCTCTGCAAAAATTGTCGATTATGTTTCTTCAAAGACTTTTTTCCTCACAGACCAAATCATTTCATATTTTTATTATTATTGCAGAAAAACTACCTTTTAACAAACCTTTTTCACATCATTTTCAAAACGTTACCCTGATATAAAAAGTCCTCATTAGCCTACTGATGAATAGAAAGAAAAAGGGCATGATACCTTTAAGAATGTCTGAAACCTCTTCAAAGCTGTCTTCTAAGGCTTGCCCTACAGAACAAATGTGCCCATGTGGGACAATACAGACAATAAAGGCCGAAAGGCATGAAATTGAATACCAGAGTGCAGTTATGATGTACAGCAACTAAACTGTCTTAATACAAATGAGCAGATGGAGATTTGAGCCACTTTTTGATTGACTTTCTAATTGCTTGTTCCACTTCATCAGCTTTACCTTGATTTAATAATGCGGTGTAACAGTATGGCTGAGGTGTTGCAAGGAGAAGCTGGTAGTTATTATAATAGCCTGAATGTTCAGTGACTCTCTGGTTGAGCTGTGAAACGCTGCCACGCAGAATAGATTAGTCTTTACTTACTTGATGGTGACCTCCCTGTCCGCCATGTCGTCTGAACTTCCTTGCTTTGAACATCTGCCACAGCTGCAGCAGCTCTCTTATGTATGCTAGCTGGAATATGGTGCTTCTGTACCATTGCCAAGGTAGCAAGTTCAATGTCCATGTGGGCCAACAAGACAGCCGATTAAAAGCTGCCACATCTTTTGGAAATACAGCTTATCGGACTTTTCTCAGGGAGTGCAGTGAACCAAAATTTCTTTCAACTGTGTCTGTAACCACAGAAATCAATGTTTTATATAGAAAATGGATCAAATGTGTAATGTAAAAAGGTGTTGCTGTGAGCCTGCAGAGAATGATCACCCGACTGCAGTTTCATGTACGACCATGAAGCTCCTATAACTAATATCTGGTCACTTGGGACAGTGTGTATGGAAACAAGCAGTAAACACTGACAATATGGTGCAATGTAGAAAAAAAGTGACTTCTTTAAACATTCATAAATATGCAATAGCATTAATTTGGAGATAAGTTTTCTGACCGCATGGGGAATATAAGTCAAATATTCTCTTTTACCCTCCACAACTCTTGTCTGTCTGTGATTTTGTGCTGCACACAAAGCAAAGTGAGTTTATCAGAGCTGAACTCAGCTGACTAATATCAAAAATGACTGAAACATGACTTAAAAAGACAGACTGATGTTGACTTTTGTTTTCTACTTTGGTATTTACAACAGTCAACCAAATTGACAGGTTTGCACAGCAAACTGATATAGATGGAGTAGTATATTGTTCAGCTAAAGAGCCTGATATTTTTCCCATCACTTTGTGGAGATTAAAATAGAGCCAAAATGAGAACAAATGTTAGACTGATACTCATCAGGTGGCCAAGAACACAACTCCATCTGCTTCTGCTATCTGCAAAATATTTTGACAGGAAACTTTACTGACAAGCTCTTAACACCATCTTCGTTAGATGTTCATATGTAACAGAAGAGCTTATTGCCTGTAAACAGCCCAAAGTTAAACAATTATTAAGGATTTCTGTAGACTTAGATGAAGGGACTGCAGTGTTTAACTACTGATGTTAAAAATGTTCAGTTCAAATTGTTAAATCTGCTTGGTGTCGGAACGTATGGATGAAGTTCATAGGACCTGGGGGCGTCTTTGGAGAACAATAGCTGGTGAAGAATTAGGGGAACTATTGTTTATAAATTTGAAATAAATCATTAGACTTCACTTTCATTTATAAAACTTACACCGATTTGACATGCAGAAAACATCCACTTACAATCTTTAATTTCTCCATAAATTGTCATTTTTGGCCAAAAAATAAATTGGTTCATTTATGCATACATTTTGCACATACCAAATGATGACATATGTTCTCCTATTATTTTACTTTTTCATTATATGTCAACTTAAGTTCTGACTAACCTTGTGAGGTAAATAGTGTAAGATCTGGCTGCAGCAAAAAAGATATTGGCCTTCATCAACAATCACACATGTTCAGAATTTCACAGTGAATTGAAACTTAACTTGAAGTAATTAGTGTGAGTTTATTTGGCCAAAGTGCATGATGCAGACTTACTGAATCATACTGAAACTATTGCAAATTCCCTGTAAGTAAAGACATCTAACACAAAAGATCAACTATTGGATGTTTCACAGTTGTTTCATCTGTTCTGTGGTTGTTTAACATTCATTAACTTTAAAGATGAATGAGTGTGTTAAAGAGACAATTGCTCTGTTTTACAGATCGCATCTTCAAGGCCTCTCTCCCACAGCCTTAACCAAAGAGTCTCAAACATGCTGAAAAGACCAAAAGACTTTGATATTAAATCTTTCTTCTTTTTTTTCATTTTTCTGTTGAGATCTATTGAAGTGATGGAGTCATGTTGGTCACTGGTGGGTAATTTTTGTGTCTGTATATTGCCTGTCTGTGTCCTTCCTCTTGTACATTTGTGGAATGCAAAAAGAAATTTAATGGAAATAAGATGGAAAACATACTGATACCAGTTGCAACATAACTCCTTGAAAATGTTAATGTTCACTACCTGCAAAAAAAAAAAAAAAATGGCCCAGGGCAAATTGTGATACTGTTGAGGACAGATGAGAATAATATCCAACCTATCTCGTTCACTTTCTGCCAAGCTGAGTCCTGTCGCTCTGCAGACACACACACACACACACACACACACACTCAGTGTTGGCAGACACACTTTCAAACAATTCTTTCGGGAAATGACACGCCTATAGCACCAGAAGGCATGTCACACCACTGACCGCTCTCACCTGTGGCACTTGTCAGACTTATCTCTGGCAGTGAGAGATAAAGTCTGCGGGTTCACCCAAACAAGCCAAGGCCACGCGCGCACACACACCCACCCCCACACATTCACCCACACACACACACATTATTTGGCACTGTAGTGTGAAGAAGCCAATTTCAGCCAAGGTAACCAAAGTGCTATCAAATCTTAGTGCATGAACCTTTAGTGGCGAATGTCAAATGTACAAGTTGATTCTGTTCTTCCATGTGCAACATTTTTTTAAAAAAAAGTCAAGGATATAGTATTTGCTTTACATCTTTGCACATTAGCTGCAGCCTTAACCTCCTTCAGCTTCTTTGCTTTTGTGTTTTGATGAATTCATCTAGACTGCTGCTTTACTTAAACATTTCTCAAGGCAAAAAATGAACTTTGGACACGTCTGCTACCTCACAGCTTGTTCACTGACCCACAATTATTTAGATTTATGTAAAAATAGATGGTTGAAAGGATGAAGGAGGTTTTTTTAATCCTTGGACTATTTGCATCAAAAGCCTTGTAGGCAAATCATCACTTCTGAACACAGAACTGACATGAAGGTACTTGACAAAAACTGAATAGAGCCTTTGCCTGATTCTGTAACAGCTACTTTCGTCTTTCAAGTAATTTTGACTAATGGCTTCAGAGTCATGAGGATCAATATGAAATGTGCAGGAACACAGCGCCTCTGTGATTAAGGATCCTTTCGACAACTCATGGCAATAAGTATGCCCTTCAGGTCAACAAGAGCTCATATTAGCTCTCTGATGAAATTCTTGTTAGATTTTTCTGCGATGACCCCAGAGCACACTAACTAACCCTTCTAAACTATAAAAAAACTAAATGGATGCAGCCAGGAGATTGCTCAGTCTTACTTATTTCAGACCTTAGTGCAGCATTTGAGATTTGATCATGAAATTTTAATGGACTCACTTAAGCACTAAGGTGGGTATCTGGCTCAGCACTGAGCTGTCTCAGATCCCATCTTTCTAATAGACCTTTGTTAGGTAATTCATCTCTCGGAGGTGCACAGCTCCTAAAAAAATCCCTCCAAAAAGGAGCTGAATTCATGGTCCTGTCCCTTTGTCCCTCTACAGTACAAGCTTCCACTTGGAAAGAACCTAAAATAACACAGTATATCTCTCTGTTGGTGTGTGAAAACACCAATGAATACAAGCTGTTACAAGAGTGACAGACAGGAAAAAAAAACGTACCTGTTCTGAATGTCATGATGGATGTAAAAGTCTTTTTAGTTTTGACCTTTTTTTGTTCAGTTTAGAAATAGAGATGTAAAGGTCATCTGTAATATATGCCAGTCTGATCCCATGAACACAAAAGTGTTGAACACTGACTGACACTTTAACTTGTCTCCAGCACATAGCAGATTAACATGTTTTGACGACTTTATTAAGTATTTACAGCTATAGTTTCTATTTTGGTTGGTCTTTATTCTGATATATTTGAACCTTTCCTTTATTCATGACTAATTTACATTCTACTTTTATTAAATTACCTTTATGGAGGCTTTGGGTCTTGAAATTTGAAACTATTTTATAGCTATTAATTTATGTAAACAGCCCTCTGAAGGACAAATTATTAAACAAGCATTATGGGAAAAAATTGAAAACAAATAATGAGAGTAGGTAAAGGGAAACACCAGTGATGTCACTGATCAGTTGAAATCCATAAAGAAAGCTACTTTTGAAGAAAATTTATCAATAGTGTCTCCACGTATTAACCAGCTTCTAAGGGCCTGGGGAGGTTGGTTACAAGAGGTGGGTGCTTTTGAAGTTCTATTTTTTTTTAACTGAACACATTAGGTTGAATAGAACAGAAAAGACAGAATAAAGAGGAAGCATAACATACAACAAAGGAAACATTTGTATTCAGAGCATCATGAATTCATGATTGTGTCTTAGCCAAAAGCCTCAGCAAGAGACACTCAATCCATCTGTGCTGACAAACACCTATCAATAATGAAACTAATGGGAAATGGAGAAATGATTTCTTCTGTTAGCGTCAGTTAAAATGCTCACGACTGCCAGATGTTGGAGAGGAGCTGGAATAAAGAAAGTAAGAACTCTGTAAATTAAATACAATTCCAGACTCTAGATGAGGAAAATTTCAAAGTTTGATTCTATTTGTGATGAATATTTTAATTTTAAGTATACAAGAACGTCCAACTCCTTTTACATGCATCAAGACTCAAAGAAGGGAGAGTCTGGAAGGAATCTATTAAAGTAGCAGATGGTGTAATGGGGGACAAATTGTACTTCTGTAGCAATGCTTGCAGCTTGGCTCATGGTACAATGTCAAAATCTGTCTGTCTTTTTGGATTCATGCCTGTAATACTAATAACATACCCATTAGCCAAAGCTGTAACCTACTTTGTGTTTAGTGTTAATTACAAATGTTAGCTTGCAAACAAAGTAATACTACACAATAAACATGGTAAAACTGCATCATTTTGTTGGCGTAACATCATACTGTCATAGTAAAGTGTTGATATGCTAGTGTCAGTAAAACACTGTACTTATAATTTTATTCTGCCATAATTTTTCAACAGAAAAAGTTCTATTGCTTGTTAAAATCCATATGATTACAGCTACTTCTTTTCCCAAAGTCTAAAGTTTTTCATATATATGTCTTCTCCAAAGGTTGGCAGCCATTTTTTAGTTTATTCGCAGCGGAGGCTTCAGGTTCTCATATCACACTTTTGTCAGTTGAAAATTGGCTGAGGATTGTCTGAAAACTCTTTTGATATCACACATTGTGCTCATAGGCCTGCATCTTTTAGGTTGGCCTTTAAATACTGTAAGCACAGAGACACTTAAAACTTTCACTAGACGAATGTGAAATCACCACAATGGTGTCAAACTCTATTCATACATCATTTTTTTACTGTTAAGCTCAAGCATTCAATTGTAGGAACAGGAAAGAGAAACATATTTTTGGGTTGAGTTGAAATGTTTTAGATCAACAAATCAGAGACATTTATGGAATTAAAGCCATCTTGACAGAACTGATCATTTACTCATACGCTCTTTGCCCATATGGGACTTTTTGCCATCATAAAATAAGACTTGGTGAAGAAACATGATCTGCTTTAAGGATTACTTGTCAAATCCCAAGCAGAAATGTGGAGTGCAAAAAAGTTTTGTCCAAAAGTAGAAAAGAATTGTATGAAAAATAGTATGAAGTTAAGACCTTATGCTGAACTTTTGAGGAACCCTGCCCCTGTTATTGTCTGCAGAGGATTACAGTCTAATGAGTTTTAAATTTGTATGGAGAAGGTTGTACAGTACGCGAAAGATAGAAGCTGAACCAATTTACACAGGTGTCCTTAATACTTCACACAGAATTCAGTCGCACAAAGGCGGCTCTGAGATATAAAAGGATTAAAATTGAAGTTTCACCTATATTCACTGACAGTTTAACACAGGATACTTGAATCAGGGCAGCGCTTTAATTCTGGGTATTGTTCAGAAACCAGATGGAAAAGTTTTAACAATGCATAACCTTCTAAAAATCACAAGTTCTCCTCACCTGCTTCCTCTGTGGTAAAAGTTTCATGATGCTTCCAGTTCACCCTCTCAAACACATTCTTCAGAGTGTAGCATGAACAAGAACAACACCAACATCATTTAACAGTCACTTTACAAGACAAGGTTGTAGAATAAACTACATTTTTTAATTCCCTTATGAAAACTAACCAAACCATTACATATATGTATCCGTTATAAAAGGTTCTTGGGAATAAAAACTAGACTGATGAGGTTTTGGCTGCATCATTATTCTCAGTCACTGAGACAAAGATGCGTCATTATGGCAAAATTCAGCCAAAACTGACTCACCAACAATGGTTTCTCAATGAGTATCGTGAGAGAATTGGTTGGCAGCTGATCATTTTTGGTTAAGTATCATTTTTAAATAATTCCTAGACAGAGAGCCACAACCTCCAAAAATGAGCAGTTTTGGAATAATTTGAGAGAAAGAAAGTCACTTTGAAGCTTGACATAAGGTTTTCAAAGCCTCACACAAGTTAAAGATGCAAGAGAGAGATAGAGAGCAGCTGAGAGAGGGGCAGACAAAGCTTTAAAAATAACTGATTGATGGTCGGACATATGGAAGTCTATTTTTTTCCATGCAGTAGAGCTGAAACCAGCTGTTGGAACTACATCACATGAGAACATCATTTTGTATTCATGATGAGAGAATTCATCTTATGTTAGAAAGTTCAAACTCTTGAAAGGTGAAGGGGTGAAATACAGACATCTTACCGCCTTTTTTTGAGCTACAGCTTAACAAGACTGAACATGCAGGAATAGATTCCAGGCATCAGCTTCTAAAGCCCAGAGTATTATGACTCAGTTATACAAGGGCACATTGAGATGATTTGATATTTCTGGTAACTCTCAAATTATCCTCTTCATACTGCAACACAGCATTGAAGGAACTGGCGTGATCAAAGAGGTTATTATGTATATGGAATATTATATATAATAATGTGCAAAGAGCTATAAGTACATAGTCAACTATACTGCCTGTAAATGGTAAGACAATTAAAAAAAACTTCAGATTGAACCTTGACAGCTGACAGTGCCACAGCCCATACATCTTGACAGAAATACACTGTTTTCTGGCCAAGAAGCAGTCTATCACATAACTCCTGTAATACTGTGAGCTGTAGTTTAAAACCAAAGATGTGCTGCAGGGAAGGTTTTCCTGGCTGCAGCTTTATGTAACATTTCATACGTAAGAGTTATATTCAACTTAAAGTGAGAATTCAGACTTTTATATTATTGTTTTGAAATAAAGATGCTGTTGTTTTTGCCCTAAAGTCCTTAAGTCGAACAACAAAAAACGGCCAAATTAAGGATAGCAAATTATATCGTTGTTCCATAGCAACAACCAAACAAGCAGCAACATCCATGGCTAAAATAAGCAGCCAATAATTAAGTGCCAAAAACTGCAGTTTCTTGACTTGCCACTTGAGGCTAATTTCAAAAGCTAGCCAGTCTTGATATAGCTCAATGTTAAAATGCTGAACTTTACAGCAGAAATAAACATGTTTAAAGCCTAGAGCAGCAAACATTTTTTAGTTCTATATCGTTATTTTCTACACTCACGACACCTGTACAGGATATGAATTGTTATGTAACTCATTTGTGTGAACCAATTTGGGCTTTAAGTTGTGCATTATTAAAGGCGTATCTGCTTTGAGTGAGAGCAGCCTCTAGCTGTTTTATAGGTGTCATCTAGTCATTGGCAGCAAAACATATTCTGTCCAGCCTCTCATCAAAATTTTGGTGACTTTTGGCTCCCAAAAAACATATTTCAACAGGTTAATGCCAGACTTGAAGCCTCAAGCCCCACAAACCAGATGACAGACAGATGACAATATTCCTTGTGTTGCTTAATGGCACATTTAAGAATAAAGATTTTTACTATTACCAATGCACTTACTACATAAACCTTCGTACATACATTTACCGCACTACAGACATTTTTGTATTGTGACCATTTTTAGATACACTGATTTTCTGATATACACATTTATATCGCTTTGACTCTGAAATGGGTATTTAGTCCAAATTCAAGGCTGCATAGTGAATTCCACAAGGTCTGCTATATCTATATCGGCAGCAGGCAACAGTGAGTTGGCGAGTAGATTTAGTTGAAATCCATACGAGCACTGAAACATCACCTCATCAGATTTTGCAGTAAAATATAATTTAAGGATCCTGAGTGGGTGTCTGTCATTGAAATGTGAAGCTAAAGCTCTCCTAACAATTAGGCCCTTTCCAATCCTCTGATGATGCCTCTTCATACACTCTGATGGCAGTGCATGTATGTGTGTATGGCACACTGTAGCGGTCCATCATTGTTACCCTCCCATGTGCACATAAAGCTCTAATCCTACACATAAAAAAATATAAAGTAGGGGAACGTCAATGATTATAAGCCTGTAACCACACAAAGTAAAACCACCTCTCAGGTACTGTGCACTTAGGTGTTTGAGAGCCTCTATTTATAACCTCTATTTGCTCCTGTCAGAGTGTTGGTTATGAGGTATTATACTTTGTGTATAAACCTGTCAGTGTCACTAAAATCCAGTGTTAGTCTGGCGCTGAGTCTGAGGCTTGTAGGAGTCAGATAGCAGCGGCTCCCTCGGGTCAGTTATGAGGAGTCAGCAGTAAGACTGCCTCACCAAATCATCTCTGACCCATCTCCTCTCCACCAGGAAAATGCATCAGGGCCCGCTGCCATGTCCATAGATATTAATTTGTGCCAGAATCCATGAAGATTTTCAAAATGCTCGGAGAAGCTGTCAGAGCAGAGTTTAAGGGATCGAGTTCTGGTTTATCTCCATACTGATTCTCTTATTGTTTTGTATCTC
Source organism: Acanthurus leucopareius (assembly GCA_029814765.1). Taxonomy (NCBI): domain Eukaryota; kingdom Metazoa; phylum Chordata; class Actinopteri; order Acanthuriformes; family Acanthuridae; genus Acanthurus; species Acanthurus leucopareius. Next base: position 7,982,609 of record JAQMCX010000017.1, on the reverse strand, counting down.
TGTGATGTATCCACCACTAGAGTGCCACTCCTGCTACTATTACCCTAATGACAAATGCACAAATTATGAATATATTCATGATTTATGCTGATGAACCGCCTGTGCTCTCAGGATTGAATGGGTTAATGTCCCGTGGTTTGACGCAGGAATGGTTAATAGGAGGACAGGCAGCAGGTGGAGAGACATGCAGACTGATGAGCAGCAGCAGAGGAGCCACTGTGTGCCGACAGTTGCGACTGAGTCGAGGAGAAATAAGCAACCACCGCTGCTAATAATTTGCCTCAGCAGCAGGGAAAATTGTTCTTATAGCAGGATAAAGGCAGCTTTGTAAAATAAAATAAAATAAATAAATAAATAAATAAATAAAAATAGGCATGGTTTCTCCGTCTGCCTCCGCCGCTGAACGGGACGCTGGTGAATAACACTTGCAGTCAATTGCTGGGTAAATGACTTGAGAAACTCTCGTCGAAGTCAGCGGACAGAGAAAGCGGTTTTATGGGAAATGAATGTGACCGGGAAACAGCAACCTGAGCTGATCGAGCGACCTGCCAGCCTCTTGGTTTCAACTTCGGCAAGTAAACCTCATCATTTATATTCAATTGACTGGATCTAAGTCTTAGATCAGTTTGCCTTTTTTTTCTATGAGATGTGCTATGTGTGGGTGCAGTTAGAAAGAGAATACACGCCGTTTTATTCCTTGATGTTCAGAGTGAACTCCAGACTGCATTTCAAAAAGCACGGTTTGCTGTATTTTCGTACAAATCCTCGTGAATACTTAAAATGCTTTGAGATTTAGAAAGTTTTTACAAATAAATAACAGTATCTCTACATTTCGGCATAAATGTAGCAAGCTGTGGTGTCCGAACTTTAACAAACGCATAACTTTTTAACGTTTCTCCCGTTATTAGCAGTCTTTCAGGAGCCTATAACGTGAGTGTCCACGGCGGGAGCGACAGTCAACGTTGCTTTAAGTTAAGAGCAAAATTCGTTGAAATTACAGCATCGCTTTGCTTACCATTATTATTTTGTATATGCCGAATACACCATAGGAAAATGCTTGTTTCCCAAATTTTCTTTGCCTGTCTGTGCGAGACATATAATTTTACCACTTTGCAAGTAGTCATTAAAGCGCTGGATATATGACTGTAGGCTGGTGTGACGTCCCTTTCATTTGATGAAACGGTGCGTTTTGGTGAACAGTTTGGGTTTCATTGGCAGACGTTATTTACATCCACACAAACACAAGAGTATCCTGCGTAAACTCCTTTTGCAACTTTCGTAGACATCAGATTTGGTTATTACATCAAATAATATTTCACAGCAGATGTTTGATGACAGAAGGATATTATGTCAAAATACAGTCTACTCAGTTTCAATAACTGCCAGAAGAATGTTGTCTGCTCACTGTGTAAAGTAGAGAGCTGCTGAATTAATTTTTATCACCATCATTTTCTTATTTCAGACAGACATTTGTTAACCCAAAGCTTCCTCAGGGGCTTCACATTTAATTGGGTATGAGGTTCGGCTACTTGAGCAAGAAAACAATTGACCTTTTTAGGAGCCTGATATACTCTGTGTATAGGCTGTTATAAGCAAAGTTCAACATATATGGCAGATCATGTTGTTGCCTAAAATTTAGCAAAGCAAAGTCTAATCAGACATGAAAAAAAGAGACCTATTTCTATACATATTACACCTGATCCTTAAATCTGTTTCTCCTATGGGCAGTTAGCATTATTTTCCTGTACATGTCTATCTTGTGTTTTTGTGTAAAGTTTCCAATTTTTGCTGCTCTTGGAACATTCTGCACATCCAATTTGGCCCATCCTGCATGGTATTCAGCTTTTAGCCTGTTTTTGCTTCCACTGGACACACAGCACCTTTAATATCATCAGTCCCCAGAGTCCTGCTTTGTGGGCATTTCTGTTCATGAGGCATTTGCTTTTAAAACTTGATACCTGAGCCTCGAGGGATGCGAGTCTGCAGCTTAAATTTGCTCGGAGTGTGTTCACTTTTCACACTTATCCCACTCTCCATTTACCACTGACTGATGGCTAAAATTAAACAGAAAGCAGAGTTTTCTTCTTGTTACAGTTGGCTCCTCCACAAACACAGTAATATCTGCAAGGCTTTCACTCCATCTAGCTTGTTTCTGATTACCTAGTGTGCAGTTTGAGGGTCTTGAGAATGACTTAATTGTGCTTCCACAATAATGAAAGTCAAGACTTTGCAAGTCCTTAAGCAGCAGGAAACCGGAGGGCTTTAATTATCAGACTTTCTTAGTTTTAATTGATAGTGAAATATGTGTTTTTATCATATGGTAATGCACGTTGTCTTTTTAATGCACACCTACTCTTTAAATATTCCAGCCCAGGGTTTTATAGCAGAGTGCCTCCAAATATTTAACAAATACAGCCAGGCCCCACATCAATACACAGTTTGGTTCCTGGGATCTTGTTTTTACTCTGCAAATTTAACCCTTGTACACATGTTTTATTAGCCCAATGCTTTTTTCTTTAAAGTGGTCTCCAGTGAAATTCATTTAGCATAGAACAGGTCTTTCAAAGTCCTAAATGTGGCTTTTTGAAACATGAAGATACACTGATCAGTGATTGGCAAACACTGATTGCCTTCCAGTCTGAACACAAGCAGGGCTGTCAACAGTATGTGGATTAGTCTGACTGTGTGTTTGAATTGTATGTCAGGGTACATTAGTGCTGTGATGGACAGGTGGCATTTGCAGGAAGTTTCCTGCCTCCCACAATGGGAGAGACTATATTCCTGTCATAGTTCAAGCAGTAATTAGTAATGGGAATTTATAGAATTTGATTGATACCAATGCCATCATTAATTTTGCTTATCTGCCCCTTTCTTTATTAATTACTTCATTGATTCATAGTTAACTTTAGTTGAGCTAGCTGTTGCAACAGTCTGTCATCATCTAAGATTGATCTCATAAGATGATGTTAGTTTTCATTTAGGTTTTCTTAATTTGAAAAAAGATTTGCTAAGCTTGGTTATGTGGTTGATATAACAAATGATATCTACATTTGGTAAGACTGGTGCTACTCGGGGTGAAGAATGTCAAATACATGGAAGTCTTGGACTTTAAACCCATGTTGCATTTAGAAGTGCGTGGAAAGATGTGTTTCCATCCTCACTTGAAATGATCATTTTACAGACCTGTAGGACTGTGGTCATCTTTATTTTTCTGCAATGACTCCATGCTTTTGAATGTTTCTTCCTGTCAGCCATTATTCCTTCATGGTCTAAGTTTTGAGTTGTGTAGACGCACAAGTTTGACGTTATTGTTTTGCAAACTCAAGTAAAAATATGCCAGCGTCAATAAAAGGAAGCGATAAGCTCAAAGGCGAGGATGGACTCGAAACTCAAACCGGTTTTTGATTCTCACCCTAACAATATATTTGTGAGGATCTGATAACATGCTGTGTAAGTTTCTGTGGAAATGAAAGGCCTCTGAGTTAAAAAAACTGTATCTAAGTTTTTATGAAGTCCCTCTTCAGTACTTAGCAACAACTAGCTGGTTTCAGTCAATGAAGTATTTAATTTAGATTTATTAACAGTCTTGTACTGCAGACTAGTGAACATCAAAAATATGAAGTAGTCTAACGTGGCTTACTGTTACTGTTTTAGGGAGACAATTAAATTTACTACTGATTGTTTGTAAATGTTGGCTGTTTTTTTTTCTCATTTATATTTGCATGCATAAAATAAAATGCTATGAATTTTTAAGTATTGAAGCAATTAGGATGCTCTGATCAGGACTTTTTTAGGTTGATCAGTGATGAAAATGTAATTTGTTTTACTTCATCATCAGTTGTGTTCATTAGTGGCACAATAAATACAGATTTTAAAAGTTTTTCAAATTCTTCTAAAATAATTCTTTTTAAGATTTACTTGGCTTGATTCATAGAAACATAATTAAAACAGACCTAAAAATGCATTTTTTTGGACTGGAAAAAGCAGATTAGGAAACAAATTAAATGGGACAGAGAATTTTGAAACACAAAATCTGTGAAATTCAGTGTCTCGGTCTCAGTTGTCTCAGTCTTTGTACTGAGGTCTTTGTGCCCTGAAGCAACAAATCCTCTGCTTGGTCACTTTTTGAATCTGGTTACTTTGATCTCTGTCAGAAGTTTGGCAAAAACATACAATGATGTAGACTGTCTGTTACTCTGACCTCAAAGTACTTTTACCTCCAAACTGTGCTCAGCTGAAGTGCTTCAGCACATTTTTTTCCAGGAAACTTGTTGTGTTTTCAGATTAAACTGCAGTTCACTGTTTAACTGTTCATTTTGCTTTGAACAGAAACTCTCAGTCCTGCTTTGTGTTTAGTTTTGCCACCAGAACCTCTGCTGTTCTCATCTAACAGCTAATTCCTGCTGATTTAATCTGCTGAGACCACTGATTGAAATATTTAACATGAAAATCAGCTAATAAAAGCCAAGCAAACTAAAAAATGTTAAGCGATCTTTAAGATAAATGACAGTGGCATAGTGTTTTGTAGTTTGGAATATCTTGGTTGATTTCATGAGCTCTTAAACAACATTTTATCAATTGTGAAATTAAATTTGTATGCCATATTCTCTCATGTCATCTCTTTCACTTTTTATTCAAATGTGTCATCACAAGTTAGCATTAGTGTCTTCAGTTTTCTTTTTCAGTTAGTCACTAAATATGTCAGGATTTTGCTCTGGACACTTTATCTCTCTGTAAGAACTGGTTTATGTGATGAAGCCAGGGTTGCCAGATTGGGCTAGTTTTTATGTACTTACACAGTTAAAAATAGTTTGGTACAAATAAACTTTTGAACTATTTGGATGGTTTCCATTAACAAAAATTTAAAATGTAGTGGGTTTGAGAGTGACAGGTCACTGAGGTCAGTAAGCTCAACCTCAGACACAGTGATAATGGATCGCTGATAAACATCAAAACGAAATGTCATTTTGGTTTATAATATAAATTATTTAAACCATTTTCCTGTCTTGGTAATCTTGGATTTGCCATAACTCAGTGACAAAAGACCTGTAAAAGCCAACATTTGTTTATACAAGTGAAAAAGGAAATGTTTAATATAACACTTTATTAAAGATTCTTCATTTTATACATTTCAGATAATAAATTCAGACGTCTTGGACCCTTTGCAGTTTGTATATTGTCAGAACTGATCTAAAAATGATGCCATTAGTGATGTCGTTCCTACAGTTTCATGCACATAGAGAGCATTGAGACATGATAAATTGCTTTTTGTTGACTACAGCTCAGCGTCAAACATAGTTTTCCCACAAAGTCTTGAGTCCCCAGCTGAAAAAACTTTTCATGGCCTCCCAGAAAAACACCAGCTTCATCAAATTTGTGGATTACACTACACATTGATTGGACAAATCACTGGTTAGGTTGAGACAGCATCGGTGGAAGATCTGGTGATCTGGTGTTGCGACAAAAATTTCTACCTTAATGTGCATCAGTTAAAGGCAATTCATATTGACCCTAGGCGGAAAAAGGGGGCTGCACACATCATTATATATAGGTGAGATCCAGGTAAAGAGGATGAGAAACTTTAAGTTTGTTGCCATTCGCATCATCAAGGATCTCGCCTGATCTCACAACATACAGTGCATTATTAAAAAATCTCAGGATGAATGTACTCTCTAAAGAGACTGAGGAAATTTGGCATGACAACCAAAATTGTCAACAACTTCTACAGGTGTACGATTCAGTGTGTCCTTACCAGTTCCTTCTCAGTCTACTATGGACATTGCTCTGCCAAGGACAGGAAGCTCAGTCTTCAAGTGACTTTAGAACATTTACCATTCCAGGGTCATCAGGAGGGCATGAAACATCATCCCCATCAGGGACGGTACACACCCACAACACAGCCTCTTCACACTGTTTCAATCAGGCAGACACTACAGAAGTGTGAAGTCCAGGACAACAAGATTGACAATTCCTATCCACAGGCCATCAGGCTTGTGAATGACTCTCACCACACACCATCCCCTCTGATCACCATCACTTTGGTCAGTTGAAGTCTTGCTAAGGGCCTTGACACACCAAGGTAAGGGCAGGCTGTCGGTTAGTGTTGGGTCGTCAGTGAGCTCCAGTTGTTGCGATGTGTCCCACACTGTTGATTCTAGTCAACTTTTGTTGGTCCTTTCTGTGGCTTTTTGGTTGATTTAGCATTTTGAACCAAAGGTGGAACCTGTCAGTGTATGAAAACATTTCAATTTGCTGTACCCCTGGTAGTTAGGGGTTCTGCCTCTGGATAAGTGGACTGATAAGTTCCCTCAACATCTGGAGTAAACAAGAAAGAGCTGTGCAAAATTTTTAAAATCTGAGGTTTCATTTAACTCCAGCTCTTGACACAAGGTTAGGAAAGCCACTTCAGCTTTTTGCAGTATCCATAATTTTACTGAGGTGTGGTTCCCCTTATTTTTGCCTTTTGCTTCCCAAATTTTTTTTCCAAAACCAAAAGACCAAGAGCTGACAACACCAGCATCACGTACAACTATTTGTCAGGCTTATCCTCGATTAGCAGCAGTTACATTAGGTTACAGTCTAAAAAGTGGTGAGAGTGGTAAGAAGATTGGCAGGGGTTGCTTGATCAGAACAACTGTTTGTATCCTCATTACGAGCTCTGCAGTCTCCTTTTTCCCGAAGAATTTAAACTATCTCTGTCCTTTGGACTGTTGTGAAGTTATCTCCTACACAGACGCAGATTGTACTCGCTGACCACTGACTCTAGTCTTTGTGGTGTGTTCAAGTGCAACTTTTTGACAGACAACATGAGGCGACTTAACAGTATGTCCTTGTTGTTGCTAGTTCCTAATGTTGGTTTGTTGATTCTGTGTATCAAGGGCTTATCACACACACGCACACAATATTCACTAATGTTGTATTTATCACTTGTATTTGTGTAGTGTAATTTTTTTAACCGCTGCTGCATAGAGTATTTTATGAATGGTTCCTGGTTATCTCAGGATTGCTATTGCCATAGTATTATTATCTTGAATGTCAGTTTTGTGCGTGATTGACAAATGCTAAAAAAGGAATTCATTGTAAGGTGAAACATAATTTTTTTGTGCAGATGACATTAAACACAACTAAAAGTTTTTAAATATTTCTGAATTTTAACCACTTAAAACCATGGGACCATTTATGTCTCCTGAACAAATTGGTGGGCTCTTGGTTCTGATTTGGCTAAATGTTCTCTTAGGAAAAGTTTGCTTTAAAATTTGGCTCAACTTATCAAATGTTGCTGTAATTTTATTTTTTTTTTAAAATAAGTAATAATTTCTCACCTGCAGGTGTTCATAGCAAGTCCTCGTAAAAAGAAAGCATGACAGCTTTTTCTATCAACACGTTGTTACCAAATATGGCAAAAAATACTGACACTAAAATATTTACAGTGATGGAATAATAATTCACTTAGAGCTGGTCAGGATTGCACTGACTGTTGCTGATATTGACTTTTTGTTCAATATAAACTGTGCTGAGGGAACAAGCAGCACGGACAACCCAAAGCTCAGATCACCGCAAATGGGATTAAATAGAGGGTGATGCAATATGGTTATCAGACGATCAGACCCCGGCTTGTCCCTTTCCAAAGGCATAAAAAAATAAGTGACATGCATGTCATATAAAATTTCCAACCCCCTGTGGTCACACGCCTGAGGGCTTCTCTTGGCAGGAGCTGCAGAGGCATAATTATACCCCAGTGGAGTGCGAAAGTCGATGCTTTTGTATTCAGGCAGTCAATCATATTTTAACCAAATCAGTCCTGTTGGAGCATGAACATGTATTCTCTTTAACTTTTCATTTTCCCAGAGCTACTCAGATAATTGGAAAGGACACCAAACAATCAGACGTTAAATTGTAAAAATTGAAATTAATTTTCTTGAGAGAGGTTATATTTAATGTCTTTCACTGCCTGAACCATTTCCTCCTCCTGGAGTCATGCTCCTTAAAATAGTGTTGTTTAATGACACTGGAATAAGAATGCGTAAATGTGGCACAAGTTCAACTCCTTACTGGCATTACCTTCTTATTCTATATTAAATGTTTAGCAATAATGTACAAATCATTATATATAGATATCATTTCCTGCCGTGTGGCTTCACAGTCTTACTTTAATCTCCTTATGGCATATTAAGTAATGGCTTGAGGAACTTGAGGAACCCACGAGAGCTTTGAAATGGGCCAAAGGGCAGACTCCAGTGTTATATCATAAATTAGTCTTTTTTAAAGCTTATAATTAGTCCCTGTTGGAAGTGCAAAGATACATATATAATACAGTATTATGCACAGTCATATTCCATTATTCAACTAACTACAAAACCAGGCAGTAATGAAAGTCTTAATTAGATGGTGTTTTAATTTTTAAAATGTCAAGAGAATATGTAGTGTCATAAATCCTGATACATCAAAACAAGTTGCGCTGTCAGTTTAGAGCCCTTCTTGAAGTGTATCCCCAGCAAATAAAAAGAAACTCGTTCTCTGCATTATTAATACCCACAGCGTTTCATTAGCATTTTTATTTAGATTCAAGGCAGGAAACTTATGCATTTTAATGCCCCAGTTCATTTCCAAGTGAGATATAAAGAAATCTACCTTGTCCCTTTACCAGCTGATAGAGGATTGTTGTGGACACTCCTCTCACCACTTCAGAAAACAACACTAAAAAAAAATAGCACAAGCTGTTTTTTCCCTCCAAGTGAAATTAGTCCTTGAAATGGGAATAAAAGACTTTTGGATAAGTTAACAGTTCCGGATTTGTTCCTGAAAACCTACACTCACCCTGAGTTAGTGCTCCCATAGTGCCCACACAAGCCCAAATCCCACTCAGACCCCACAGAATTCATTAGTTTGGTTGTGTGTGTCTGTATGAATGAATGAGAAGGAAACAGACAACGTATTTATTATACTCATTAGGGAATTTTTAGCAAATGCACGGACTAGATTACTTTGACTAATTTCCTGCATATAGCTCTTAGTCTCTGGCTCTTACCAAACCACATGCGAAAATCTCACACATGTCGGGGGGAGGGAAGGATTTGGGGAAACTGTGGCTATCACGCAGTGGGCTGTGCTGTTATTTGAGCAGCAGAGCTCTGAGAGACAAGCCTATTCAAACAAGGAATATACAATGGAGAGAAAATACATGAAGTGGCTTTGATTCCCCATGGAGCCACTCTGAGTGGAAGATTGAACAAGGATGATTGTGGAAGATATAATACCACATTTCTGTGAGTTCGGTGCATGTGGGGATAGCTCAATACATTATTGACCTTCCAGGATATCGACGCGCTGTGTGTTGCTGCATACAGCGAATTTACTGATGCATGGGGGAATCATCTACTCATTGCATATAGAGTAATGTACCTACAAGGTAATTTAAACTGAGACTTCTGACATAGGAACATCAAACCACCATATTTACTGGGAAGAACTGAATTTTCACATTATCACTTGTCATTTTTCCTCATGTCTCATCTTCCTGTTCAGAAAAATAGGTTGTGTATTTCTGAATCGTTGACAAACATGTGAAACACCTTTTTTCAAAAAACCTTCAACATCATTGTGATTACATTTAATCTCAGAAATAATACAACTAATTACCATTTTGTCTTTTTTTTGTGAATGACTGACTGTGAAACAATGACATTTGGGTGAATGCACAAATACACTCTCTTGCCAAGAGTTTGATGACGAGCTTTGCAAACAGTTTGTCCAACAGAATGACAGCGTCAGTGTTTGGTGGGGGTGTGTAAACCACTGATTTGCAGAATGAGTAGTTTTTATCCTTCGCATAAATTGTGCTTTTAATAGGTACATACACTTAGTAACTAAGGTTTTAAATCCAGAACTTTAACTTGTTGACTTGTTTTCACTGTTTAGTATTCATAGTTTAAATTGATTTCTTTCTTCCACTACTGATATTAGGTGACAACTTTCTCCATAAAAACATTAAAAATGTCTCAATGTTAAGCCATGTTTTCACGGTAAACATGTTTGTAACCAGAGATTTCCTCTGAGATGACAGAACTGTAACTTGAGTGCAACCAGGGCAGGTCTGTGAAGAGTCACACACTGAGTGTTAACTGTGGCACAGTCAGAAGCTGCTGCAGGTTAAAATATGAGTCTTAAGCTCCTGCTGTTTTTGAAAAAACATGAAAAAAAAGCTTGTGGAGGCAGAGCGCTGCGTTGATGAATATGATCCATCACTGCAAATTAGATAACTGCTGACTTGATACAACTTTATAAAAACACAACTTCATAATAATCCTTGCAATGACATTTATGAGGAGGCAGTTTTTCACATTTAGTTTTGCTTCTTTGCTGCTACCAGTCTTATGTAAGAGTGTGTCCTGATGGAAAAAAAGTGAAAATAACTCCACTAAATGTGGTAATTAGCAGCGTGGTAAAGGCATGCTGGGTAAAATCACCAAAGTTGTCTCATTTAAAATGATGGATTATGCTCATCAGTGCAGCTGCATCTCTGGGCTGTTTTTAATGGATTAAAAAAAAAAAATCCAATTAATATATTTTTTAATGTTTTTTTTTAACTTAAATCTGCCAGACAACTTTGCATTTTAGCATTTGCAAACAGGAGGTAACTTTCTAAAACGTGCACGTTAGCAGCTAATGAAATGTTATGTGTCTGCAAAAATGCAAGCACTCAGTTTGCAAACTATATGTGCTTGCAGTTTGGCTCTGAAAGCCAGACTTGTCTGCATTTAACTATTGCAAATAAATGAATTAATACTTCCCTATCCATCTATTTCTTATAGTTGCTATAAATACAGCAGGTACTGTAACTTTTTGCTGCAAGTTGTGGCTCTCTGCTTAGATGTTGGAAATAACTTTAACTCTTTTTTAATAAGTCACAGGCAAATTTAGATGATGAATCCACATCATTGTGTAAATGTAAAACTCTACGCTCAATTTCACTGCTGACACAACCCTGAGGTAGTTTTAACTGACCTCAAAATAGAAGATGAGCTGAATAGAGTGCTGCGTTTAGCTATTTTGTGGCGAATTACAGTCTGATTTTAAATATGAATACATTTTTAAAGAATTCAAAAATGCTCAGCTTAACAAGAGTAATAATTTTGTTACACCCCAACATCATCCACTGATTTTCATACAAACATAACACAAATTGAATTCCAAAGAAAAAAAAAGTTACACCTGCTCACGTACCAAAATGTCTGCCCTTGACCTCATGAAGTGACCATAATGAGCCCATCAGTAAAACAAGTAAAAGTCATCAGTTTGTGCAGTTATTCCCCAGTAGTGTGTGTAGTTAACTGATTTAGACTGTTCAGGGTATTTCGAGGTCTGACGCATGAAGTGGGTGGTAGTTTGATTTTCATTCCAGTCAAATTTTTCATGCTCATTAACAACCTCTGGCTTTAAATGAATGTGATTTTGTCGTAGTCAGGTCTAAAGCCTGGGAGAGAAAATTGGGAGTGATGTCTGGCTACGGCCCAGAGACAGTTTCACCGATCACAACTTATGAATCATGGCTGAAACTGCATAAAATTCCTGATGAGGGGTTTATCAATGTTAAACTGAACTGATGGAACTAAAGTGTGATTCTCCACAGATGCCAGTAAGTGGATTAAGGTGAGGATTTTTTTTTTTTGGCACATTCCACTTCTTATACTGTATGTTCAGGTTAGACTGTTCCAGACGTTTTGTGATTGATCGGGACAAGGAAAAAAAATTGTGTGTGTCTGGATAGTGTGTGTAAGTGAGCTCTGGCTGCTGGCTATGTTTGTGTATCAGAACTCTGCTTTCGTGTGTGTGTGTGTGTGTGTGTCTTGACAGTTGTGGAGCTTTTCAAGGTTATCAGTATCTGGAAAGTTTTCTTCCACTGCAGCCAAAGTGACCTCAAAAGTCAACTATCTTTACATCAGGTAGGAGATCAAGGAGGCAGAGATGTTTATGAAATCACCTAATCAGTTTTGCATAAATGAATAACTACTTTCAGACCAGAAAGTCCAATGAAAAATGCCTGATATACATATAAGCTAATAATTTAGAACTAACTGGGAAAGTGTTTATTTCTTAGGGTATGGTGGGGGATGTCACAATACCAAGTATTTAGAGGTTAATAGGAGTGCTGATCTCACTGTCATTTGCAACTATTTATTTGACATTTTTTTGATTAAAAGCAGTTAACCCATAACTACAAAACAGTCTAGTGTGAGAGAGCTGTGTTAAAACTAAGCAAATTTATCTGTATCATAAAAATTGTTTATTTTCATCCTGCATTCTCTGGTTTCACTGATAAATTCAGAATGCCTCCACCTGGTGGTCTGGAGGCGTATCTTCTGAGCAGAGGCAGCATGCATGCCAGTTAACTCTTGGTTGCAGACTTTGTGATGTGTTTAAGTGCAGCTTTTGTATCAAAACACAGATAAAGTGATGTAATGCAACAGTTGGCTTTGCTTTTTGCTAGCTCCTTAATGTGTTGTTTTTCTTCTGTGCTGGTAGGTTTTCTTCTTTGACCATTTCACAGCAGATCAGAACACTTGTAGGCGTATTTTGCATATCTGTTACCTGCAGTACTGCAGACAAACTTGTACCTTTGGCACCACCGCTGTCTCTCCCAGCATTGTGTATGTGCTCTCTCACCTTCAAGAACACTAACAAGTTTCTTCAGTCGTTTCAGCTAATCATTGTTGTCAGACAGCAATGATCTGCTGTCTGACAACAAATAAAAAGAAACAATGTTTTAAAAATATAAACACCATGTTGTCATAGTTATTATTGTTTAATCTATATATAAAAGACACATGATATATAAGGAGTAGATTGTTGACAAAAAACAAAAAAGGAGATTGAAAGGTTTTCCACTTACAGAGATAATGTATGTAATATATGTAGGAATATAAACTTAAATGAAACATACAGAACTAGTTTCCACACAAAGTCCTTCTGTCCTTCAGTTGAGGTCCAGCTGCTTGTTTCATTCTGAATCAGATGCCATCACTTGTCCTTGGAGGGAAAATTCAGGTCTTCTAGCAGCACAAGGACAGATAAAAGTACAGATAAATAGGCATTCTTAAACAAATGATTATAGGTGTATGTTATTGAAGAACAGAAATAAACATGGAAATTTCAAAAGTGCTGGTAATCTCAAAACTACAAGCAAACAGTCTACATAGATTCCCCACGACTGGTGAGTCAGCTAACAGTGAGTCACCGTCAGGCAGTGTAATTTGCAGCATCAAAGTCAAAAAGCATAGTAGTAGCATGATACCATTTACTAAAAAAAGCTTGCACCAGTGTAATGCGTACTATAATGAAGCTATGATGCTTGGGATAAAAAAAAAAAAAAAGTAATAAAACAATGGGCGCAAAGAGCATGTTCCCCTTCGTTTCAAGATCCAAAACAAACACATTTCTTATGGTATTTTTTCCCCCCTCCTCTTAACTTTTTTCATTAGCTGAGAGCAGAGGTTGATTTTATCAGCTGTAGCTCATTTACTCCAATTTTTTTTAATTACCAAAATGAAACATGTGGCTGTTGAAAGATAATTTGAAAGTGAAAAACACTCTTTACCATCACCCTGACTGCTAATGGATGAGAGTGTCTTGTTTTGTGGTGCAGCAGCACCAACAGGGTGGTTGTGAACAAATGAAAACAATTCATTTTCAAGTGTCATACACTCAGAGGTGCCCCGCCCACTGACAGGACACCATGTACTGACAGGACACTATTTATGCTTCATGCAGACAAGAGAACAGCAGTTTGGGAGAATATGAACGTGAAACCTGCTGTTTATGGGTAACATTCTTTGTACAGCTGAATGGTTTTCTGTTTGGATCTCCAATATTGGGAGAAAATATTAAAATTGTGCATGGCAGTGAGGTCTGTCATCTAAATAACACCGTTAAGAACATTTCATGTGTAATGCCACGCAATTTCAGCTTTTCACAGCGTATGTCTGCATTTTATGGCTTCTGGGTGTGCAGTAAAAGATAAAGTCAGGTGACCTTAGTCATCATTGAAGAAATAATAAACCTGTTTATTTTCTTTGTAAAACAGTTGCTACGAAACTACTTGGTCAGGATTCATTTTCATTTTCATTGTTATAACATGCAAATAACCTAAGACTTTGTTGAGTTTAAACACTGTTGGCAAAACCTGGCTGATAAGGCTGCAACTGTTAAGTTAATTGAATGTGTCAGACACATTTAATAAATATTTCATAGTTTATGCTGCTCCACTTACTTACAGATTGTAGCTACAGGGTGCGAACATGAATTAGGCTGCCAGAAGAAGCAGTTTCTTTCCTCCGGAATAACAATAAAACAGCTGATTAATAAAATAAGAATAAAAATCACAAGAAGAAACTGATGACAGATTTATATTGAATTTTCTGCCAAGTTATTCTCAACTTCATTTACCCAAGAATAAAGAAATATTCCAGTAAGGTTTGACAAGGAATTTAAATCAAATTCAATTAGGTAAAAAGAATAAAGTACTGATACTGTATGTGATCAAACTCTGTATGTTCCAGCTGTGATATTGCATTAGCTCTGAAGGAGAAACATACTGTGATCAATGATGCTGTGGTCCTGACAGTGCTGCCCTTATTTCTAGAGAACTAGGAATGTGAAATAGTCAATAAGAGTGGCTCTTAGCAGATTTTTGAACAAGAAAAAAACTCCTGGTGCTCATGGTCCAATGGGCATATGCAATCATTTTCTCCACTTCAGTTGCATCAAGCCAAGTAAGATCTCACTCTGATTCACGCATTTTAAATCTGAAAAGTGTACTTTACACCCTCCCACTGGAGCCTCAACTGTGGTACCTTGGTACAAAAACTATAAACAGCTGAGACGATGCTTGAGACAGTTTGTAGCTGCTGTCTCATATGATTCAGAGGTGCTAGTGTTTCTAAAAACCCTGAAATTTCAACTGGACTTTGCTTTCTACTTCCTAATGCTGACTGTTGTTGCTTGTGCTGTTTGCTGGCAGAAAAGCAAGCTTTTTCTGCTGAAGCAGATACGCCAAAGAAGTGAAAATTACAGTGCTGAGGCAAGATGACCATGATTTGAGAGCAAACACACAAATTCTTCTTGCTGTACATCTATTGGAAGCTTTTTTCTTTTTTGACCATTGGACTGACAAGTGATTTCACTTGAAGAAACAGCATTTCAACATGTCACATTGTCCTAATTTGTGGAATTATCAAGTGTAGACATCTTTAAAACAATGTTGACATGCTACAAATACATTTTCTCATAGATAGGTAGGTAGGTAGGTAGGTAGGTAGGTAGGTAGGTAGGTAGGTAGATAGATAGATAGATAGATAGATAGATACTTTATTGATCTCCAAGAGAAATTCACATAGAATTGAAGTTTCATATCAAAACAAATCAAAATGATTTACAATTTTTTTAAATTTCAGCATTCAGAATTTGATTATATATGTGACAAGAGATTAAAGTAACTATTTTCTCACTATTACAAACAACCATTTCAGACACCTTAAATCAAGACCAGTTATTGATAAAGTGTTATGACTAGTAAGAAAATACATATCTCATTTTAAATATCAGTAATTGCATATCTGATGTATATATGCTTATGTGAAAGACATATCAAAAACCAGGAGCTTATTATGAAAATACCAAAGCCATCTGTTGACTTTCTTGACTTTGTTTACCTCATTAAGAATAAGCCAATCAACACCCTCATTTTTGTAAGTTGTCATTGAAGATATCTTGTAACTAAATCTGACCTTTGAAATCCATTTTTTTTCAATACTGAAATATCAGCATTCTTATTAGTAACAATTTCATGTCAAAAGGGCTTGTTGTAATACACATCCTTTCCTGCTCTAGAACACTGTCATTGGCTTTCATTTAAAGTGACAGAATTGGAGCTGAATGAGAATTGAGAATACCCTTATTTTTGGAGCAGAACAGTTTCCAGGTTATTTTTTATCCCCCCTGAATTGCTCCACTAGGTTGGGATAGTTGAGCCTTTGCTGATCACAAGCAGCTGTGATCAGAGCCCGTGATGATGGCATGGTGTGAGGGGTTTTGGTGCAAGAGAAAGAGCACAGTAGAAGTTGTCCTGTGATCTTTATTGGCTGATGTTGGGAGCTTTGATTTTTGCTCAAACTGCAGCAGGTTCCTGCTGTGTGTAGCTTTGTTAAGCTCTCTGTGTTTCTTACAATTCTTCCTTGCAATAAAGCTGCAATATGCTAATGTAATAACTAAAAACTGCTAAGGTAATTACCCATATACACATCTATTTGTATGGGTGTGAAATATTAAATAAGATCTTAAGAGCTAAACCTTCATTTTGACTTGGAAATAAATTGACTCAGAAACACCAATTACAAGTAGAAAAAAAAGTATAAGGACCTTAAACGCCAAGAAACACAAATTGGAAGCTTGATTAAAAATATTTTAAAAGAATAAATGACAAAAAAAAGAAACTGGCATGAAACTGAAGAATAAATAAATCAATTAAAAATTAAAGTCGATGATTCAGCTAAAACAAGAACAGCTGGAAGTGAGTTAGGATGAGATTAAAAATTTAACTCACCCAAAGGGTAAAAAATGAGTTTCAGCTTTAGATTGCTCTGCGTGTTATTTCAGGTTACAGGTACACAAAGAGGAAAAAATGGATATTTCAAGTTCAGTAAAAGCAGCTGCGGCATAATCCAATCAACAGAGCGTCCCCGATAAGGGAACACATTAAAAGACAGAAAAAAAGTAATGCAAGGAGGTAAAAAATCAGTAAAAGCCTTTATAAATAAATAAAACCCAGTGTCTATCAGGCTGTACTTAGAGAGGGAGAGAGAGTAACACCCAACCTTAGCATACAGCTCACAATAATGAGAACTCTATTTATTACCAGTAATAAATCTCAGTCAGAGTGATAAACAGAGTTGCAGCTGAAGCATACATGTATAAAATATCACCATAATCCCAGGTTGATTGGAAAGTTCTTTCAATAAGCTTCTTTCTACAATACACTGAAAAACATGTAAGAAGAAAGAAAAAAGATTTTGCTCCTCAGTTGCTCCTAGTTTAGTCACATGATATTTGAAAATAATCTCTTTATGGAGCGAAATTCCAAGACACCTGTATATTTTAACACTTTTAACGTTTTTACCATTTTTAGTGGATAGGAAAAAAATGAAATTCCCATCAGTATCTTTAGCTCAGGTGAAAAACATGAATTTAGTTTAATCTGCATTTAGAACAAATGTGCAGGTTATTGAGTATAACTCGTCAATCAGAAAAGTTATGTAATTTAAAACAAGGCTGGCTGCAGAGACAGTGTTGTGCGTTTCACCAAAACCTGAATAGGTTAAACTACAAATGGGAAACTGACTCTGAGTAGAGTAGAATTTGCTGAGAGGACTGAGTTATTTGATTTATTTACAGATTAATTTCGTAATGTTGCAAAGCATGAAAATGAGGAATTAGATTTTGTTACGTTTGACTATTATTCCTCTCAATAATCGGAGTAAGAACCCAACCAAATTATTAAGATATTATTCTGAATTTTTCTGAGGCAATTTGATCAAAAGCTAAGGAAGGACACAACAGAATATCTGCACAATTCAACCACAATGAAAGATTCTTATGAACTAACCGTTTTCAGAGCCAAAAACTCAGAAAATTTCTCCACTGAGACTGTATGAAAAATAGCACAAGTAAAATAAACTCTTGTATAATCCATTCTAAAAGGTTGTGATCATCCAAGGTTACCTTAGAATAACTAAGTGCAGTTATCACCAAGAAAGCCCAATGGTGGATGTACTTCCTGCAACAGCTCAAAAATTTCAACCTGCCTAAGTCAGTGATTGTACTCCTCTACACCACCAACACCGAGTCCATCCTCACCTCCTCCAACACCATCTGGTACACTGCCGCCACTGCCAAGGACAGGATCAGACTGCAGCGTATCATTTCCCCCATTGAGAAGACGATTGGCTGCTACTTGCCATCCTTCAGGGACTTGCATACCTCCAGGACCCTGAGTCGAGCAGGAAAGACTACAACCACCCCCATCTCAAACCAAAACTTTTTGAAAAATTTCCTTCCAGCAGGAGGTTGCAATCCATCAGGACCAAAACATCACACCACAGAAAAAGTTTCTCCAGTTTCCTTCAACTACAGCTGGCCACATCAGCAAAGTCTTTATAATCAACCCCCCCACTGACAATGACTCTTATCCCACCCATGGACACGTTACATTACATTAACGTAAAGTCTGCACATCTGACGCAATGGGTTATATCAACTAGATTATCTCTGTAAACCACAGTCTTTATACTGTAAATGAATGCATATTTCTTGGATAATGTCTAGCACGTTCCCTTCTCTTAATTTAAGACACCCTACAGCTTTTATATGAAAAAAATATGTTTTACATATTTTTCCATATTTCTGATTGTAAAATCCCATTTTACCTTTGCAGTGGGTCCATTGTTTATTTTTTTTCTTTTTTCTCTTAGCAATTTTTGTGAGTGATGCACCAAATACCAAGGCAAATTTCTAGTATGTGAGAACCTACTTGTCAATAAAACTGAATCTAATTCTTTTTGAGGCGAGTAAACAAGAACTGCACCAACAATCCAGCTGACAAATTTATGAGAATGATGCAAGAGAGGAATCGGCTTTCAGTGCAGAAACAGTTACAGTTGTTGGCTGATGACATCACATTATATTTCAGAGAGTATATGAATTATTGATAATTTTGTTAACAGTTCGTATTAATAGCCACCCCAGCCACAGACTTGTTCACACTGCTCTTGTCTGGCAAGGAATACAAAATTTTTTGCTGCAATACCACCAGACTACAGGGCAGCTTTTTCCCTCCAGCTCTGAGACTTCTTAACTCATTTTCTGCACTTAAATGTAGAAAAAAATCATTAAAAATTATACATTATTAATCCATTTATATAATTCATATTTTTCTGGTCCCTTTATGCTGATACTCACTCTACTGAGTTACACAAGCTTGTGTTGCAAAGTGATAATAAATCTTGTTTTTTTAATGAAGAAACAACAATAGAAAATAGTTTGTTGATTGTCAATAGAGTTTGGTTGGTGCATTGTCAAAGAGCCCCTGTGAAAGCCTTGAAACATTTTTACTGTCCTCTCTTATCTGTGTGCATTGGGATCTAACATGGACACCATTTTCTTCCGACGTTGGAACAGTTTTGGTCATTTCACATGACAGATTTTCCTTGTTTTTGTCTTGTTCACTCCTCACTGGTTTGACATGAGAAGGAAACTCAGCTTGTCCTCGGGCTCACCATTGATGTGATCTCCGCTGGTGACATGATTATAAACACTCATCTAGCCAGTGTGACAAATCAGGCTAATCACCAACTGTCAAGTCAAATCACATCCAATTCATACGGGATGGAGAGTGTGAACAAAGTATGTTTAAAGGGAACCTTCAGACGTCAACAGCAGCTCATCTCGACCTTCTCCTGTCTTTGTGGGTTCAAAAATGTCCACAGCAGGTTCTTAAACTCGTTCAGCAACTCCAGCTGAGTCTTATTAAACTTCAATAAGACCTTTAATCTCCTCGATGTCTCTGCCATGGGAACATCGAGATTCTTAATTGCAAACATGTTTTTTAACATTTAATCAAGTTGTGATGCTCTTTGAAACCTTTTGTACTCGCAGCTGTTCATAATTTATATCCCTGTCTAAGAGTGAAGTGCAGATATCAAGCGAGAACTTATGCAGTGCATCTGTCTGATGTTGTGATCTCTGTTTGAGTTTGCTCACCTACAGCGTGTGAAGAATCCCCCTCAACTAAACCAATTAACTATACATGGTCACCCTCTGGCAGGGGTCGTACTCTCACTATCTATAATGTATATAGGCAACTTTATAACACTGCAGCTTTGCTTTTCTTTCGGTCAAGTACATTAATTCCCTTCTAAGTTTCTAACTGAGGGTTTGGTGACCTTACAAACCGATCTGTATCACAGCCTTTAGTACATTTTTTATTTAATTGAGGCATCTTGGCAGATTTTTTCGTGTTTTCTCAACACCCTCAAAAATGAGATGATACATTGCAAGGGATTTATCCAAATGAAAATAAATTTATTATTTTAACACCTTGCCCCTGAAATTGATTTGATTAATTTAATTTTGATGCCAGTTGTGAACTTAAAAAAAACTGAAAGGTTTTCATTGCTCTAAAATGATTAAATGTGCATCAGGCAGATATAAATTTTCAGCTTTTAGTGCTTTATTGCTTTTCTGTAAGCCAGTTTCTATGTTTAGTCTCAGATAATTTGTGAGGTTAAAGAAGCATCAGTCTGTCATGAGTGAATATATGTTAACAAAGCAACTTTCCTCCAAGTAAAAAATATCTGCTTTCTTTCTTTTTCTGCTGTATTTATTCCAGTTTAAAAAAATGATTTTTATCAACTCAGCAGGAGTGAATTAAGAGCTCCAGTATTTATAGAAAGTAGCTCACCAAAAGTTGTGTTGTGTCACTTCAGGTGCTTATTAAATTAGCATTTTTATGTCTTCTCTACTCAACTTATTTTCTTTTAGCTATGATAAAAAATACTTTTCCATTTAAACTGAAGCATGTCTGCAATCTCTGCAAAAAAAACAACAAAAAAAACCAAAAACCAAAACTGATGTAGTGATTATTATTAAAATCCATACAATAACACAAATTACTGACTAGTAAATGAAAACAGATTCTACACATTTGCTTGTTCTCAAGCTCCAACAATCCAAGTACAAGGCTATATATCTTTGGATACAATGATCTGTTTCTTTTTCGGTTTAGCTCTGTACACAAATCCCATGATCCCACACTTTTTAAAATGTCAGCAAACTGCGCCTTTTGCTTAAATTGTTTTGATTGAGAGGCTGCTAGCGACAAAAAAATCACATGATGTGCCTTTAAATGCTTATAAAATAATTACACATAATTTAAGGTTTTAAATATGAAAAAAAGTAATTTAATATGATTGATTTTATGCAAAATGATTGATTAGGGCTCAAAGTTCAAAGGTCAGGAGACCTGGTGGTCTTGATTCAGGACCTCATCACCAAGACAAACATTTACTTTGGACTTGGAACAATTGACTTCTTTGCACTTCTGCTGATCCATACAGGAGCACAAGGACAGTCAGACCCAATCTGAATAGACCTGAGTATAATTAAACCTAAAATAAAGTCAACCCAAATAGAGAGAAAGCAGCAACATTGGAAGCAGCATAATGCATCACTGATTAATGAGCAGCAGCCAATGAAAAGTGAAGCACTTCAGCTCACTCCATCTGCCTCAGAAAAACACATCAATCACATGCGATCATCATGATACCACTTGATAAGAGATGGAAACGAATCTGCTATAATTCACTCAAGTCCCGAGCAGAATGGGACTCAACCGGACAGAATCCATTAAGCTTGATCAGAATAAATTTCACCCAGTCCTATTTGGGTCCTGGGTCAGATCTTGGATACTGGGAGCCAAGTGGACCCGCGAACATTTTTAATAATAGGCTCCTCTGACAGTCACATTTTCAGCCGTGGAGATTAAATTGGCTGTTTTTACATAACTTTGTCAACTATTCCACCCAGGAGGGGTAAGGTGCCATTGAGAATATTCATCAGTCAAAGGTCATTTCATCGTAATGCATTGTATGTTAATGCTTTTCAAATGGCTTAGGCCTCACAATTTGTTTTCCCCCCATAAACCGGCCTAATTTTAGAAGATATGATTCATCCACATATTACAAACAACTATAGCCTCAAAGATTAACATGACTTGAATGAAAACCTCCCCTGACAGTGTCACTAGAGCAGCAGAGCTTCACAAAAACAGAGTATATTGCAGAGCTTTTGTACATGATTTCATTATTATGTTGTCAGCATCACCCCCCTCCCTTCACTGTTGGCTGTAAGGTTTCAGGGGAAAAGAGGACCCAATTTGACCACAGTCAGCACGATGAATATGATATGCTGTCACAAGATTTTAACTCAATTCAGCTTTGAATATATTACAAATGCACGTGCTGCTGCAGTAGCTGTGTGATTTGAATGTATAAGGTGTTTTTTTTTCTCTTTCTATTGGATTAAAGAACTTCTGACAGACTGCCTCAGGAGAATATTCAGCCAGCATTTGATTGTCTAATGTACAGGCGTCTCACAAGGTGGCTTTTATCCTCTCTATTGTTTCTAATCTACACAAATGAGATGAGTTTGCAAGGCGGCACCATAGTAACTACAATACCCTGTATGGACACACACGTTTGCACTCAGTCACACATGAGCAAGCTGGCAGAAGCACAGGGCTGATCAATGATAAGCCCAAGAGCTCATTTTCTGTGGAGAACATCAGTTTCCACATGTCACAAATTTTCCAACACTATGGATTTCTTTAGAAAGACCCTGTCAAACTAAACAAAAATGAAAGCCACAGGTAAATAACCATTATAGACCTTTGAAACTGGGAATTTAATTAAAAGCTTATTGTCAATCCAGTTATGTCATGAAGTCCAGCATTTTTTTTTCCTTCAGATGTAAACTTACAGCAGAGCAGACATAAGCTGCTGGCTTGGAAACAGTTGGTCTGGCAAATGTGATGGATGTCTTTAAGCACTGATATCTGATGGCACCAATCATCAGTACTTTTTAAGTTTGACTGAAATTTTAGTTCTTGTTCTCCTTTTTGAGGATAAAAGGTACAGATAGAATAATGTTAAGGCTGTCACTACCTGATAAACAATAACAACTGTACCACTATTTATAGTAGATTGATGTATCAGTCAAATTCAGCGTTATTTTTTGTGTATTTCTTGGGAAAATTAATTACACTTAACTTATGAGTACAGGGAGTCTGCAACTAAAACTTTACTAAATCCTGCATAAAGAATAATTATGGCTTACATTTTTATTGTAATCTTGCATTAATGCCTTTATGTGTTGCTGCACTGCATTAATTACTGACATCCACTGTAAGAAAGTGAAAATGGAAAGAAACAAAAAAGATAAAAGTTGCTGTTTGAATTTGTAATGTTGTTGGTGTGATTTTACCATGGTGTCAGTATTTTACTTTGTAATAACACGTTTTGAAATATCATGAACTGTAATTACTATCATCACACCTGAATGAAACAGAGGCTTTTTAGGGTTCGATTTTGCAAAAATGAGATGTAAGTTCAATTTTAAGGAGGCAATTTTTTTCCCTTCTTTTTTTGAAGTCTTATTTAGTCAGAAGTTTGTCAGTTTGTTGTTGTTTGGTGTTCTTCTGACATGAAGTTTTCATTCTCTTTGTAACTATTGCTTCAAAATGTCAGTCGCCCAACTGAGGAACAAAAGCTCTTTTGTGTACAAAAGATTTTTTTGTTTGTTTCGTCAGCCTCTTCAGCAGAGTTATGCTTCAACAAGTTTGTGGCCTTGCAAGTGTTCATGTATGTATGAATGTCATGAGATTTCCTGTTGACAAGCCTGAAGACAAAAAACAGCTACATAAAAGAGTTACCTTGGAGGCTGGGGAGCGACAGAATAGAAAGTAAAAGAAGGTGAAAGTGATTTCCTCTGTCATTACAGGCAGTGTGTGTGTGACTCACTCATGCTGACGTTTTGTGCCATCAAACCTTAAGGCCAAATCTTTGTGTTCGCTCAGAGACTTTGTGGCACCTTCCTGATAGCTTCACGAGGGCTTTGGGCTGTCCCATTGTCAAAGTGTCTTGCAGCCCTTTATGCCTTCTTTCTGTAAGTCGAAATTCTTGCAGACTTTACCTGTGGGAATAACCCAAAGTTCACAGCAATGTCATGTTAAACACAGGGGTTACCATAGGAAGCCCAGAACCCTTTAAAAAATAATGATAACGCAGATGATGGTGCTCTTGAATTTCTGATTTTGATACTTTTTATAACTACATTTAGCCTTTTATTACATATCAAGTAAAATTAAAATAAAAAACATGGAAGGACCAACTTCAGGAAAAAAAGTTTAAACATCAATGTATGATGCTATATCACCATGAACAGGGAAATCATCATTTGACTATAGCCATTTATCGTATTAGGAAAAAGCTTGCAGGATGTTTAAATAAGACCCCAAAGTTCTTAAAGTGCCTCTCCCTCGCAAAAAACCCCCCCTTGAAATGAAAGAACCAGGCCCAAAACATAAACATATGTCGCAGTGTTCTGTCCCATTCCTATTCAAACCCTGTCGGGCTTTTCATTCTCTTGCATTTAAACGCTTTCAGGTGACTTCACAGCTGAGTCTGTGGGGGTGCAGAGCTAAAGGCCTTGGGAGGGACATTGGGATTGGGCCCTGGACTTGTTTTGTGTCCTCTGAATGTATTCATTATACTGCCCAACAGCCATGTTTTTTTTTTTTTGTTTTTTTTTTCACACAAAGCCACTACCAGAAGCTTTAATTTATACTCAGTCTTCTTTGGCAGGAACAGAGCACGCCCCTTACTCCACTGTCTCTTAAAAGAGAATTGGTTGACCTTACTCACACACTGATTTTCACCTTATTACTCACTCTGACCCTTCAAGAGTAAATCATCTGTGAAAAGGTCAATCTTCTGCTGTTCTGCTGTGGGACAGCAAACCACAAACATTTGGTGTTTTGCTATGCTGTTGATTACCGTTGTACTACCTTTCTCTACCTTTGGGATTATCCAATAATTTTAATTAGTTTCTAATATTTTCTTATAATTTCATTTTAGTCCAGCCTTAGATCAGGACAATTCAGGTACATGATTATTTAAGGTACATAAAAATTAAAACACAACAGCACTGTCACATTTTGCAGGAATTGCCCTTTTGTTTTAGTAGAAAAGCTTGGTGTGGGGCATTGATAAAAGGGTTAAAAAGCTAAAGGCATACTGTATAGTGCAATACTCATAAGCAAGAGTGTTGTAGGAGGCATTTGATAAACACTTCAAGCAAAAACCTAGAGAGTTAAATCTGCTACAGTATCAAATGAAAGAGGGGGTGGACACAATAACTGAAATACAGCACAAGCAAATTACAATAAATCCCACCCTTGTGATGCTCAAATCAGTTAAGACTGTGTCAAAAACACACTGAATCAAATACAAAGTACTTTTTGAGGCAATTTCTTGTCTGTTGGGCTTTTGTTTTTGTTTATCCCTTTATTTTGTCCACTTCTTGCTTAATAAGCTGTGTCTCCATTTCAAAGTAAATTCACTTCAGTTCAACTAGCAGTTGTTTTTCCATCAAACTTGTCATTTGTTTATGTGTCAGATCATCTATCACTCTTGTTGACTCTGGTTGCTGGATTTTTGATGGAGCTTGGAGAAACAGTGTAACTCAGAGGAACTAATCGCCTCTATGCAGCAGCTTCTTCAGCCAATACGACAGGGGGAGGGGTTGGCTTTATTCTTTGTCTATGTGATGTCCTCATCATCCTCAGAGATTGCATTTGGACAAAACTTGAGAAAATTTTTCAGCTATTTTCAAAATTATATAGATCATGAAAGCGACTCTTGGAGGTTTAGCGAAATTACACAGCATGGAGACATAGCAGGGAGCCAGTTATCAGGTGACACATGGAAAGATTGTGGTGCAATTCAGATCATTTTAATCTGAACTAAGAGGCCACAGCCACACTGGCTGCTCTGTGAATCTACTGTGGTGCTTTTCAGCTAAGTGTAGCATGTTAGCATGCTCCTCTGTGCTCTTATACACTAACACAAAGTACAGCTGAGGCCGATCAAAATTTTGTAACTATTTTGTCGTAAATGACAAATCCAAAATTTGTCCTGATGAGTTTCATAAGGGGAGTGAGTGTCTGTAGCTAATTTTATGGCAGTCTGTCATGATGTTTTGACAGTCAGAGTAATTTTGTGTAAAAAACCGTGGTCTCACTTTTAACCAAAATCATCTTGATTCTAATTTTTGTGAGCATCTCCATCTGAAAGGGGTACGTCAGACAAGAAAAGTTTTGTTACCCTTGAGCTATGTTATCTAAAATGTGACTAATAACATTATACAAGTTGAAAAGACTCCATCTGGCAGTGATTCGCTTAATCTCTAGACAAAAGTGCTGAGGCCATTTCTAATTCATCAGAGCTGCTCAAGGGTTTGAGGGTTTCGCTTTAGGTGTTTGCAGATAGTGACTGAGCAGAGAAAAATCAGAGAATAATGCATTAAATTGGATGGCTGGATTAAACTGCACTGTGTTATGTTTACAGGTGTGTGTTTGTTGAATTTTTTTCACTCACTCAGAGATAGTCATGGTGCAAAGTGTGATGTCTGTTCTCTTTTATCTGAGTTGGCTGTTGTCGTCATTTCTGTCCTCAAAGTCAGACTGTCTAGTGCAATTTCCTGGACTGGTGTGTATCCTTTTTTTTGCAAGGTAGATATGAAATTCAAAGCATGCAGTCCTTTTTTTTCTATTACACAAAGGTTCACGCTTTCACAACGTCAGGCAAAACCAATTAACCCAAAACTAGACCGGCAGAATGGGGTACACAAATGACACATTGAGGAAAGAGGATTAAAATGTTCATTGTGTACATAATTGCTCTGCTTGGCAAAATGTCAATGCTCTTCTCAATTCCAACAGACGAAATCTGGAATTGCTTTGCTGTACAATGAGGAGACCAACAATACCTATGATGTGTGCCTGAAATTGACCAAAGAGGTATTAACCATACAGAAGCTGGACGTGGTTTGCACAAGTGGAAGTGAATCCCAAGTAAATGTAAGTGCGCCAGAGGGCTCGAGACTTGCATTGTTATTCATGTCGCATAAGTCCAGAATACTGTTTGAATGTTCACAATATCTCTTTGCCAATAAGAAACTCCCACTTTCTAAAGCACAGAACTGTTGTACTGCGAAGACAGGCGACTGGCGGTCTGGGCTTAAGCATCAAAGTAAGCAGATAAGTTTTGATTATGGAGAGACTAAAGTGGAAATGAAAAGTCTTGGGGTTGCAGAGTTGACT
Organism: Acanthurus leucopareius; assembly: GCA_029814765.1. Taxonomy (NCBI): domain Eukaryota; kingdom Metazoa; phylum Chordata; class Actinopteri; order Acanthuriformes; family Acanthuridae; genus Acanthurus; species Acanthurus leucopareius. The sequence continues at coordinate 7,955,623 of JAQMCX010000017.1, read as the reverse complement.
GTTTGTCTATGAAAGCAGTTTTGGCAGCAAACGTCCACAGTGAAACTCAACATGGTTCATTCTCATCCTTCTCTCATGCTTTTCAGGGGGGAGCAGAGCACAACGTGCCTGTGGTTATTTCAAAGATTTTCAAAGATCAAGTAGGTAAGAAAGTATTTCATTACGCTACTGCAGTATGGATTTGAAAATTGATTTCAATGCAGTGGTAAATGTCATTAATCCAGTGGGGTATTAGGAGTGTTAATAACGTTAGAGAGGCACAGGGTACTTTACAGGTGACAATTAAGTTCACAATAAAAGCATTTAGAGAGCATCATTAGTTGTTAATTTCCTGTAGAATTATCAGGTTGTGTTTAATCATAATTACAAAGAAAATCAGAAACAGAAGATATGAGAAGAGAGAAAATAAATGGGCTATTAATTTTGAAGAGAGGGGAATAGATCAAACACTGTATTCTTTCCAAGAAGGTAAGATGAGAACTAAGATATCACTCTCATGCCTGGGTGTTGAAGGGGCACTATAGAAATTCATATTTTGCACTTTCTCAATGATAAAAAAATTTGTGAGAAGGTTTTTACAAAGAGGAAAGTAAAAAATCAGAGCTGCAGTGTCAATTTTTTTCTCATACTGCGAAAGCAATTTACATTAGATTCGCCTTACCTATTGAACGATCTTTTTTAACTCTAGTTTGCAACACAGATTCTCTGTAATAAATTTATAGTTGATTAATGCAACTTTCTCAAACTTTGTAGATATCCCTACATAACTACAGGGAACATTACATAACTGCACAGGCTGAACAGTTCTCTTCGTAAACAAGACTTCATACATAGAAATAAGTGCCACTTCAATGGAGCTTGAGCTGGAGGTGTTTAGACTAACTTAGCATTGAGACTAGATACATGAAGAAACAGTTGGCCTGGCTCAAAAATGTCCCTTGAAAACAGACTCAGGTGCTCAGTGTATCTTTGTTTACCACCTACATTAACAGACATACAACATAACCAGTCTGTTATTCCGCATGGAGTGTGTGTACGAGAGTACAAAACCTGGCAACTTTGTTGACACCAGTAAGCTGTGCACATTTGCTGCGTGTCTGTTGTTCATCAAGTATGTTACTGTGACTTCTCCTAAAAATTAAATACAATTTTGTAAGTATGGCTTACAAAACATATAAGATTTTCCTTTTATTTTTCATTTTGTAGCTTTAAGGTTACTTATTTATTCCACACTCTGTGACAGTGTCACTGACAGTATATGTGAAACAATTTTCAGGACTGAGCCATATTTTTCAAGGCTGAATCATGTCATTAAATGGAAATATTCTAAATGTATTGTGCATCACTTTGTGCATAATTTGCTAAGATGTATTTGGCTTCTTTGGAAACCTTTGGGTACATAGTAACAGCTTTACCTGCAGCAAGTCAGCTTTAATCGAACAAGTTTGTATGTTTAATTAAGCAAACAAATTAAACAAAGTTACAATTGTGTCTTTAGAGGCTGTTTCTCCTGTTCTATGCTAAGCTGAACATGTCCTGATTCCAGCTCTGTTTTCTTAATGAGAATGATTAAACAGGATTGGTGCCAATCTCATAGAACAAATAACTTTTTAAAATTATTTTTGACATAGTACTTTTTTTTAAAACTGGTCAGACTTTGTCCTATTTCATAAACTTACTTGTAGCCAAAATTAAAAGTTGGTTTCTTTTTTCTGTGTATGTGTGTGTGTGTGAAAAAATAAGCAGTAGTCAGACTGGGAGAGTAATGAGGCCATGCTGCTGGTGAGATTGTAGAGAAAATACTCTGGTCATGTTTGTCAATTAAATAGTCAGAAGTGATGACCTGTCAGTGTCCTGTTAGGATGATCACAGTGTCCTGTGACTGAGTCATTTCCCTCTAATTTGTCCATTTGCTCACATCCCTCTTAAAACCTCTTAACGAACGAGAGAATCATGTCTTCATATCCCCGGGGACGTTAAGAGCCCTTTTCTCAGAGCTTCACAAATCTTTTCACAACAGAGCTTTCATTGTTTCCTCCCATGCCGCTGCAAATGAGTTTAAATCCTGATTAGTTTCAAATTTCATGCCTTCCTGTGTTCTTTCTCTAAGCTGTGGGATGTTGCCAGAGATTTGTCAGACCGAGACACTGATTGCTATTTCCACCATGTTAGCATGTATGAAATGAGCAATTATTTTGTAATGTTTTCATTAACCTCTGACACTCGACAATGGACGCCTGCAGCCGATCAGACGGGGAAGCTCTTCGTCGGGGATGCTGTGTTGCAGGTTGGTACATCAGTTCAAGACCTTTTTTGCCTTGAGTTTGATTTGGGTCACTGCTCAGAGTGGCAACTTGTTGCATGATTTTAATAACATGAGTTACTTACTACCTCTGTTCTCTGTTTAATAAATTATACTGCAGCTAAATGTATGTCCTTCTTTAGTCATTATCTATCCGTCTGTCTGTCTGTATGTCTGTCTACCTGTTTGTCTGTCTCCGTATATCTGTCTATATAGCTATGTGATAAATAGAAATGAAAACCCAAAAGCATCTAGTATTTTTGCTTTAAATTTTATCTTTTAAAAAGCTAATGTAGGGTTTGTCTTCATACTTTTATGATGCTCTAGGGCTGAGTGTTATCCAAAGATTGTGATACAAGTACTCTTAAAATGATACTAATACCCTATTTGATGTTTAGTTATGTACTTTATGGCTTAACATATACTCATTGGAAAGTTTAAACGGTTATACAGGCATTGAGGGTGCAAATATTTGGCTTTTGGTAAGACTGAGTCTCTCCCCGTTTAATGTATATATTTTTTTATTTTCTGTACATAAACTCTCACACTCACAAGCATGCACACTTTTCAAATGTCTGTCATCTCTTTCTTCATCTCTTTCTAAGCAGTTTCTCTTCTGAACAGAATTTCAAGGATTTTAATGGCAGGCTGTCTAATTAAACAGCTCTAACACACACTTAAGCTATAGTAACAAGGGCTACAACACAAGGTCTGAGAGGATACTGAGGGATCTGAGGCATTTAGTATTTAGTAATACTTTTTATTCAGTTTTTAAAAAAAAGTTAATTTGATTCCATCTAGCAGGTTTATTGGATGTGTGCTGTTTATGTAGGATGTTAGGTAGATTTATTTGACAGCCAAACAATAAAAACATTCTTATTGGAAAAATTATAAATTACACATAATTAATTAGAAATGCAATTGCATGTCTTTGTGGGTGTTTTTTGTCTGTTAATGGTTGTGATTTGTCTCGGTACTCATTGTGCATATCTTTGTTGATATTTTGCATCTACTTTTGTTATAGTCTTTTTTTTAAAAATCATTTTGGGGTCTTTTGTGTCTTTTTTAGATTGTTTTGTGCTGTCATTTTTGTGTCTTTATGGTTGTTTGGTGTCTCTTTGGTGAGGTCATTATTATTTTCTCTTTGTGTCAATTCTGCATCTCTTTGTAGTCATTTTATGCCTGAATCATTGTTTATTACAGTCATATTTGTCAGTTTTTGTTGGGGGTTTTTTGTATCTCTCTCTGGTGTGATCCTTTATTGCTTTGTTTTGTTTGTTTGTGTGTCTCTTTGTGGTCTTGTTGTCATACTGAGATTTCATCTGGAGATCTTGGGCTTGCAAACAGCAGGCCAAGGCCGCCCAACAATCGGGTCCATGATACCAAAAAAAAAGTCAACTTTCCATTACTTTCTGACTCTGTTTGGAGGACCAGTTGTTGCCAATTATATTTCAGGCGGTCTCCCCTCCGGCCTTGTGCCTGGAGCAAATAGCAAATGAGCACAGTATGGCTCACTACATTACATACTGTCATTTACTTTACACTTTCCTTATTTGCTTTTTCACTCTCTGTTGTTTTCTTTAGGTCAATGGCATAAATGTAGAGCCCTGTACTCATGAGGAAGTTGTAAGTATATATGTAATTAACTCTTTAAAAAGCCAATATCTTGCTCCATCTATCCATTGCTGCTCCATCCTTCTCCAGGGGTTTAATACCAAATCCCAGCGGCTATCGACACGGAGTTGTATCTCAACAATCTGTGCTGTCATCTTGCCAGGAGGCCTTTTTTTTTTGTTTGGCTTAAGCTGTGACAAATTGAAAAGAATGAAAAGGAGTAGATTGGTATCAAAGCTGCACAGGAATTTGTGGCTGCTAATATTTGGCAGTATTTTTATACAGCGAAGCTTCTTGTCTTGTTAAATATTTTCTTTATTTTCTTACCACCATCCTCCATCCGCCACACACACACACACAAATACAAACACAAACACACATACACTCTCTTCCCACGTCTGTCATCTCTTTCTCCTTGTAAAGTCGCAAAACAGCTGTTCACTATATTCACCTCCAGAGCGTCAAAACACATAATGAGCAAAATGCAGAGCTTTTAATGGCAGGCTGTCACACTCACAGCGCTCACAGATGCTCAGGCTAAAGCAGCAACGGCTATCAAACAGTGTTGGAGAGGATAGGGAGGGATCTGATAGCAGATGTGCAGTAAATAGTGAGTAAAAGTGACCTTGCATGTTAGAATTGACAGTGAAGTGTCTCAGATGATCTTTGAAAATCTCTCCTTCAAGATGCATGGAAGTTAGACAGATTTCATCTTTTATCCCTTAAGCCAATCTTACTAAAGTGCTTGTTTGAAACTGAGACTTAACATCTTAAAGGACATTTAGTATCACTTAAACATCAGCTAATCAGACATTAAGAATGTAATTATTTTGTAGTGGCAGCTGTCACTTTGCTGTCTTTCAGTTCTGCCTTTCACCATTTCAGTGAAGCCACTTCTGTCAGGCTTTAACTTATCATTCCACATTCTCCACCCATCTCCTGTTATGTTTTGTTTGCTCAGACTGTGTACAGCTTGACATGAATATGGCTTGTTTCATTATATGAGATTAGATTTTATCTCCCTGCATCACTCACAGTCTTTCGCTCTCTCTGTCTATGTTGCTATCTATCTCAATCTCAATCTGTTTCCCCTTCTCTTTCGCTCTTGTCAGGTTCACCTCTTGCGCACTGCAGGAGATGAGGTCACCATCACTGTTCGGTACCTGCGAGAAGTTCCATCATTTCTGAAACTGCCTCTAGGTAAGAGTCCTGTAGTTGTGATGCCATGCAAGCTCACTATAAAATTCATTTCACTGAGCATTTTTGGCAATAAAGGGAATAAACCGCGTTCATGGGAGATTGTGTTTTTGCCCACTTTGACGCTTTAAAGCGGTTCAATAGATGAGCATTTATTTCAGAGTAATAGATTGTTATGCTCAGTGGCCTGGGGCAAGCAGTAATGTCAGAAACACCCAGAGCTGCAATCTCCTGCTCCTGTACTTACCTTCAGCAGCTTGAAGAGATGAGGACACAGACGCTAAAATCGTCCATGTGGAGCTGATAAAAAGTGATGATGGTGAGCAAGAAAATGAGAACTTGAAGCAGCTCTAAAGACAAAAAAGTAGATTTCAGGTTTTGGAAAGTTTAGCAGTGTTATGGAGCTCTGTTTAAAAGTAAGGGGAACTACTTTTTCTCACTTTCTTTGTGTTTTATGGTAAGTAGAGAGGCAGTTGTCTAACAAAATACTACCCAATAAAAGTGCTTGCCTGAAGTAGCTACAAAAATGAAATTTATGTTTATAATTTTTTATTTTTTAGCTTCATGGTAGAAAAAATAGCAATACTGTTGTTATCGATAGTGATAATAGACTATGGTGGGAGCAGTTCAAAGGGCCTCAACCTGGTGAGAGAAAATCATGGACGCACTGCTCTTTTGTTGCAGCACGGCATGTTTTACTGTTTAATGTCAGTAGGGGGAGCTATGGTTTGGCATGTCGCGTCATGCTGCATTGCAGCTGCTCAGCACTACCTTTCTGCAGATTTAAAATATTCATTGAGTGACTACAAGGGCATGTAACATGTTGGAAAAACATAAGTAGCTCCTCTGTGCTTTGCTAGCCATGACTTATGACGTGATTCACATTGGTCACTCATTTACTCTGAACAAGGAAAAGGTAAAGCCTCTGGAAAGTTGGCTTCATATCTTTTGTGTTACCATCTAGTTCTAAATGCTAATGACTTAACTGACTTAACTGCAAAAAATGCATATCCCCAGCTGTTATTTATCTTTAAAGAGTTGAACAGTCAGGACTGTGGGGGTTTAATTTGACCAGATTTGACTGTGGTGCTGCAACAATTTCATTGCAAAAAATTAGTTGACTGACAGAAAATTACAATACAGCGATCTTGATGAGGTAGTAAGTCATTCTTCCAAGCCAAAATGGAAAAAAAAAAACATTTGATGGCTTTAGCTCTTAAAACTGATAAATTAATGCTTTTCTGTGCTGTCATTTGAGCTGCACAAGTTGATGAATAACTACATAGTTTCAAATTGTGGGAGGAATCCAGCCTGTGTATCTTGTGTGTAAGTTAACATTCATAGGAAGGCTTCAGTGCAGAGATGCTCAGGTTTTGGCTGTAGGGTGTTTGGCTGATGAATCGTGTTTCGTTGCCCAAGTATGAAAAGGGTTCAAGTCATGTAAGCCGTCCTTTGTTTTACCACAGCACAAAGAGGGAAAACCCTGAAGCCGTTTACTGAGTGTGACTAAATCAGAAAGCGGATCCCCTAATGCCAAGCTAATATCATATCAAAGAGCAGCATTTGTCTCTTTTTGGATGTTGTGACCTACAGTACACTACACAACCCAAAGAGAGGGCAACACAGAGAAGTCAATAAAAAACTTAAAAAATTTAACGCTATGAACTGGGTCATGATGTTTGGGATTCAGGTGGAACTTTTGACTTATTTTCTTTGTTTCTGTAAAAATGAAATAATAATGGCACCACATAAAGTTGGAGCAAATGTTTAGCAGTGATCCTTCAGAGGTCTTTTTGTAAGGAACATGAATGATTCTCCTTCATTTCTCAGGTTCTCCTGGGCCATCCACTGATCACAGCCGAGTATCCTCTCCCCTCTTTGACAGTGGCTTACATTTAAATGGAAATGGCAACAACACAGTAAGAAAGATTTCTTTGATATTGTATGCAAGATATTGATTGGATTGTGTATGATTTGCCCCCCTCTCAGTACCCTCATGTTTTTTCGTGACAACAGCATATTCTCCTGCATAGGAATGGAAGGGTTAGCAAAGGGAATTTCAATCATGAACGATTATCAACTTCACCGTAAGGTGCCAGTAAATCCTACACACTGGACCTTTAAGAGATGAAAATTATCATTTGATTTGATGTTGGGTAATAAGTAATGGATTTTTCAAAGCAAGATATGTAGGTAGCAATCGATTACATTTTATAGTAAAAAATGGATGTGTAGAGCCTTTTGAGAACTGAAAACATTCTCATTGCTCATTGCTGGCAATATGTAAACAAATCTTTCAATTATAGTTACCTAAGTAGCAAACAACCCTCTTGTTCATTAATTATCAATTGTACTTTGTGCAAAAGTTTCAAGTGTCTGCCTTTGGTTTAATGTCGGCAGCAAAATCAAATAAAAACTAACCGTTTCCAATCAACTTAACTACGTTAGTTAATAAATTTCACTTAGTATTGCAGAACAGCAGGCACACAAAAATGAGCAGTCAACTCTATTCAGTGTCTAAAGAGACTCTGTGCTTTTTATCATTTGAGCTACCTCAGCAGGGTTAACCACTCGTGGGCCAGCAGCGGCTCTATCAGCTGCAGCCTGAGCCTCTGCCTCTTTGTGGACTGTGCCTCGTACAAATCCGCTTTGACTTTGACATGTTATTAAATGTGAAGTAATCCATAATGTCCTCTACGCATATGCTTGGATGGTGTTTGGCTGTCCAGAATGTGCCACCCAGCCCTGACATGTGACTGTTTTGGAGCTGGCCCTTTGGCAGAGGGAGGAAAATTAAACTCATCAGAGCCAAACCCTCCCTGTTGTTCTTCCACCCAGTGCCGATGTCAGAATAGGTCAGAGGGTGATGTGAGGGTGTTAGCTGTGCTGCTGCAGAGAATATTGGCAGGTTTGGTACGTGCGTGTGCATGTGTGTGTCTGTCTGTGTGCATGTCTGTGTGTGTGTGGACAAATCCTAAGGATTTATGCGAACAAGAGTAGAAAATCTGCAATATTTGTTGAAGTTTTTCCTGTCAAATTTTCTTTAATGAACAACAATAAATGCAATATTATCTTTTTGCCTTAACTTAGAAGAACATTACATCATTGGTCATACTTTTTGGTGTTGTCCATATTAAAGATTGCAGATGGCAAAACTAGCACAGTAAGACCTGAAGAGCTTACCTGATGCAATGCAGTGGAACATACTACTTTGCAGTGCATAATTAGACTTTTTTTCTGTTTATGTAAAACATCTAGAAAATATTCTAACAGATATTCTAATGTAAATTTCAACCATTATGGCCTCCTATTCAAAGTGATCATTTATTTATACACTATTTAATGATATTTTAACAACAAACTGGCCTCTCTTTTGCACAAACACTGAATGTTAAAAGCAAATAATTGCATTGTTTTTATGATGTAAATAGAGGTAATTTCATCTTTATTAGTTTTCATCCTATACCTACAGCTACATGACTGATGAGTGATTACTACACACAATAAAGGAAGACGAATGCCTCTTTGATCTCTCGTAAGTACACAACAGTTCAATCAGTGGAGGTTTTGTCAGGTCAAAAGGAAGAGCAAACAGTCAAAACAACTCATTTTGTTCCATGTTGCCCTGCAAGGCTGTTATTGGCCCTTTGAGCTTGCTTGGTCTTAGAGTGGTGATGGCAGAGATTACAGTGTATACTGCTGAGATGATTGGTGGGAGGAGCTTCACTGTTGTAGCAACTGATTCCAAAGAGAAATTTCAACAATCAATCATACCAAAGCGCAGTGTGATACAGTCAGCTCATCCGGTGTACCAACAGGCCAAATTCAGCACTGGCATCTTGAAATAAACAGTAAATCTGCTGTATTTTTTGTGCCAATCATAAAAGAATGGCTCAGTTAACAGTCAGAATGACCCAGTAGATACGTAGGTACAACTGTGTGGCTCATGATGCAGAAATATCAAACAAATCAGGCTTGACGTTTCTGTCAGGCTCTTCTGGAAAAATATTCCTTGCTGCAAATGGGGAGGAGTGAGGAGTGAAAAAAAAATGCAAATGTTTAATTTTCCCCCCCCAAAGCCAATATCCAGTGTATCACCGTTTTAATAGTGGGGCTCGAGAAAATTGCATATTAATATGTTAATCTATAATGAAAGATTAGCCGTGAGACTGCATCTCTTGCTAGTCATTTCACATGAATTATTCAGCGAAAGTGTGAGGGACAGCAGGTGGCCACTTTAACCTTTCACAGATAATCTAGATTTAAAATGTTTCCATTTAAATCCCTAGCAGGAGATGGAGATGGCAAAACAGCCCTGTGCACTGGGTCCATGCATGGCCTGTATTTCTTTCAATTCCCAGTATGTGCATTCGGTTTAAGGAGGAGAGAAGAAAAATACAACCTGACACAATGGCTACATATGAAAAACAATTAGGATATGACTCAGTGTGTTGTAATAGGTCAGCTGACTCTGGCAGGGATCTTTACATAGAATTCTACAGTTGAAAACTGGGTGGCTGACAAAAACAATCAGCAAGGTGGTTTCTTCATCCCAGAAATAACATCTAAGCAGTGAAAAAACATAAAATAGCAAGAGCTTGCCTCCAGTTAGTCTTTGCTCATGTCAAGTTAGAATCTTTTCTCCTCGCAAAAAAAGGACTATTAAGTGAATGGTTGTTTTTGTTCATTGAGTAATTGCTTGTTGTGGTGTTGTTGTTTTTTTCGGTGCAATATAAGTCGTGAATACACTTTAATGTGTGGAGTATAATGATAGAAAGCCTCTAGATACAGATTTGCAGGAAAGTAGGACAACCCATAACTTTATTTTTTTCCAACAAGACATTGCACGCCATTAAGCAGCTCTGCATCGTATAAAATATTCTGTAATAGAAGGGTCATTAAGCCTGAGGTTTGAGGGTTGGAATGGCAAACGACCCTTTACATATACTCCACAACTTTGGCACACTCCTGGAAATAAAAGAGTAAATTTGGTTTATTGACTGTCTTTGTGGTGCTGCTGATCTTCACTTCATACAAAAGTAGTAATTTATAATTTGAGAATTTTTCTCAGAAAAGGTTAAAGAATTTTTTGTTTTTGCAGATCTTACAAATAAAAATTAATTTGACATAGACCTTATAAAACTGCACTCATCAGTATTATTACACAAGCAATGAAGCAAAAGACCCTGAGACAAGTCTCTCTTCTGGTAAAAAGGTTTTGGTTCAACCTCACTGCTCTCTTTAGCATCGATTTAAACAGCAGCAGGCAGCTGGTTTAGGTGATAAAGTCCAGCAAAACCCCACTGCACATAGCACAAGGATTTTTGGTGTTTAATATTGTCATTTTAAAGAGATGGCTTATGAGAGTTATTAGTTGCATTTACAGAAGAAAAGAAAGATATTTAAGCAAAAAGCTCAATACTACACTTACCTTATTGTTCTAGTACTTACTTGCCATCCATCTCTCCAGCTAACAAAGAAGAAGGCTATAAGGCATCTGCAGCTAGAGCTGAAATGTGCCTTTGACTTAAGTATTGTGCAAGAGCTGAATGTTCAACTTGCCATGTGCCAACTCTTTGAATTTTACATTAATCTTTTAAGATACCTGCCAGGCCAAAGGCTGTGGTCGGGGAGGTTTTTTTTAAATCATAACCTTGATGAGTACACAACAGGCACTTACCAAAAGAAGAAAAACACCCTGAGACATTTTATAGTCATAAAGAGGTAAAGTGAGAGCAATGCTCCTTTCATTTGTGGCTTTTTTATTTTGTAAAAAGGGCAAATGTTGCTACAAATTACATATTTTAAGCACACGAGTAGGACATATTAATGAAGAGACTAAGAGCAGTAAATGCTTTTGATTTAAGTTCCTCAAAACTGTGGAAGATCTTCTCCAAACTCATCATTTTTCATTAACACTCTCAGTCACGCGGTGAGAAATGGTGGAGAGAGGGAGAGAGAGCAATTTCTCCACTGACAGCAGCCCAATAAACCAAATGCAGCGCAGCCACAAGGGGCACAGGAGGCTAAGGTGCATGATGCTCCCATTTTCTTGACAGAAAAGACATTGCTTTTTTTGAGGTTCATATCACTCACTCTGCCTGTACATTGAACTGCTGGATGCTGGATGAATTCACTGAGGAATGCTAAAAACTCATTCCAGAAATGTAGGAAAGAGAGTCAGTATAAAAGGAAGGTAAGTTGAGAGTCAGTTGATACAACAACACATGATTTTCTGTGCCTTATCACAAAAGATCTATGCAAATGCTGCGTGGCACAAATGACACCACCACTACTTTTATGTCATCATGTAATAGGGTAGTGTTACAATTTGTAACCCAGTACCACAGTGTTATTTACTTATTCTTGCATTTCATCAACAAATTACCTGTGCTAGATAAACAACCTTAACTGCAATCAAATTCTAAGCAATGGTAACAGCCTATTTTTAAAAAAACAAAAAATGAAAAACTACTCATTTGAATATTTTGGATTGGCAGTTGCTCTCCATTAGTTGGTCCACCACTTTCCTTCAAACTGAAATGTCTTTATTGCCATTAGTCAGATTTTATATGATATGGGCAAGTATACAGACGCATATGCTTGCCCAGGCTACCCAGATAACAAAATATGATTAAATCATTAGTTAAATCTTATTAGGTTGCTTAGCTTGTAAGAAAAAATTTGTGACAGTGGTTGCTTTGATTACAAAAAAAAAAAAAAGTTGGACTATTAACATTTTCAAACATTCAATGACAATAGAGTAAAAAAAAAAAGCTTAAATAGTGTTTACTAATTGGGAATAGAAGCGTATTAACATTTTATCACCAATTAGAATAAAAATTCCTGGAAACATTCATGATTTTTTTGTAATGTAGCTAAATACAGTATGTGGTCAAATCTGCTTCCAAGAGTTTGACCTAATCCAAACTGATTAGTAATTTTGTTCTTTTTGCCAACAAATCTGAGACCAGATTTAAAAAATCCAAAAATGATTACCTTAAATTTTATCTTCTCTATAGTTAGTTTGTTTTGGTACTGTGCAAAATCATATAACATGTAGGCTTTCATTACTGTCTGTTTGACAGTAATGATAGTTCCCTTGGTATTCTCGCTTGAAGATTATGGTAGACAGTGGTATAATTTATTTTTCATTTATCTTGTCAAAATTGAATTTTGTACACACACTTATGTACCGGTCTGCATGAATGACTCTGATAATGAATTGACCCAACTTTTCATGTAGCCCCTTCAGTCCTGGCATCAGAGAAAGGTAATTGACTATTTGGTTACTGGCCCACTCATGGCGCAGCCACATGCCCTGTTGTCAAGTTATGCTTTTCATTTTTGTTCAATACTACAAATGTAATTCCAAACTTTTATTAGTCTCAGTTGTAGATTGTGCAAGTTGTCAACTAGCAATTGTTAGCATGCTGTCATGCTGAACTTGAATGGTTATTATGGTAAACAAACCTGCTTAAAAATCAGTATTTTAAGAGTAGTCTGTAGATTGTTAGCATGCAGCCTTTAGCCTCCTCACAGAGCTGCTGGTTTTGCTGCCGACACTTTTTTAGATTTTCACTGCCACTACATCCTGCTGACCACAGCATGTCTGCATTGTGAGAATTTCAAGGTTGACACAAAAGTACAATCATGCACTTCACATTTTTCTCTGTAAGCAATTGCACAACACATGTGATTAGAATTCACTATGCTTTGTGTACGGTTGGCTCCCTTGACCTTGAAATGAAAAAGATTCCATTTTCATTGCACCTGGACCTTTGCTTTGCTTAGTTCATGATCGCCTCTGAAATAACAGTATCAACGAATGACAGTTTGACTGCTCTGAAGAACAACACTGTGGCCATGGTCGCTGTTTACTAGCCTCTCAACAGAGGCAGGTGTCTTATCAGCGTAATCTACTCGCCTGATCCACAGCCTGATCGTTTTTACTTTCATTCACCTCAACACCTCTCTTCAGAACTCCACTGAAAGGGTTAACTAAAACATTTTGTCCTGAGTTGACATAAACAGAGCAGAGATGATTATTTTTTCGGAAGTGTTGTAATTACTGTTGAGGAGCAAACAGGGGGTCTGCATGCGACATGTTGTAGTTCAGCAATGATGTGCGAATTACTTTGCAAAGGTAGGCAGTTTTTCTCTGCTGTTCACTCCTGACTACATTTCCACCCTGAGGCTGTTTTAATGCTCTGGTAATATGCTCCATCTTTTTGAACTCAGGTGAATTGGTTCTTTTGTGTTCAACGCACACCCACCTTTACTTTGGTGTATAATTACACAGGTGCTACATCAGATTGTTTGCTGTTGTTTGGAGGAGTTTGGGGATTTTGCACTGACAGATAATCTTAAACTGCAGGAATGATTCACTGTTTGATGTTGCTAAAGCTTCACTCATTTAATCCCTAAGCTTGTAACTCATTAGATAATATGTAATGCATCTGTTCTTCATTAAGTTCAGTGTGATTTGCATATAAATGTGGTGCTTAAAGCTTTTGTCAACAAATTGTGCTTCAGGACTTTTAGAATGAATGATTTTGATGCAGGGCCATCAGTCTCAGATGGGGGCTTCATTAAACCTTAAAATTCTGAAAAATGTCATAATATGGAGTTTTGTGCTGCAAAGCAACAACTCTGACTTTGATACCAGTAGCTTTAAAAATAGAATTAATCATTGCCAGAGTATAAATATGCTCACTCTTTAGCACATGTGCTCTACACTCCATTCTAGGCAGCCTCACAAAAGAACTGTTCAGTCTGCTAAGAAGCTGCGATCTAAGCCTCATCATTAAAACTCCAGTTCAAGTATTGTGCCCATTGCTTTTAAAATGGTCAGGGTTAGTTCTCCCCACTGAAAAGACCTAAACTCTATTCTCAAACTCCAAGCAATTGTAGACAGATTTCAAATCTCCCCTTCATGTCAGAACTGCTGGAAAGGTCGTTGCCAACTCACAGTCCATCTATCTAGTCACACTCTGCTCAATGATGTTCAGTCAGGGTTCAGATCCAAACGCTCTACTGAAATTGCACCGATCAGAGTAGAAGATGACTTATGACCTAACTGCCAATAATTCAGATCTTGTGTGTACCATGACACCCTCCTAAAACATCCTCAGAGCATCTCAAGGGGCTGATGCCTGCCTGGCTCGGCTCACATGAGCAACAGAACACAAAGCAAGTCTGCAGTAATACTGCTCTTCATCTAAGGCTGATTTTCTGTAAGCTTGAACATTTGAACCACTTTCAGTCTTTGCTTACATTCTGCCACTTGATAACATCTTAAAAAACACAACATTAATTCAATTTGCTTTGCAAAGGACACAAGATGTGATGGATTTTATGTAGTAAAAGCATATTAAACAACATGCCAATCATAGAAAACTTAAATGTGTCTGCAGAGGAAATATAAAGACCACAAGTTAAGCTAAGCTAGAACTCTCAAGGTGTCATGAACTATTAATCACTTTAAGACAAATGCAAAATCAGCCTATGATCATCTAAAGAAGGTATTAAGACCTAAAGGGCTTATGTCTCAGTGAGATTTATAAAAAACTCACCTCTGCATTTATCTCCAGTGGTTTCTCCTAAAAGGTGATCAGACAGCTGCAGCTGATTCAGAGCACTGCTGCTCACCATGATGAGATGAGTGGATCACACCAACAGAGTTCTTAGACCTTCCCTTTGGCTCGGGGTGTTTCAAAGAATTGCACTGAATAATTTACCAAAATATGGACATTTCTACTCCTCTGTTATGAACATGTCTAGACCTCTCAGGCCAGCTCACTGTCCCCAGAGTCAAAACTAAACATGGAGCAGCAAGCAGATTTCAGTTTTTCAGACACAAAAAATAAATTACCCCCAGTACTGAGCGTAAGCGCACTCTTAAGGTACTTAACTTGAGTGTTTGTTGCACTATACAAATTATACAAATTCGTACCTCTACTTCACCACATTTTAGACAAAAGTGTTGTCATTTTTACTCTACTACCCTAAATGACAGCTACGGTTACTTGTTTTTTTGCAACCTGAAGGCTCTGCAGAGCCACACAGATGTTTTTTTTTTATCACTTGGCCTTTTAGAAGTCTGCTAATGTAGGAATTGCATGTAACTTTGCTGGGAATTATGAGATTTCATCAAACTGTATGCACTCAGAATGATAACTGGTTATGTTGCATTTGGCGAAATTACCTACTTATACACTGAAGTATAAAGCACTTTTACTCAAGTAAAGAATCTAAGTACTTCTCCTCTAACCCAGCACATCTGAAACAAACTCCAGATATGTGGTGCTGTTTTAAATCAAGGCTTAAGACTTTTCTGTTAGCCCCTGCATTGCATTACATTAAAAAAAACTGGGACAACTTATTCATATCTTGCATTGCACTCAAGCTCTACTTTCATTTTTATTCTGCTGTTTAGCTCTATTTTTCGCCTATTTAATCTTGTATTCTCCTTATTTTTAATCCTTTTAAATACTGTGAATCTTTTTATGTTTTCTTGTGTTTATTTTTCATCTGGGCTTAATGCCTTTCATGTCTCATGTAAAGCCCTTTTGAAATGGCTTGTTGAAACGTGCGATATAAAAACATTTCCCCTGCCTTTATTCTTCGTAAAGGATGTCCTAACAGTTTCACTGCAATTAGCCTTAATTTTCAGTTATAGAAAGCCTTGAAGCCTTGTTGAAAAAGAAACTTGTGCTTAAAAGAGTTAAAATGCGAGTCTTTACAAGCTCACTGGCCTTTTGGACACTTTTCCACTTGTTCCTATTATGAGCAGTAGACTGCTAATGTAGTGAAAGAAGTGTCGACCGTTATACTGATAGTAAATTGCCGTGAAGTGCAATCAGAAATGATTTTGAAGTCCTGGCTGTATGTATCGCCACATTCAGGATGTACCGATAACCAAGTGCACAGCTTACAAAAACAAAGCTGTTTTCATGCCACACTAACACCTTTAATATTGCTATGAAGCAGAGCTATTTAAGATGCAATTGTAGCTTCTTTCTAATGCTCATTACTGACTGTGAAAATGCCCTAATGCACCTGTGTATTTGCAACAGACTGCAGGCTTACTGTTTTCAAAAATCCATTAAAAAGAGCTCACAAAGAGAAACTGCTGCCAAGATGAATGTAATCCATCAATTTTAAAGAGCAAGAGTGTGTTTTTACCTAACATGAGTTAATAGCACTACAACACTTGCAGCTGAGGTTGTATCAAAACTAGTTTCATTCGATCATCAATGAATGTCAAGAGACTCTTTCTGTCAGTCTTTTTTTTATCCACTTTGGGTCCATTTCCACTGGACCCACTTCTGTGTTTGAAGTGTGGAAATACAGCCTACTATTTTTCACTTGTGGATGTGTCTGTAGAGCTTGAAATACAGTTATTGCACTTGGAGCAGCAAAGCCAAAGTGTGTAGAGTGCATCGACTGTAATAATGCAAAGTGGTAGAGCAAAATTGTCTTGTATTTTTAAGCGAAGGCTATTCATCAGAACTGTTGCCGATTTATTTGCGTTTAAGCACAATACAGAAATACGATACATGATTTAAACTCTTTACTGTGGTCAGAGATCAGTCTCTCAATTGAAGCCACTCAGTGAGCTGAGGAGAAAAAGGGAAATTGAACATTTGGAAAAGCTACAACAAAAATGTGTTCATTTATTTTGCTGCAGAGCTGACTCATATCTGAAGGACGAGCTGTGGAAAATACATAGTCTGTAACTGCTCTGCTGTCTGCTTAGACAACAAATGATGGTCTCCGATACGTAAAACACTTAAGAAATAAGGGGAGAGGGCTGGCCTTGCTGCACAATAAAATTAAATGTTAAAATGCTTATTTTCAGTACATTTGCTGTTGTTTTTAATATGTTTAATTGAAAATGAAAAGCAATTCTACGAGCTCCAGTGATTCAAGCCTGCAGTGAAAAGACAGTGCTTGTAAGTATGTACAGCAGGAGGTTTGAACTTTAATCAGGTAGTAAAGGTTAAAGGTGCAGGTGTTGTCCTCAAAGTATGAATGATACTGTTTTTACCGTGCAGCTGATTAATCTGTGTTGAGAAAGTAATTCTTCATTTATGTAAATGATGCAACATTTTCATCCAGACCACATCCTCAATGATCAAAAGGACTAAGGGAGCAGGAAGCTTATCGCATTGTTCATGTATTCCATGCAGGCTCCGTCCCCCCCTTCGCCCTCAGCTAATGAACCAAAGTATGAGAAGCGCTGGTTGGATGCTGTCTCCATGCCCTTGTTGATGGCCAGAGTCTCCAGATACAAAGCCGGCACAGATAAATTAAGGTAAGGGTAATCCAGCATGATATAATTCACCTCCAAGGTGCACAGTTCACTGAGCGCAGTTGTTGGCTTTGCAAGCACTTTTCATTTAAGCAGGAGGATGTTAATGCCAATATCTATGCACAGGCATAAACGGCTTAAAAGGTCACCGCAGCCGGGAGGCCCTGGCTCAGGAGGTGTGACAGTGAGACACTGGTCGAACTTGTTAATGCATTTGATTGTTATGCCTGTCCTTTTTTTGTATTGATTTTCATGTGTACAGTAGTTTCACGGTTATTTTTATTTGGAAGCTTTTTCACACAGCATTTTTTATTTTTCAAAACTGTTGGACAAAACAACTCCAAGAGGTTTATTGTTTAGCAGAAATTACTGAAAAGTCGACTACAGTTTAAATCTGCAGATCCCGCAGAGCATGCTGATATACAGAACTGGATATATTCAATTATTTCATCATTTGCCGCTCCCACACAGTCTCAACAAACTTTATGGTTATGATTGATAAGTGAATTATGACTATTGTATTCATGACAATACGAGTCAGTAGAAGCAATGACTGATAACAACTCACACCTACACACTGTATTTGGAGAAACACTACTGGTAGATATTATTTCTGTAATTTTTATTGTCTATGTCTAACAAGGAAAGATTGTAAACACAACCAAACTTAGCAAGTT
The DNA here is from genome assembly GCA_029814765.1 of Acanthurus leucopareius. Classification (NCBI taxonomy): domain Eukaryota; kingdom Metazoa; phylum Chordata; class Actinopteri; order Acanthuriformes; family Acanthuridae; genus Acanthurus; species Acanthurus leucopareius. The sequence goes on along the minus strand of JAQMCX010000017.1, from coordinate 7,937,517 downwards.
TTGGCCCATTTTCCAATCAGGTAACTTAACTGAAAATCAGACCTTTTCAGTACAGTTTGTTTATTGTGTATAATTTTGTATCAGTATATTTTAAACCTAAAGTTTGGTACTATGTGTTTGAGTGCTTGTGGTGTGAGCACTTAAAATGAATAATTTATGCAAACAGGAGCTTAACGAAATAAACAATTTTATCTTTTCTAATTGCTTTTTATTCAAAGTGGAAATTATTTACCTGAGTCAGTTTTTCTTTTCACATTATTCACTCATGCTGAGGGCTGCTACTCTTTAGGGTGTGTCTAGTTGCATGTTTTTAAGAATTTCAGGTACATAGAGATACATAAATAATGGAAATGTGTGAGTCCTGTGCTGCTGAAGTAATTAAAGATGTTTTTTATACTTGTTTACTACATATAGGGTACAGTCCCAGCTTAAATCCCAAAGCAGCTGGGAAAGATAAGGAAAAATACAATTTTCCTTCTGTCCATAAAGGCTGGGGACTGTGGTCAGTTACAGCACATCAGCTCTAGTTCACTAACCCTTCACTGAGGGAAGAATACTGCAATTTAAAACTGTGGTCACACTTATAAAATGATACTTAGTCATTAGAAAACAAGATCATGGAAAGAGGGCAATAGTAGCAATGATAGCAATTATGTAATTATAATAATAACATAATAACAACATTTTCATCATCCTCCATCATTTTGACCATCATCATGTAATACAGGTATTTCATTAAAAAAAAACATAAAATAGAGTCATAAAAGAAGATAAAAACATATTTTGATATGATTGCTTGAGGTCCTTTTGAGTAGCATTGCACTTTCGATTTAAACAATACTATTGGAACAAATATTTTCTGTGTTGTTAGAGGACTAAAAAAAAGTGGTTTCTTGCTCTTAGCTCGTCATTGAGGCTTTAATATAATAACAAATGAGACGAGTCAACAAGACCTCTACAGTATGAAACAAATGTATAAAAATGCTTTAAAATTATGAAATGATCGTGATTCTCTATCTGTAAGAAGCATACATTTTAATTTTCTCACAATCTTTTACATTGTTCAATCATAGTTAAAAGCACTTGATGAAATTAAAAAGTAATTTGTAAGGTAATGTTAGCCAATATACTGACTTATCCACCAGATCAACTCACAGAAAACAGCTGGTTTTCATCTGTAGCAAATTCCCACTGATGATCACTGTAATAATCATATAATAAAAATTCTGTAAGATGTTCAGTCTGATCAACAGTTCAATGGACTGCTTAATGTACAGTCAGTTATTAAAGAAATCTATTGATGGGATTTGGAGCTTAATCACACTAAACCTAATAACCCTGTACTGAATCAGGAACAGCAGAAGGCCACTGAGGAGCCCTGGAGGTAAAGAGCATGTCAATATCAGAGTTTATTCTACAAAACATGGCTGACAAAGCAGAATGCACACACAGAGATCGGATCGATGTGGATAATATCAGGGGTAAACAGCAGAACGTTTTTGACGATGTGGTCTCAAAGCAACATGAACTTGTTTGGTGAGCTAATTTATGATAATCCTTTCTGTTCTTTATCCAGTACTGTTATGATCTGTGACCAGAAACTTGTGATTGTATCACTCATAAATAAAAGTATTGTGACACTAAACTAAATTTAAACTTCTGTCAAAAGCAGATGCATCTTGTAAGCCATGCAAGAACTCGCACAGATCTATGCTATTTGACACATATTGAAATTTTTTTTTTTATAAATATATGTCCTTAATTTTGTAAAGATAAATATTGTATATTATTTTCACATTTACAGTTCGATCATTTGTGTATTGTGCCTTCATGGTAAATTGTAAATAAGACTAAACTAGCTTCTATGCTGCTTCCACATTTCTTGATTGTTTCCACGGTACAAGTTGGTAAGAGAACATAGGTAATCAAGCCACAAATAACAAAACCTGTTGACATGGTAATAAATGCATTTTTAAAGCACAATGCATAGGAGGCAGCATGAATACAGATGAGACTCTGCCAACATCACAGCAGTGTCTGCACCGTTGCCAAACAAAGACGCTCAGACTGAGACTAATCCAGACTAGTTAGTGAGCTAGAAGGTCTAACAGCTGAATCAAGGGACAGTTAGTAAATTTAGATGGTACTAACCAACTGGCTGACAAAGCAAACTATGCAATTTTTTTTCCATCAAATACACTTAGATGTATATAATCGATTATTAATTTTCACATTTGAAAAAGGATTGATGCTCTACTTATAACTTAAGGCACACATCATTATTCTGTAGCTTAGATTTCCTCCAGCGCAATCAGAAGACTCTCTCTAAGCAGTGAAATCAATCTGCACAGGAACAGAGTTCATCTCTGTTTACAAGCAATTTGCACCTTTGACCATTAGAAAGCTGCTGAATTTTAGAGGTGACTGAGAGGCAGAGAGTCCACAACAAAGGAAGCTGTTGTAACTCATTAGCTTTGATTCACCACTCAGTTTTATTGAACCTCCTCTGTGGAGCAGTGGTTTGCAGACATATAAAAGGTCAGTGGTACAAATATGTTTTTTTCAAGCAGTGAAATCTTTTTGTCCCATCACCAAAACAAATTAAGCATGTGTACATTTTTGTCCCTTTAACAACCAGTCTAAACTAATGAGTTAACAAGGCCATTATGCAATGTTGAACTAAATGCAAGGGGGAAGTAAACAAAACGTCAGCAAAATAATAGAAAGAAGCTGGCAGCTATTATTAATCACGAGTGCTAGCCTGGCTAGGGTTTAGGTTGCCTGCTGCAGCAGTCACAGTTTACCAAGCAGCCCTGCTGCTCAATACATGATTAAACCTCCAACCCCATCTATTTGGAATGGAAAAGCTAATGTTTGTGGCGTGACTGCTATTTCTATAAACCTAATCAGGCTAACAGTATGTCTGAAAGTTCTAGGTCTGTAAAGATTGGTGATTTTGGTAAATAACTTGTGTTAGAAAGTTAAGGAAGAGTCTGTTATATTTGCAAGAAGATGGAACAAGTTTCCACCTTAAAGTCAGTTGTGTTGTTATAACTGTATCAGTCTTAGTTCCAGGGTAAATTGAGGAGCTTGTGTTCTCATCCAATGTTGATGCAAACTCTGCAAAATGTGTTGTTATTGGGTTTGGAAGGTTATACAACGTTTCACTGATCCTTGCTGGTACATATGCTCCCAGCTGGGATGACAAATAGTTTTTCTCAAGTTTTTCTCTCGATTACACAATTTAAATCCTCTCCATGAGGGGAAATGGGGAATTGTTCTTGTTTAAAGAAGGAGTCTTGAAACAAGGCCACATGGATAGCTGACAGTGAAAAACAGAGAGCAGGCCTTGTTTCTTTCCTTTGCACTGATTTTCCTGGCAAGTTGGGGATGTCAAACCAGTTTTTCAGTCTGTTAGTGCGGCATTCTCAATTTATTTTCAGCAGTAAAAATGGATATACCGTATGTTAAATATATTTGGGGAGCAAATTTGCAAATTAATAGTTTATTGTGTCATTTCTTATCAAAAACCGTGCCATCATTTGCATTCAGTATTAGCCATCAGTTACAAAGAAATGACTCACAAGAATATTATATTAGACTCTGATGATCCAGTCCCATGTTTGTATTTCAGCTGTTTGATTAGTGTCATGGATTCAGAGTTGAACTTTAATCTTTGCATGTCTTTGTAGGAAATCAAAAGCAAACACAGTCCTGTAATTAATTATGCTGAAAACGAAATGCCCCAAAGCCTGCCTTTTTCCCCACCTCGCAGATCAGTAGCCAGAGCACATTTTCCATCTCATTGCCATTCACACTGTAACTAACAGCAGGATTCCTCTCAAAAAGACATTTTCCCCATGTTTTCTTCATGTATCATCCTGCATGTTGACGAGGTGTCTCTGGTCTGTCCCAATGGATTTATTACAGCCTCGGCAGCAGGCAAGTCACAATAGTTTATGCTGGTGGGAGCTGTGCAGATGTATGAAAGGATCACACTCCCTATAGATGCTGTATCTCTCAGTGAGGATTTCAGCCCTGCTCACTGAAGGTGGAAGGGCTTTAGTAGCAGCTCCTTCTGACAGGGTTGAGTTACCCTGATAAAGGCTCTCCAGCTGTTTGTTGCTTTGATTAATCTCTGCCTTTTGGAGCTCTTTATTCATTGCACTTTCACCCATTCTTGCATTTCTCCCCAGTACTGCATTCCCTCAGTGTCCCTGCATTAATTGAAAGAGATCAAACCAACAAACTGTAAATTCTGCATCTGTCACCTCATCAGTTGCTCACTTAATCTCTGCAGTGCTCACTGAGAGAGAGAGAAGCTGACATGTTTTGCTGTTTCAAATTGCAAGACAAAGCATTTTAAAAAGAAATGAACATCTAAAAATGATGCTTTAGAGCCCTACAGATCACACGCTCAAGCTAATTTGGGTCAGACACACTAGCACAGAAATATTCGTACCCTTATCAAATCAAAAAATGACATTTAAGTCCAGTGAAAATCCCCCCTGGAGAGCCACTGGGTCAGTACACAGGCAGCGGAACACAAGATTTTAACAAGCCTATTGCAGATACAGTATGAAAGTCATGCTCACCAGAGGATTTGTTAGGAATGCTGACTTCGTAACATCTAACCTTAAGGAACTGCTGTGTGTTTGTGTGTATGTGGGTGAGAGAGAGCTGTGTGGTTTAGGAGCTGTCTTAAAAGATTTTCCTCTTCATAGTGTGTATTGGATATTTTCTATTATTTTTGTTTTTCTGCTTTCACGTCACGTACCTCCATAACATCTCCCCTTTTTCACATATGCACTACAAAATGTTAAACATTTCAACTAGCTGTTACATTTTTTTCCTAATGTTGCAAATTCTGCACGAGTGACATTGCTTAACCTTCACCTTAAACCACTTCCATGTTTGGTGGCAACCATCTCTGAGGCTAAAAGTGTCAGCAGTGTGAAAATGCACTGAAATTAGGTGTCAAAAAGTATCACATTTTGCTGATGAGTGCGATCTCCCTAAGATGACCTCATCAACACCCCATCTACCGAGAAATGTAATTCTGTTAGTAAAGCACTGCACTTGACCTGAAGGCACTCCAAAGAGATGAGAGAATCCAAAAAAAATGGACTCAAATGATGCCAGAAAAAATAAAATCCTCATTTCCTCCTTTGAATGGTTTGTGAGGATTGGCACTTCCTGAAAGGCAATGCAATGAGTTTTGCTTTTCAAGACATTTTTAAAATTTTGTCCTTTTTGGATTCACTTCAGCCTGTTAGCTTAGCTCAACTTAGCTAAGCACATAGACTGAAACAGTGGAAACTACTACCGGTACTCTTTTCAAACTCATAAACTCTGATTACTTGTTCCTCTATGCTGGACTTTTTCTCATCCCCGCAAAGTTATCAGGCAACCAACCAGTACCATACTGTAAACCTGCTAACTGACCAACTGACTTTTATTTTGTAGAGATGAAACAACAGCAAGTTACAGTGTGTCAATTAGTGAGGCTTAGACATGTTGACAAGAGGATTTTATTACATTTGAACTGTCCCCCTGTTTTCAGTCTTTTTGCAAAGCTAAGCTAACATGCTGCTTTAACTTCATATTTACTGGCTTAAGAATAGTATCAGTCTTTTCATTGAACTTGAAAATGAAGCACATTTTCCAAAAATAAAAACTAGTCTTTTGGTCTTTTGGATTCAAACATAACTTACGTTGTATTTAGTTCACTCTCGCACAGTTACAAACACAGAGCTTGTGATCATGTTTTGTTTTAATTGGAGCCATGAGTTGAGCTCCTTTTAATGTTGTAGGGGCATTTAATTTACACAGACATGATCGGTGTTCTCAGAACATTTAGAGTCTCGACTTACCTCTCCTGAGCATCTCCTCTGAAAGATTTTTTAATTATTATTTTTTACAAGCCCATCAAGCTCATGAAAGAAGTTCTACTACACCGCAAGGCTCAGCACTCAAAGTAACTTGACAGAAGTAACGAAGAGCTAGAGCTTCACTTTGTGCAATATTGCTTTCAATCTTCTGCACGTCTCCTGTCTAATTTTGACCTCTACGCTCCTCCAGGTCCAACTGTTTTGAAGTCTTCGCCTTGGAAGGAGCCAGCACCAATATTCTTCAATTTTGCACTGCAGCAGAAAGCACAGACTGGCTCCAAGCAATATCTACAAATATCAATGACTTGACCCTGGAGAACGTAAGTCCATCTCCAAACATTCGAGGCTTGTTTGGATATTCCCACGAGCCTTTACTAAAGATGAAGGTGGAAAGACAAACGACGCTTCTCACGTTTGCGATCACTTTAAATATGTAATAAATTGAATGAAATCTTCCTATCACATCTGTTAACGTTTTTGTCAGATTTTCCAGTTTTATTTCACTTGGAGATTAAGTTGATTTATGTGATCTAATTAAATCTGTTGTGAATTTAATTAATCTGAATGGGTGATTATTTGTTTATGGGATATTTTACAACATTTTAGCAAGTGAGTTTCATCCTATTGTCCTCTTGTGATCTTTTAAAGTTAATAACACTGTCTAAACAACACTGCCATAAATATGTTTTGCCCACAGTTTTATGTATTTTCCCTGTTTGATTTTTCACAGCTACACAGGCTACAGTGCAACGCGGTTTTAATAGACCCTTCCTGACAAGCACTCACTGAGTCATAGTGGCACCTCTCTCCCTCTGCTGACAAAAAAGAGGCTCTCTCATACCTAATTAATGACTGCTAAGTAGTCATTCGCCATGTGCACTTCTCTCTCTCTCATTTCCTCCTATTTCACTTTGATTATCACACTGATGATGTGATGCATTCTCTGTAAGGATGCAGACGAACTGTACGCCCGTGCTCGTCGATTGCACAGCTGCCTTTTTTAAAAAGTGTGATTAATTCATGCCCGCATCACCTAATTACAGACGTTGAGTGTGATTGCTAAATGGCCAATCAGGATGTAATTGTGTGCCCGCTTTTGGAGAGAGCGGAACTTTTGTTTTAATGACCTACACCCTCTAAATAGGCTCGTGGCACCCTTGGGGTCCCTCATGTGTTTTTAATGTGGATGAGTGTCATCAGCCATGGTGGAGGATTACTTGATGCTGTTTGATGTTCTCATAGAGAGAATAAAAAAGAGATTTGGGCAGCTTGTTCGTGTTTAATTCTAGAAGGATTTCAGGTGAAAATGTTCCTTGATTTAGTTGCTGAGGTGAGAGAGGAGCAACCAGCGTGTGGTATGATGTTCTGTCACAGCATTTTCCATTCAATGTGAAAATATTTTGCACTGGTTTGCAACGTTTTCTGACAATAATAAACAACATGGTGATACAGCCTTCAAAATATGTTTACATGCTTCTCTTTAGTGGATGCTTCATGCCCTTTTTGACCATTATCATATTTTTTTAAAAATTGACTACAGATTGACATTAGAGGAGACCATTTTATACTTGAGCTTTGTATTTTGTTGGCAGACAAGATGGGTTTCTTTAGGGTTCTGCATCTTAGAGCACTTTACAGAGCCTTAGCACAGGTCGTTGCTGCTTCACAGATAACCAGTTAACCAAGCATGACTATTTTAGGATATCCTGAAGGCTGATTTTGCTAAAACACTTTACATTTTAAGAACAGACTGAATGAAGTATTACATTCTACTAAGTTATTGTTTTTGCTGATGGTCTGAATGCCATTGTCATTAAAGTACTGATTGAGCTTTCTAAAAAATTGATTAAAAAAAACAGACAAAAAGAAATTGAATGTAAAATTGAAGATTCTGATTCAGCACAAATCGTCATACCTAAATTGAAAAAAAAGTAAAATAAAAATTGCAAATCAAAACCTTTTAGATGTTAAAAATATACATATATATATGAATATTTGATAGGAAATTGAAAACTGTTGTGCCTGAATCTTTCATGTTTCTTTATCTGCAGATTTTGTCAAGGAGCAGAAAAAGGTTTATAAATTGGATGTGTGTTTGCTGTTCAATGACATTCTCAATAATTTAATTCCCAGGTGTTTTAAGCGTCAGGATACTTTCATGTAGTAGTATGTTAATATATTATGACTCTTCTTGTAAGTTCATAATCATTTGTTTATTTCTTTTCCTCCCATAGATAAAGATCATCAACAAATACTGCTCTTCAGATGATCAGGTATTCTGAAACTCAACAACCAGCTCAACAAATCTTTACCTAACATTCATTTGATCATGCTGGTAGAGATATAGAGGGGAAATGCTGGAAGAGACCAGAATAAAACCGAAAACACTGCACTTACATGCTTTGCTGCTTAACCACTGAAACCTCTGTGCATCTTGACTCTATGAGCAGCAGCCTAACATCTAATGTAAGCTCTTCAGAGCAGACAGCGTCCTGGTCAACCTCAAGTGGAGGTGGAGCACTACACCCTCACTTGGAGTCCACCTCTATTATACTCCATAACACTACAGCCCCATGTGATTTTTGTGTTCTTTTTAGCAGGCACTTTGTCCGGTTCTCCCTCATTTTGATCTGCTTTGACAGAGATGTTAGTCAGAAGCTTGGGCCATGACAGTTTGCGGGTAACAGTTATTTATTTCAGTAAAGGATTAGGATTTAAATGGCTCTTACTTAAATGGCTCAATAGTTTTGTTCCGTTTACTTCACCAGATGGCTATTTGATGGTGAAATCTGCTCAGGCTAACTCAGCTCCAGCCTTCTTTGCAGGAAATGATGCATACAAGTGTACAGAACTGCATCATCATTTGAGAACATTTTGAAAGAGTTAGGCCAGATGAAATGTTCAGGAAGGATTCATTCAAGTATTTAGCAGTGGATATGTATTGTTTGTCATTAGATTTAAAAGTGTAGCAGATGAAATAGTACAGTACAAAAAATTCTGGGGAACGCAGAGAAACATCTTAGGACTACAGTAGGGCTTCATAGCGAAGTATCTTGAAAAAAGGCATCTTTAACTCGATCCCTTTGACTTGTGTAAATGTCATCCTCTCCACCTCTGCAGATTGTTCACATGGGCTGGGCGTGTGAAAGCCCCGAGGGAAGCTCTGCCTGTAGAACTTCTGCATTCAAGTTCCTGGCGCTGAGAGGACCCTATTTTCATATCTTCAGAAATCCCCCGGTAATTAGTCTTTTATCATTTGATTTAATAAACTTTTCATTTCTCATCCAGATTCAGAAGAGATAAGTTTTAATCAAAAGCTCATTAAAATTGTTTTTGTCCAAAATCTGAAGCCTATCACAGTGGACTACATCTTGTGCACCTCAAAGTGGTGCAAATGCTGTAAAAATTAGAAATTAAGTTAATTAAGATCAGTAGGCTACTGCAGATTCAGCTTCAAGAGCCTTTTTTGAATTTGCCTTTGAACATAAGAAATGTAATGTTTCAGTGTTGCTGCTCACTGATCTGTGATTGTAGCTCAATATGTTGCATGGTTTGTCTTTCTGAATAAAACTGACAACATCTGTCAGCACTCTGTGCTTTAGTCATAGCTAAATAAGAAAAGACAGTCATGCAATAACTGGTGATACATTTCACACTTTTGTGATTATCATATTATATATATATATATATGTATATATTATATTGTTTGTGTGTGTGTATGTGTGTATATATATATATATATATATATATATATATATATATATATATGTATATATATGTATATATTTTTCAAAATAATGTTATTTCTTTCAACATGAATGTGAGTATGGTGTTATTAGTTTAAGAAGAATGTTGCCATGTCTGTGGTATTAGACCTCATACACTGTGCACCTTTAGAAGCTTTAGTTTGCAGATTTTAATTCAAACTTTCTACCAGCTCTTTTAACTTCAATCTAGATGAAGGTGTATTGATGCGGCATTATATACCATACCAGAACCAGGAAAATGTCCTCAGTGGATCTCTTCCATACAGTTCAAGGAAACATTAGCAAAGCCACTTTAAACCATCTTTACACCTTCCTGCACATCTCGCAACATGATCTTACTGATACTTTCAGGCTTTTGGTCGCATTAGCATTCTATCCTCCCTGATAACAGTTTTCCTCCCTGTGACAAAATCAAAGTACCCACAGTCAGTAAAAGTAATTAATGGTGTGAGCTTAATGAGTTGCATGCTCTTGCCAGTGTTTATATTTTTAGACTATAGCCTGTGAAAAGCAATATGTATTTAATATTTATAGCCTTTCCATTTGACCAGATTCAGCCAAAAAAGTTTTTAGTAAAGATATTACATTCTGTACCCTTGGCAGAGGTGGAAGAGCCTCTAAGCCTGCAGGTTTTGACAGTAAGACACCTAAGGACACTTTGTTAGGAGACTTCAGAACACAGTATGTTACTAAATTAAATCACCTCTGCAATTGAAGTTGTCAAAATAAAATAAACAGATAAAATGTGCAATCAACTAAACTAAAGCTGCACAATTAATGAAATGTTTCCCCTCTGCGTCATTTGGTCAGAGATCAATCAGAGGTGGCCGACCATTAAATGATATTTACAACAGGTTCTTTTCAGCTTGAAGTGCCTCTGCTTGACTGCCAAGGCCAGTGAACAAAGAATACAGCCTTTTGTGCTGTTTGTTTGCGATGTGACATAAGCTCTGTTCTCCCATTAGTATAAAAATCACTGTGGTGCAGAATGTGCCTTTCATCTTCTCGTTTCATTTGGCAAGTGTTTCAGCAGGTTAATCACATTTACTCTCTGGACGCTGTGATTTCGCAGTGCCAACGTGGGGCGCCCACGTTATGAGTCGTTCAGTCTCTGATCGCCTGCTCTGCCTTCTGTTTGAGAACTTTCGTCACCCTATTACACAGTTTGACAAGCTATTGTGTCTCAAATTCTGTGTTTTCAAGGTTCCCAGGCAGACTTTTGTGTGCCTGTTTTTCTCTCCTAAAATTTCAGAAACAACAGGTTTTCAATCATGCTCAAAGCTGCACACTGAGGACAGACTTGGGTGGATGTGTTGGGGCCTTTTTTCGAACTCCCAAGTGTTTCCTGTCACTCTGTGTGAGGTTCTGTAATCTGTAACAGTTTGAGGACCTTGTCTCTCAAGAGGGACCTTTCATCTTGTGGTGACAGCAGGATGGAGACAATCGATGCACTGAAAGCTGAGATTTCAGTGATGCTGCTTCCAGTGAAATATCTCCTTTGTGGCTCGTCTCAAAACCGGAGAGCAGACAAAGATGACAAAGATGACTGGTCTATAAAGATTTCAAGATTCATGACCCTCATAATGTAATATCAGTCATTCTCTGCAGTCTTTTTAAGTGGGGGAAAAAGTAATATTTTGGTTGCTTAAATGAATAGTTAGACATTTTTATCCAATGCTTTCATATGATAAGAGGATTGACCACTAATTTCAGTCTAATAAGAATGATGCTAGCACTTGCAGACTGATAGCGAAGCCTAGGAAAACTGGACAAAATAACTTCTGCAGTCTCTGCTGGTTGCCCGGCAACTTCATGGTGAACACTAGACAAAGCTGCTGTGCCCAGCCAAGAGATGCCCTGGCTCGAAACTTCACATAAAACCACAAGTTGATGTTTTTAGATTATTTTAAATATATATACACAGATTAAACAAACCATCTGCCCTGTCTCTTTGCCAGGATAAGCTAACCTGCTGCTGGCTGATGCTTCATATATAACATATGCACACACAGCAAGACGGTAAATAAGCCTACTTCTCAACTGTCAAACTATTTCTTTGAGATGGGTCTCAGTATTCCCACATGAGTTCTGTGACATAAAGCTGAGAGGGTTGCCTTGCTGTTCTTCAGCCAGCTGTCCATTTCCTCTGGAGAGCTCTGCCCTCTGACATGCCACCGACACCGGCCTCTTTGGAGGAAATGAAGTGCTTCACCTCGCCAGGATAATGTGGACGTTTTATGCAATCTTGTCTCCATGCCTGATGTAGGTGAAAATGGGTTATGTGTCTGCTGTGGCCAAATGCATTTCACCCTGAGTTCTGTATTCTCCAGTTTGCTCCAGTCTCCAGCACTGGCTTACAGATGGCTTCTGTGTAGCTCATTACATGGCTGTCTGAATGGCACATATTGGCAGTTCTCTCTTTGTATTGATGCTGAGTTGTAGGATTAGTGATGGTCACTCCAGCTGTTTGTCTCAATGGCATGGACAAGTGTCTGGCCTTGTTTAAACTCAGACTGAGCTTGTTGATACCATCAAACAGGGCTGTGTGGGGGCGGGCTGCAGTTCTTACTGTGAGGGGCATCGCCACAGCACTATTGAAGATGTTACAACAGCATTGTGAGTGATGTCTGTATTTTCTGTAGAAACTAAGAACAACTGCTCGTTTGATTTAAGAGGTCATGTGTTCAAATAGTGCACTAAAGTTCCTACTCAGTTGTAGACCCTCTGCTTTGATGAAAGTGCTTCTTCATAAACCATTATCAACATCTTTCTAAAGATACTTTTTTGAAAATGAACAAATGGTGTTGATGAATCAAAAATGGTACAAAAGTGTCTTAATGCTGCAGGAAATGTCACTGATGTCTCCTCTCAGGCTGAGCACGGAGCAGGCAAAGAAAAAAAAGCCAGACTGTTTCTGATCCAGAGACTAAGCCTCTCTGAAGTTAAGGCCAAAAAAAAAAAAAAAGTTTTCTGTTTTTAGCTTTAACAAAAAAGACCATAACTATGACCTGAAAGCAGAGCAGTTCCAAAAAGGAAAAGTGTTCTTTAACTCGATGCAGGCCAATGAAATGAGACCAACAAATCATGTTGACGAGGTGTTGGTGATAAGAGTTATCAGCCATAATTTTAAAGGATTGCATTAAAAATAATGGATGTATTGTGCGGACTGAAAGCCTCATGCAGCTGTGGGTTTTGAAATGCCAGACCTGTCCTCTGGCTTTTGTTGAAATATGGCAGTGGCCAATTTCCCCAAGGTGGAAAGGGCTTGAATATGCACCAGGATAGCATTAGTGAATATGCTTTTATGAAACACATTCTGGAAAACAAAATCTCCTCAGTCAGCCTCAGTTAGTGTGAATGCAATATAAAAATGTGCTCACCGGTCAGCGAAGCATGCTGTGAACTTTTACCATAGTCATTCATTTTAATGTGGGAATGTTTGAAGCACCACTTAAATGATTCCTTTTACACCACAGCAATGATACCGTTATCTGATCCAGGTTTATGACTCCGCTTAATACCTGGGTTTTAAAAGAGTAACTATGGGCCTTAAAGTCCACACAATTAACTTTATTCATCGTGTAAAATGTGCATTATAACAACCTCTAGATGAAGAGGAAACACTGGCAGGATCATGGTTTAGATTTAGGTACTTAGTTAGACGATCACAGACAGACAGAGTGAGCGGGCCTCTGGGCACAGACGTGTAAAAGGTATCAGAGCACAGCCAGATTGAACGTGACAAATTGTGTCTTTGTATTCGTTATGTGTCTCTCTGTGACTTTGTGTCTCTTGTGATGATTTTGTGTCTTTTGGTGGTTGATTTGTCTCGTAATTGATGGTGTGTTCTTTTGTAGTTTTGTGTATTTTTGTTGTAGGGTTGTGCTTTTTTGTATATGTTTATGTCCATTTGCTGTGTGTATCTTTGTAATAGTTGTGTGCCCTTTTGTAATTGTTTTGTGTATCTTTGTGGTAGCGGTGTGTCTTTATGCTGTTGGAATGTCACAACACCAGAAATTCGGTAATCAATATCCGCACCGGGTAAATTTTATGACTCTTGATACAAACAAAAACAATAACACCACTCTCTGATTATTGTAATCCCTTTTTATTGTAACTGGTTTCATATTAATAATGTTAGTTTTCACATTGATTTTTTTGACTTTTTCATTGACTTTTAAGGCCAATAGGACACACACTGTAAACCAGTTATTTAGTGTGTGTGATGTCTTTGTCTCACTGATGTACATGCAGTCACTAAAGGTTTTCATGTTCCTATATTTACTATAGAAATGGTAGTCAATGTAAATTTACTCTTAGGTTTGAAGATAATGCAAGTGTGTCCTTTGATAATATTTTCAATAATTTGTAAATGTTCTGCATGGCAAATCCGTCCAAGGAATAAATTCATTCAGATCAGTGACACTGGCTGTCATCCAGCCGCTCGCACAACAAAAGCTACCTGCTTAACTTTCATTAGCATGTTGTATTTGGATAAGGAGGTGCTTCTAACAAGTGCAGAAAGGCTTGTTTTGATGTGCTGCCTCTTCATCTCACGTTCCTTGATGTTTATTTCTCAGATCAGTCCTGCTGACTGGGGACACGCTGAAACAACATATAACCTCTATGAGGTTCTTTTCAAGGTCCACAAGGTATGTTAAGAGCAGTGTGATATTCAAAATTTGATCACTGCAGTCTTTTTGTTGTTGTTTTTTCTTGTTACTAGATAGAATAGTGTTTCATGAGGCCTGCTGAACATGGCTCTCTTGATCTGAGGTGATATTTATTCCTGATCCACAAACCAGGAAGTTCTCAGAGGGTTTTTTGTTTAACTTTAGAATTAGGAAACCGGCCGAATTAAGCAGTCAAAGACTGAAGAGACACCCCCATCATGCAATAATCCACATGTTGTGTTACAGCTGTGGATGACAGAGGACTGCTGGCTCCAGGCGAGGCTCTACTTGGGGCTCGAGCATTCGCCTGAGCAGCAAGACAGTGAGTCTCTGTGCTTCAGCATTCTGGTCGGCCACGGCCAGAGCCACACCTTCAGGGTAGAGCTGGCCACTGACCTGGCTATCTGGGAGAAGTCCTTCCAAAGAGCTGTCTTCTTGGAAGTGCAGCGAATACGAGTAAGTATTCCCATATGTAACATGACAACTCTTTCTGCTGCATAAGAGTCAGCCAGTTGAGGATGTTGTTGCTGTTTTTAAATGTGTTAAAACTTCTTGGATTAAAGGACTTTTCAAAGCAGGTAAGCTTTCAAAAAATCCTTTTCCACAACCTCAAAGGGAGACATGATGCATTTGATGTTTGTTAAAATTAAGACCAGGGCATTACTTTGTCTGCCTTAAGTTTCGTTTTTTAGAGCCGTAAGGCAGATAAGTAACACAAACAGCCCCAGTGACAGCAGCAGTTACACATTCTACAGAATGCAAAATCTCAGGCTCAGAATAAAACATTATAAGGTATTTTTCTCAAATATTGTAGCACTCATATGCACTTTGTTTTGCTGTAACATTTCCATTAAATTAACGTAAAAATAGCACACTTAATATTAAGTAAGGTTGATGTGATATCCAATTTTTTACAATATAAATACAAAGTACCAATACAGATATTAGATAGCAAAAAAGACAACATAGACAAGCTTTGAGAAAATATTAACAACATAGCTACTCACAATTATAATAAGGAAGAAGATTTTTCAACCATATAAATATTTAGACATCCTGCTCTGGGGAGTAAAGTTTTGACAATTAAAATGCCCTAATAATGGATTTAATGCTAATGATTTGGTGATTTAGTGTTTATAAGCCTTTGTGCTGGTGAAAGATGTGACCAGAGGCTTAACATTTTCAGGTTGCACATCTGTCCAATTCTCCTGAGCACAATATCTCAGGTTGGCCTTGATAGAATTTATTCAAGTTTGGCACAAAACTCTGACTTTTTGCCACGTATGAAAGATATTATTGAGAAGTTCTGACAAAATTCTAAACAAATTTCTGTTAGTATGAAATACTAAGAAAAGATGGTACTTTATATACAAAAGGTCAAAGGTCAACCTCACTATTACATCTAAATGTCTGACTAAAATATTTCTCTGGCCATTATTACTGAGGAATAACTCAGGAACAGAAAAGGAGACCATAACCATGATTCACATGTGGTCAGATACTGAATTTGTGACACTAATTTTTGGTGCTTAACTTGAAACTGGGCTGATAGTATAAGTCTTTTCTGCTGCCTGATTAAAGATGTGTTTGAAGCATTTGCAGCTTTCTGCAGCAACATCCATATGTGATTCAATGTCTTCCACAAAAAACTCTTTGATTTTTTAAAATTAAGCTTCAGCTTTTGCTTTAGCTGCATATGACAAAGCTCTCGATCACTCCTCTGTATAATTCTGTAAAAACAGCCCCTAAGTCAAGAAGGCATGTTTCCCACTGGAAATCATTCACATGAAATTTGCATGTAAGTATTAATCTCCAATTAAAATAATAATAATAATTAAAAAAAAAAACTTCATACCCCTTAACAAACTCCTCCAAAGTCTTCACAGCATAGGCTATGAGTCTGGTCAGACAATAATGTAAACTGCAACTTGACTGTTTGGCGATGCAGAAAACCACGAGGCCTTTATTCTAATTAATGATATTTCAACAGTAAAATACTCTTTGTCTCTGCTTGTGGTCATCTGTGTTCCATCAGATGTTTCTGTTAGTGTTTGTGATCCTGGCTAAATAATGCCTGCTGCAAGCCGCACTTTACATTTGAAGTGGATTCGCTCAATACTAAACCTCAACCCACAGTTCTACTACTGTCACGGATGAGATCCGAATACTAAAACATGATGGAGGTTGATGTAGCAGTAGAATCATATTTTTGTTGCACTTAATGTGTTTTTAGATGGATGGCCTGTCTACCAGAGCATATCTGTAGCGCATGTGCAGCACTGAGAGAAAGAGAGAGAGAGAGAGATCTTTTTGAAATAGACACAGACTGTTCTTGTGTTTGGATCAGGCTGCACTGTGTTTTCTGATTACAGATATTGGCTATCTATATTCAGAAAAAAAACTATATCTGCAACAGTTACTGGTAGAAACTGTTCCTGTTTCAGCCCTTTAACCGTAACTTGACTATGGCTGCTGTTTGTATGATAAGCCTAATGTGTGTCATAGCTGTCAGTCGCCACAAGACTGTGATGCCGCCAACATTAGTTGTCCCTTAACTTTATGTGACCCATAAACCTTAAGTAAACCATTAATCTAGGTCGCATTAAATTTACCAGATCTATTTAAAAAATAGCTATCAAGAGTGAAATATTATTCAAGAAAAATTTGTTTGTTTTATTTCTGTTGCAAGCAAACAATATGACTGTTTGGTCCAAATCCTCTGTAGTGTGTTGCAGAACGGTTAACAATAAACTTTGTATAAAAGCTTACACAAATACACAAAGAGAAGACAGTAATCCAAAAGAAACTTATGTACTTATGTAAAAAGTGTGTATCTTAACCATCTTTATGTAAGCATGGGCAGAGCTCCCTGAACAGAGCCAGTATATATGATCAGTGGATGGTTACATTTACATTTTTAATAAGATAGATTGCATTGCTTACACTCTAGTTAACCACCTTCACAAAAGTGTAAAAATACAATACTGGCAAGCTTTAATCAGTGCTGTCCTTTCCTGCCAATTTAATGCTTCATCAGTGAGAAGTTATTCCTTGAGCTGAAGTCTTTTCTGTTGACACATTATATGTTCAGTGCTGTTTTAAATTTTTCCTGTTAAGAAATTAATTTAATTTGAAATTGAAAGCCAGGCAGCACTCAGTTTTCCATAAATGTTATTGTTACTTTGAATGTATTTAGCAGTAACCTAAAGAATTAGTCTTCACATCAATGAGCCATTAAATTGCCTCTTAAGCAGGTATGTTTAAAGTGTGAGGACGATCTGCTCTTGTGGAAAGTGCATTGTTAAGCAATTCTCAGAGGCAGGCATCTCACGTCTGTCAAGGAGCTCAAACATGAACACTCAATGGAGAATATTCAAGAGGCTGATGATGAGACCAGACCTTGTCTCTGTAGGTTTTTCCACCCTTTTGTTTAGTTCTGATCAAATTTTCTTTATCTATGTTGTCATGCTTTGGTTCACTGTCCCCTGCTCCCCCTCATGGCCAGTTGTGTCTTGTAGATTCAACACACATGCATTCATTTTACGCTTGCTAAAAAACTGTGTGTAATATATCATTATTTGCTCTTTTTACTGCCATGAAACATACAAATGAATTTGCTACCTCACAACAGTAATCTGTAGAATATGATCCTCTTTGTGACTCACCTGACATTATTAATTTAAGACTATGTTGTATGTTGACACAGCAAAGTTTATGGCTTGAGGTATTACATATTAAATCACACTGATGCAATCAGTTTGCTCCAGTATGAGCAAGAAATCTCTACTAAAGCTTATTTTTGGTTAATGTTAACTTTCATTCAGATATTTCAATAGTTTTGAAAGTTTTGTTTGTTAGATTTTTCCACCTGCAGTAGAAAACTGGCAGGCAGTGGAGTGACTAAGGATAAGTCATAATGACAAAATATTTAACTAAGTCTCAAACCAGTGCGGTTGGAAGTGAGCTGAATGGTTATAGAATCGTGTTTTGGCCCTGTGTATGTGTACTGGATAACAGTGCTGTGTTAGATACTCAAAATAGTAAAAGGCAGTGTTCTGAGCACAAAACTATTTATGTACTCAAAACAATAAAACAGATTTTTGCTGCTCTGGCCCTTGCTGGTGTGTGATTTCCACTTGTGAAATAGTGAATCCAGCACCACCTGATAATTCAGCAGTTTGAGATATCTACAAACTGATGAAAAGGTTGTATTTATTATTCACAACACACATTTTCTCCTGTCTTACACTGTCTCATTGATCAAATTGCACAAAACAGATGCATGGATTAGTCCTTCTTTGTTCAACATATTTATGCCACTTTATGTTTATTTGTGTAAATATCCTCTCCTTGTTGACAACTCAGAGACTGCCAGTTTCATTGTTTACAATGATTACAGAAGCCTCACAAACACCAACATGACCTGAAAGACTAATCACAGTGCTCCATAGACAACTGAAAATCTATATATGAGAAATCTACTCAAGTAATAAAAATCTGCTATGTTAATTACTCATAGTACAACTTAATTTATTTGTAATAGAAATGTATACATAACTTTAATTAATTCACTATCAGTGTATATATTTTTTTAAATTATACCCCAAGAAAAAATTTAAAAGTTGTTTTAATGGTATGAATGCAAATTTGGAAATGCTGAGAGTAGATTACTTTCTCAAAAGTATACGTGAGTATTAAGAGCAGAAGAACTGTTTTAATAAGAGAACACTAAAAAAACTTTTTCCCAGTAAAAAAAAAACTTTCTTACATGTATGTTATTTGTAATGCATTACTGCCATTCCTTGACTCATAACATGTTCAGCTCAGTTAATCATATGATCAGAGGACATCAGCTGAAAGTAATGATTCTACAAATAAAACAGCAGATTTGAATTTGTTGATATTCATATTAAATATTCATAAAATAATATCTGAACAAAAAAACAAAAACATCTGACTTTTATTCTTTTATGCATGTCTGTAGTATTGTCAGTTTTTTTGTTTGTTTTATTTTGCTTTGCTTTTTTCCAGGTTTTCAATCCCTCTATTTAGCCATAATAACACTTTGTACTTCGGAACTAAGAAAGTATGGCATTTGTCAGCTCAGGTTCTTCATGAAATGGCCAGCAGTGCCTTTTTATGAATATGGCCCATTCCCACCCTTTCATCCCTCAAGTGCAGCCAGACGAAGATAAAGGCTAAAAACGCTATAAGGCCTGAGGGCTTCGTTACTTGGGACACTTAAGTAGGGACATTTATAAATATTACAAAACAGAACACCTGTCATGAGATATCTGAATCACCAGCAGACTGAAATCCTTTCAGAGTCAACATGGGAACCAAACATAATCAAATGAATCCCGATTTCACCAGTCGTCCTTTGGTATAGTATATGTGAGTATATTACCAGCAAACAGTATAGTTTACTGTTTGTCAGGACACAGACTCTGTGGCAAAAACTACCAGTCTGAAAGGCTCAGGAATCAGGTTTAATTCCTTTATGTTTGTATGACTCATGGGGTCAGTGAAAGTTTAGAGCCAGAATTCTATTGGACTCGTTAAATTTTTTACTTCATTCTGTGCTATAGCAGATTTAAAAAAAAACTGCTCAGTTGTCGAGGGGATCTTTATGTTTTATGTACAGCGGCATGACCTATTTATTCTTGTAAATGTGAAGTTAAAAGCATCGATGTAATTACTAATATCTCTGACACTCCCCTGTCCATTCTGTCCATTAATAATTGATTGAACCATCCCTATCTCATGCTGTACATATACTGATGTTATTAATGCACTGTACTAAAAACATGGGAGAAGCAGCTGAAGGCTGCTCATTATCAAAGGTTGGGAAGTTAAACCCACTTGTGTTTGCTAAATCAACCAGTTATCCCCAAAGCAGTGTGTTTTCTTGATGTATGACAAACATGGTGAATTCTGTCCTCATAAAACATTTGCAAAGTCGACTTCCAAAAAATGTTCATGTTTGCATTATTTACCTTGATTTTTTTCTATTCGCTAGCAGTTGCTGTAGCATCTGTCTTCTCTGCCTGTTTGCTCATTGCTATGCCTCCTTTGACATTACATCCACTAACTGGTCAGGACACTTCCTCCAAAGATGGGGAGTTTAGAACCTAAAAGCTCCTTTACCTTTATTGGTTTTAATCCTGGAACACTGAGTAAACTTGTCTTAGTGGACCTCAGGGGTTTGCATGCTTCATAAGATAAAAAGTAAATCAGAGACGTATTTAGGCCCGAGTCCATTCAGTGTTTTATAGACAAGTACAAGGACTCTAAGATCTATCCTTTGACACACAGAAGGCCGGTGCAGTGATTTAAGCACTGGTGTAATGTGCTCCACTTTTTTGGAGTTAGTAAGAACTCTGGCTGTAGCATTTTGGGCCAAAAACAATTCTTTATATTTTTTCTCAGTGTCAGTTATTAAAAACAAAACTGGCACTCCACTTTTTGATTTGTTAATTGCACTTATTTTGCAAATTTAAGGGTTGAGTGTCATTTGCCCAAATACTGCAGGATATGTTGTATTGTTTTATAATCTGAGCAAGGGAGCATGTAGATGTTGAGAAGAGGAGTGATGTTTGATGACAGGATTGATGATTACTAGTTCAATCAAAGTACTTCCTTTATTGTAAATATAAAATGAACCAATTGAGCACAGTGCCAGAAAGGCCCACTCACCTATGCAGTATCTTATGCTCAAGTGTGTCATATGCAGCACTGTAATCCAGTAACACAAAATAGAAATTTTTGATGCATTACTGCCTAAACAAACATCTTAAGACTTTAAGATTGCTATGTGGTTAAAATCCAGCAGCAAAAGCATTTCAAAGTTGTGTTGCACCATGAAAGTGTTGGGTATTAAGGCATTAAGATTAGAGGTTTATCAAAGTGCAGTCTGAGGGCCCTACGGTAAAACTGAATGAGAACTATTAACTCTCTGCAGTAAGAACCATCTTTAAAAACACTGTAGGCAGAGTGTCAAGTAGTAGGTAGTGGGCTTAAAAAATCAATCAAGATCAGTCAAGGGCTCAAAATCTAGGGGTTGATAATGTGCTAAATTAACCAGAGAAGTAAAATAGCATTTTTTTGCTTGACTTACAGACTGTTGAATTTTTAGTGTTTTATCTGTAAAAGAAGAAGCTTTTTTGCTGTCCACCAAGTCACTGGATGGCAATTCAGGTGGGACTCATACTGAGGGCTTTATTCATCTGTCAGCAAAATTAAATAAGGTGTCTGCATTATTTTGTCTTTATTGATAATCTCAGAAAAAACAGACTACTGCCCCTCAGTTTTTTGGTTATAAATGCAAAGTCTCTTTTAATTGGTGTCATAATGAAGCTGGAGTTTGTTTTTCTCATCACCTGTGTTCTGTTTTTCTAGACTCCTTTGAGCTTTAACCAGTGTGGCACTTCATGGCACTTTTTTTTTTATTAAAGACAACTTTGATCTTCATGGAGGCAAAGGCGGCCATGACATTCAAAACTTTGGAATAGAAACTGTTTACAGGACCACAGAGAGAAGCTGAAGGCAGAGCAGGTGTGGAAGTACAAACCTGGAAATAGTGTTTCTGATTTCCTCTGTTTAAATTCTGTTGGTGTCAGCTAAAGTGGTAATTTCAAAGAAAACAAAGGAATGATCAGAAAGGGCAACAGAAATATTGTTTTCATTTTACCAAGTTTCAGTTAAAAACATAAAATCCAGGTTATTCTTGATAAGAAAAAAAAGGAATGATAGTGGCTTCCAAGCAGTAGAATTGATGCTTGATAAGGCTAAGTTTAGTTTACTAAAGGCACTGACACAGTCTGTGGCTGCCAACAGACTC
The DNA here is from genome assembly GCA_029814765.1 of Acanthurus leucopareius. Taxonomy (NCBI): domain Eukaryota; kingdom Metazoa; phylum Chordata; class Actinopteri; order Acanthuriformes; family Acanthuridae; genus Acanthurus; species Acanthurus leucopareius. The sequence continues at coordinate 7,915,346 of JAQMCX010000017.1, read as the reverse complement.
AGAGTCAGATTAGATAAAACAGCTGTGTGCTTTGAGTTCACTTTGTACCTCCAGATGAAAGTCAAAACAGGAGCTAGTTTTAGCTGTTGGGCCTCAGTGACTGGAAAAGGCAGTGATCGTGACTGAATATAGACAAATTTAAGATAAATAAAACATGTACCAGAGGGTCTATCATTGCAGTGACTCTTTTTACCATGCCACAGGCTGTTTAGGATCACTGAATGCAGTCTTTCTCATCTCTGATAGACATCTGAATGATGATGTTTATGGTTGCTACTTTGTTTTCATCAATTTCACTAAGAGTCAACATGGCAGCTTTAACTAACTCCCTGATAAATGAGGGGTTCCCTTGAGTTCCCTGCAGGTTGTTGTGAGTAAAGGGGGGAGAGGGGATGTGGGATCCCTGTTTGGGATACTGACATCAGCTGAGAGCCTTGTGTAATGTGAAGCTGTGAGTATCAGCAGAGGCTGGAGAGGCACAGGCTGTCTCTCTGTATTTGCAAGTGCTGTCCTTAGCACTTATCTGTGCATTCACGCTTTTTTGGTGTGACGTTCCAAGAGCATGACGCAGGTTGGCACCATGTAGTCTGCGCCCACTGATCCTTGGGTGGATCCCATCGGGCCTAATGCAGTGTTTACAGTTTCAAAAGATAACAAAATTGTCAATAAGCTTATTCAAAGTGTGAGGCATTTGGCTGTCAGCAATGCGTTCAAGGCAAGGAGTCTGTCGAAAGAATCAAATTTCTTTCCCCAAGGTTTGAACAGGGCCTGAAATAAATACATGTTGCAACTGACAGTCGCTTGGTTTCTCCAGTAGCAGGCAAAAGTTTTTATTTTTTCCAAACTCCAAGACAGTTTTCCTTTGCAAGATGTCAAAATACACAGCTGGAATAACAATCCCCATGTTACCTGGTTGAGTAGGAGGATGACTGGTAACAGATGTTAAGTCCCTCACAGATGTGTCAACCAAAGTTAGGTTCTCAGTTTTTTTTCAGTTTTTCAGTCATACATGTTTGGTTGTACAGTCCCAGATCAAAATGACATCTGACTCATTAGGTGAGGGCTTAGTTTGGTTTTAGCCTGGTCTTTGTTTTATTAGTTGTAACCAGTACATTTGATCCTCTTTGAGGCAAAATACTTTTATTTAAAAAATTGTTTGTAATTTAAGAATCCTAAAGATTCACATCTGTGTTGTGTACACCTGATGACATTCTAATCAGGATTTGAGTGAAAACTGTCATGTCTATCAAAAAATACCAGATTACAAAGTTACAATGTTAGAAAAAGAATATTGTGATCCTTTTACAATGCAGTTGAGTACAAAGAACAGATAATAATGGCAGTGACTGTACTGGCTTCTTGTATTCAGCACGTATTACTAACAAATAATTTCCCAGTTCATAACTGGTAGTCCTCAAAGTCGACAGTATCAATATTTAATCAACAAGTGTGCCAGCACTCTCTGGTCGTTTACATGTTGACTTAAAACACTCCACCTGTGACCACCAACATGCTGCAGCAGCACACTGTCGTTGTTACAAGGAGAATCATTGAACGAAATATTTAATTCATGTGTTGACTTAGCAGCCACAGTTTGAAAATCAGAGCACATTGTATTTCCCTCATGCAAGGCTCTGTGGGCACTGCACTACTGAAGCACTGCATACTGTAATTTCCCTAAGCAACTGTGCATGGCAAAAATGAGCCTCGAGCAAACCAACCACGGACAGAAGACAAACTGGCTTTTTTCAGAGTCCTAAATTTTTATTTTATGAGTGAGCCATTTCACAATGCTGCGTTCATAACTCCATTTGCAGTTAAGAAGAAAATGTCTCACACAGTCGTGCTTCCTGACAACAGCCATGAAAGGCCTTGAAAATATCTTTATGTTGAAAATATATATATATTTTTCAGTCATGGTAGAATTCAGAGGTACTTTAATGTAATAATGTTATACAGCTTATTCTGCTGATGCTGTTGTCTGTTACATTTTCAGTAATATGGACTTTATAAGAAAAAAGTGACATTATACTTTTATTTTACACAGATTCAATACAACACTATTAAACAATAAAAGTAATATAACTATGAAAATATTTAGAAATTAACAGAGATTAGGTCTACAGCTATAAATACATTTTTTACAGTGACCTCCAAATTTTTTGGTAAAAACAAGTAGAGACCATAAAAGAGACCACTTAAAGCTTTAAACAGAAAAGTCCATGTCACCACAAAAGATGTTTGTATTACACATACCCCCTCCCTGAAAGCATATCATTTGCTTTACAACAGCCAGACCGGAAACACATTTGGCCGATCGTGTTTGCCATTTGGACGAAGCCAAAAAAGAATGTAGTGTTGTGAAACCTTGCTCATGCATAGTAGAAATAAAACCTTTGGGGGGAAATAATGTTTAAATCTTGTACTGGGAAAAAGTCACCAAAATTATTAGATGTTTTTTATTAGGTTTGATTGATATACAGTTAATATATCCCAGCGATTATTGAGAGAAAACTTATGGCTCTCTTTCCCCATTCATTTAGATTAGAGCCAGTTTGTCTTAGCCAGAAATAAGTGCCCAAGGATACTGCCAAGATGGCTGCTGAGTGGTGGGATTTGCCTACAAGGACTGCCATGTAAAGGTCGCCCGTGCCAAATGGAAAAAATAGTGGCACCATGCCTAAAAGCTACTGCATTGCATTTTGCAAGTCAAATAATAATAATAAAGCAAATTCTCAAAGAGTAAAGGGGAAATAGAAGAGGTCCAATGGCTTCAGGCCACCTGCAGAGAGGATAAAAATGACAAACTGTGGGATCTAGAATACAGACATTTCTGTCACAGTTTATCGCAGGTTAATTATGTTACTAAGTACGTGATGTGTGTGTGGATTCTGTCCATCGATCAAGGCAATAAAAAAGTCTTGGTGATAGTGATAATAGTGATAGTCATCTTGTAAAATATGGCCCTGCCTCAAAGCACCTCCTTTTATGATGGAGTTTGGCTGAACAGTTTGTACACTGGAAATCCTGCAGGTGGTGATAATTCACATAAATTAAGGTGATCCAACATCTGATAATGAGCCTTGTAAACAGCACAAAGTAATGCAGAATGATGTGCTAAACCCCCTGTTTTTTTCTTTTTTTTCTTTTTTGGCATGGGTGAAATATAATTCAGTACACTCAAAAATTTCTCCCCTTGATGACAGTAAAAAGTGACAAATGTCAAAGAATCATTATCTGGAGATTCAGTAAGTTACTTTTAATCGTGAGGTCCATCTGTTTTAATGGAGGAAGACTAACTGGACACTCATTAACCCCTTTTTTGTAAGGTCTGATTCAAACAACATAATTATTTGCTTGATGTAAACTGCAATTGCATTTCTGACAAATTAGCAGGCTGTCTATAGAGGTAACTGAGTGTTGCCTCAAGAGTCAAGTGTTAGCATATCATTCGCCCTGTGCATTTGTTTTTTGGGGTAACAGGTTGCATAACCCTGTATAGGTAGACATTATTTCCAAAACTACAAATAACTTTGAGAAGTGAATCTGCCATAGTTATCATCCTAAATGGCATGTGTGCTGCAAGAGAATAAAAACTAAATAAAGAAGGAAGCAAGCGCACAGAAGCTGCTGTGGTTCAGGAGCTTCGGCCCCCAGCTCCTCCAGTCTATATGTCGAAGATAATGAACCCAAAATTGCTCCTGGTAGCTCTTCCATCAATGTGAGTGTGTGTGTTTTTAATGAGCAGGTTGGCACTTAGTGTAGACGCACCTGCTATTAGTCTATAAATGCATGGTGAAAGGGTTAATGTTGACATGCATTTATAAAAGCCCTTTGAGTGGTTAATAGAAAAGTGCTATATAAATGCAGCCCATTTACCATTAAAGACAGGGCACTGGTTAAGCCATTTCAATAATAGATGCAGGGGACAATGGAGCAGATATATGGTAATCCATGCAGACTTTATGAATGGCTTTATGAATCAATGCAGGAGCTTTAAGTTTTTTACTTGCTTGTGCAAAGTTGGAGATTGGTGGTGAGCTTAGCCTGAATGTCAAATGCTAGACAAGGTTCCCACAAAATAATTCAGCCTATTCAATTATCATTATTAAAAATGTTTGTTAGTGAAAGATATTAAATTCAGTGCTGCCTAGTTAAGATTAGATTGTTAACTTGACAGAAGATCCTGAAGAAGCTGCACATTAATTAGAATATCCAGGTTTTGTCTCCTCTGTACCAGTACAGCAGGATGTTAAGGAGGCACAGGAGCAAAGGTTTCAGCCCTTACCAAGATAAGAATCCTGTGTGAAGGATCACCTCCTTAGAGAAAGGAAGAAAGTTAGTAAGAAAGTCCTAGTAATCTAGTTGATGTTGTGTGTTTTGGTACTGTTAATCTATTTTGCATCACTTGTTGCAAACAGCAAAGATGTATAGGCTTCATAAGTGGTGAGTTTCTCCAGCACAAAAGCAAAAACAAGCTGCAGGACAGATGAAAAATGGACACGTCGCCCTCTTTGTCTTTTGCTGTAACAATATCAAGTCCCAGTGCAGAACTCCTCTGCTGCACCACACAACATTAGCTTCAAAGGGGGGATGATAATAGGCAGAGCTGTTTGATGCTGCAGTCACACAGTTAGCTCGATGGCCAGCAAATGAGGCTGAATCCGCTCTGGATATGACATCAGTGTCAAAATGCCAAGCTATGAGTGAAGGACAATTAAGGACAGTCTGAAATTTAGTTGAGGCAAACAGACTGACACATCTCTGTTCAATTAACGTCAACTTTAAATATGGTTTAAATCTATTTAAGATATTTAAGTATATTTGTATTTGTGTTCCAAAATCCAGCTTCAGAGTGTAACTGGATGACTTGTGCATTGTGAACACTGGTTCGCTCACACAGATAATAAAGGCATTGTTTAGAGACTCTGTACTCTTTAAGTAACTCTAGACTTAAGTCAGCAATTCTTCCCCATCAGAATCAAAGAAAACAGTGTGGAAAAAGATAATGTAGAATTTTTTTCAGTCTTTAATGATGCAAATGTGGGACACGGTCCTCTGGGAAACTCATAAAAGTGATGAAGTATTTCCATTTGTTTATGATTCCATGTTCTCCAGCCAATTAGGCGACCCTCCTGCGGCTTCTCAGGAGCCCTCAGCAGAGTCCAACTTGGATGACCTTCAAACCGACTGGATATGCGCTTTACATAAACATTGCTGATAGAGTACAAGGGGGGTACAACAAACGAATAGTCCAGCCTGCATGTCCCCCTTCATTCTCATTTTTTTTCCTGTCTTTTTTGGAGATGATGAAACACAACATGCCCTTGATGTGGTTTTTTTGGTTCACAGCAAGCAGTGAAATTGTGTCATGTATAACTTCTGGCATTTTTCTAGTGGATTTGTTGGTAAATAACATGGGTGTGAGGTGCTACAGGAGTGCTGATACTTTTTTCTCCGAGTGAGAAAGAAGAGAATTTGCCCTTTGCATTATTCCGTTGAAAGCTAAGCACTTTTTTAAAGCACTTAAAGATCAGTCATCACTAAAAGCATAAGTCATGCAGGAGAGTCAGTAAATAGAAATGGCTGACAGGGCAATTAAACAGATAGAAATGGCGAAAGAGATTTCCATTTGTTGTTGTTCTTGTCAATTTTATTTTACATTAAAATGTGATATTACTTTAACATCATCGCTCGGATTTGCTGAAGCACCCCTGCCGCCCCCTGGTGGCCCTGAGGGTGAAGCTGTAAAGGTTTTGTAATTTGCATCCGTAGAACCAGTGGTTGTATAACTTTCAACATGAGCCACACCAAACCATGCGTGCACACATGCTGGCGCGTCAATGGTGCACACCAAAACACTGGCAAGTAGCAATACAGTTCTGGTTGAGACACATACCATGCACTGTTTTAAAAATGCTGTTTATCAGGTTAAAACAAATGATAAGTTAAACTTCAGACAACCCATTAATTTCACTCTGTAACCTATTTAAATGATAAACAAATAAGTACTTCAAATACTGATTGAAGACATTTTTTTCCAAACTAGATTTTTATTTTGCTGTGTCTGTTTTTTGCCTCATTCCTTAACCTCTAAAATCTTTGATTAAAAAAAAATGTTTTGATTTAAAAAAAACAAAACAAAACAAACTTTGTTCAGAACGCTCTAATCAATATTTGATAAGGATAAATGACAATGTAATTTAAAGGTGTTTCTTAGTGTGAAAAATCAACAAATAGTTATCATGACTCAGCTCTCTGGAGCCCTCTGAAGTTTTTTGGCACTTTAGGGTTTAACTGACAACTTTATTGTTTTGGGTTTACTCTCACTGTTCTTATATTGGTTTCTGTTACATAAGGCAGCTGCTCTCAGCAATAAAGCCCCGATAAGCTCATGGTATGCTGCCCGCTCAACACACAAACAGCAGTCGGACAAAATTAGCTTCTAGCTGATGAGCACAGTGAGCAATTGACTGCTTAAAAGCCAGACACTTCAAGAGTCAGTGGAAAAACAACAAACAGCCAAAAAAATCCTGCCTAAAAGGAAAAGTAAGTATTGGACTGTTCTCCCAGTGGACCAGAAGAGAGTTCAGTACAGCATAAAACTAAGACTTAAATCGACCTCTGCCTGTGCCTTTTAGATCTGACTTAACTGTTCAACAAGTCTTGTGAAAATGCAAAAATTCTAGGCATAAATCACACTGCACAAGTCACTTAACAATTATTGTATTTAGTTAAATAATTGGGATTTGGTCAAATACAGCCATCAGTTGATTTTTTTAAACTATCAAATTGTTGAAGAGCTACACATTTTTCCAGATGAGTGTACATCTTGAATGCTGTTGGTTATAATAGGACATTTTAATGTTGTGTTCTCTTTAACAAAGCAGGCGTTTGATGGAGATTTGATCACACCTACCCAACCTGTATTTCCAAACAATACAAGCAGTACTTTTTGAATAACAATAGGCCATCTCAACATTAATGAGAAGCTTACTAACATCATGTCCTTGGCTCACATCCATTTGCTGAGGCTGTTCACAGGGTGTGGTACTGCACTTTGACAACTTCGTTGGGTGTGGTGACACGTGCAATATCATCACACAGTGATGCTGGGCGTAGTCAGAGGTGAGACTGATGGGAAATTTCACACCAAAATAAATCAGGTTAACATCAGATTTTCCAACTATGCTGAGTTACTCTTTGAATTTCGTGCTGCAGTCACACAGTTGGTGCTGATGTTTGTATCAGTCTGCTGTGTCTGTATTTATTCAGTGGATTTGTGACCAATTTCAAAAGATGCAGCTGTGGGTCTTGCATCTTGAATTCTCCTCCTTAACTGTCTTCTTACCTTTAATCTCCTCTCACTCTTCCTCCAAATTATGTAAAGACAGATGCAGTGTTTTTTATTCTGACACCTGTTTTATTATTTCCACGTACATGCACTCACTTCTGTCAGACTTTGCTAAGTAGATTTTCTTTAAAAAAAAAAAAAAAAGTAGTCCATGTTGCATTTCATGTTGCTAATTCCCACAGAAATATCCCCTCCAATTAGTGAGGTGTAAGTCAGGGCTCACCACGTCACGACGCAGTCTTAAATGTGGTGACAGGAAGAACTAAGCGGCTGGCCTGCCACTGTTTTTTTTATCCCCGTCACAGCTGAATCACGACACCGCTAAAAACAGGGGGGAGTTGAGGTCTGTGAGCAGAAAAGAGGACTGTTCAGTCTCTAGCTGTATTCACTGCACACTGCACTCTATAATTGAAATCACCATGTCCCCACTGCGTTCTCAAGGGAAGGGCAAATAAAAGCAAATAACACAAATAAAAAATCAAAATGTATTCCTTGTATTGAGTGGCAACACAACACAAAAATTAAGTCATGTGGCAAGAAAAGCCTTAAGAGGGATACTGCTCCACAGAGAGTAGAAAGCTTACACATCAGTGCTTTCAGAAGACCTGTGAAAAAAAATCTGAGACATACAGTATGCTTATTTGTGTTGCAGCAGCAAAATAAATATTAAAGATTTATAGCTTCCAAAATGGATTTCCTCTGACATATTTCTTGATGTTATCAGGAAGCTGTGCAGGATGCTGCTTTTGCCACGGCTATTGTTTTATACATGCAACAACAGCTAACACTGACAGCTGGATGGGGCAATGGATGTTTATTAGATTACACTGGTTGCTTTCTGCAAAAAGGGTTTACATATTACTGCCTTCTTTTTCTATCCACATAACCAGCATAATGTATAATGTGGCTGAATCAGCATGCTCCACAAAGTAAGGAGGTAGTAAAAGATCCAAAGTTAATGATGCTAATCAGTTAGTTAGTCCTTATTGTTTTAATTCCTCATTCTTTTGTTTTGTGGGAAAATAAAGTTACATAAGAGATGATACACACCCAGTTACCAATAGTTCAGGTGTTGTCATTTTAATAGACACATATAATCAGTGGTGAGTAGGAGCTGTTTATTGGTTTCTCAATTCACACTGTCTAAATAAAAGCCTTGTCTCATCAGAAAGTGGAATAGTCAAAATCATGCACCTGTATTTGCTAAATATGGTTTGCTAGAAGCCCAGTGATGCTTGGTTTATTCAAAGGGCTGGATGGCAAACTGCTGTAGCTGGCAAGCTAACTGCTAAAATGGAAGCCAGTCAGGAAAAGGCTTTTCTTTGTCTTTGCCTTTGGTTATTTTACACACAGTGATTTCATTTACTAGTCAGTCATTAAAAAGCATAAAAAAGCTGTTTGTGCTACCAAGAGGCAACTTTACTGTCAGCAAACTTGGTAGCTTGATTGTTTTAGGGGAATAAGTTCAGACTGTTTTTAGAGAGGATTTGCTTGTAAAAGACTCTTCATTTTATCTGTCTGTAAAAAAATGACATGAAACATACTCAAGCAACACAATTGATAAGCTACTAATTGCTTCCTCCACTTTGCACTCTCCTGATAGGTTAAAAAGAACTTGCTCTTGGTCAGCTCTATAAATTGGTCTCCATAGATTTACCAGAGATGATTCTATTAAAATAGGTGTATTTCACAAAGAAATTATATTCCATGAAATTTAATTTCTCTACAGTCTCTTACAGTGGACTTCTGGCCATTTGCACAATATAGTCTGATGTATATCCATTTTATAAACTACACTTCACTGTATACTTCCTGTCAATGCAAACTTTTTCATCCTTTCTGTTTCATGCAAGCTACTATCTCTAGACCAGAATTTGGTGACACTTTAAATTAGGGTTAAAACAAATTGTATGATGAAATAAGGTTAAATATCTATTCATCCTGCAGTAATAGTGGGACGCATTTACTGCTACAAATGGAAAACAAATTAAGGTATCATTTATTTACATATAGTGCACCCATACAGTCCACATGTAATGTGTAAGTCTGTGGTCTTTTAGTAGGTCTTTGATGCTCATACAAAGAGATGTTCAAGAAGGGAAAAATGCTCACATCACATACTGTAGATGTAAAGCTGTCAGGAAAACAGCATCACTAAATGAAAGTAATTATACAGACTAACTCCATGATACAAAAATGTGTTAATGACATAATTTCAGTCCCATTTGAATTTTGTTTAAAAAAAAAAGTGTTGTCAGAAGTAAGTGTGCATGCATTGCTTTCCTTTACTGGTGAAGAGAAATGTACCACAGGACTATTTACACAGCATGTCATTATGTAAATTTGTAAAAAGAAATATTGATTGACATCAATTCTTTCTCAACAGTCTAAAAGCTACATGTGCAGCAGCCAGGGGAATGTACTGTGCTTCACCATAGATTTTGGATCAGGCTTCACCTGCTCAGACAACACTTCAAAGGTGAGGTATTGCTGAAATCAGAAATTGTTGGGTCCTCTGCTGTTTTTTCCATTTACAGTAACTGCAATTGCATGTTTATTTTATGTATTGATAACACTTTGGATTATCCATATTCATTCAGGCTTAATTGTATTTGGGTACATTTTGAGATTATTTTTGGCAACCCTTATGTTCCAAGTGAGTAAATTTTATGTTCACTGAATGGCATGGTCCTGACTTTTAAAGCATTAATGTTCTATTGTTATAAATTATACATTTCCTCAAAGTACAATTGCGTGTTAAAATGTCAGGTCTTGATCAAGCACATCTCTCTGTAGTCAGATATAGAATTTAAATGTGTTCATTATTAAAATCCCTGTGCTGCTTTTTTTTAAATCCCTATTTCTTATAGACCATACTGTGGCGATATAAGTTCTCCCAACTTAAAGGCTCCTCTGATGATGGGAAAACCAGGGTAAAACTCCTTTTCAAGAATGCTGAAAGCAAGCAAATAGAAATGAAGGTAATGGACATCAAAAGTAATATATACAATGACATGATTTTTGGCATCAATTATTAATCACCGATAAGGTAACAACCAAATTTACTTAATGCCTAGAATCCATTTTTTCTTACCAAATGTCTGTTGACTTTGTAGTGAATTCAGAATTTTTACAAGATATCCTCAGCATGAAAATATTGCTATTTAAAGTATTGATGTCATGTACTGATCAGTGTTTCTCTCTGTCTTTGACTTGTGCTGTCTAGGAGCTGGAGTTTGCTAATCTAACAGCCGTCCTCCACTGTATACATTCTTTTATTGCTGCCAAAGTGGCCTCCATGGACCCTCTCTTTATGTGCAGTCAAAGCTTCCCTGGAAATTACATGAACAGTTAAGAAGACACTCGTCCTCATTGTTACGTGCACCTGTGGCAAAGCAGCAGTATTTTATGCACAGAGCCAATTGATATGTATATCTTGTTGTTGCTATTTTTGTATGAACTACTGAAAAAGAAATCTTTGTAAAAAAACCTATAGAAATAGACAACGTATGATTAAATGTTGAAAGGGAGTTATTTCATTTTTGACAAGCATAAAAAAAAAACAGATTCACAGTTCTTCCATTTCTTCAATATTTTTTCTGTCATTACATAATGGACCGATTCAGATTGGAGCTTTTTGTCTGCCAATTTGAAAAGAAGCACCTGTGTTACCATATGGTGTATAGCTGCCATACATTTGACAACATGACACGCTAAATATAGCGACTGCCACTGTGTTGAGCAGAAAATCTCTATTCTGTAAAGACTGATGAAGCTGTACTTGGTGTACATCTACAGTATGTACATTTGAACAGATGGAATTAATTTGATGTGGGCTTACTCTCACAGGTAAAACTCATATTTGCCACAGACCTTTGTCAGGGGTGTTCGTTCCTTCAAATTTACAGTTTAACAAACATTTTTTTGTTTCCAGTTCCTCTGTTTAATAACTGGATTGTTTCTGATCATGTACGTAAATGGGATGAATATATATTTTAAACAATTCTATTTCCAAATTTCTAAATAATCACTGAATTAAGTCAACACCTCTAATATGGTCCCAACTAAAATGAAACATAATGGCTTCACAATGGCAGCATTTACTGCATGGCTGCTTTATTGGCTTTGATTAAATGGTATAATGTTTGTGTTATCGTGTCCATCCTTTGTGTCTGATAAAGGCAAAAGGCCTGAGTTTTAAATGTCTCAATGAGGACACTTTACTGAAAAATGACATTTTAACTTCATAGTTTTTTTAAAGACCCACTTATGTCAATTTCCGTACTAATACAGTCAAAAATACTGTATGTCTTAGGTTGCTTTCGTAATGATTTCGGTGTGACAATGCATATTTGCTGTGTTTTCAATAAACTGCCCATAAAGCACAAATGTCTGTGATGCAAGACATGTCACAGCTGACTCTAGGTTTGTATATCTTTTTCAAAGTGGAACTGCTCATTTCCTGTTTGACTGTATTTCAGAAGCCTTTTGGCTGCTGAAAACAAAAAATCTAGGTCGACCTTCTTTTTGTAAAGGATTTATGCTCTCTTGAGGTTGTCTGATTTTACTGGATGAACCTGTTTGAGTCATTATGTGTTAACAAATTATTTGATCTCCACACCTGGTACATAACAATAGCTTGCAGTTAATTTTGAGGAAATAGTTTCACAGAATTTAAAAATAAGGCTATTAGCTTCCTTGCTGAGAGTTATTTGGTTTTATAGTGGATGTGTTCTGCACTCTTTCTGAGATGAGCGCAGTGGTTTTCTGAATGTGTCACATGGAGGTTTCCCAGCAACCAAAGACCCCAAATAACCCCTTGTAATACAACATTTTTTTGTTTTTTGTAGGAATTCAATTAGCTATGAGCTATAGAGGTGCTGGTAGGCTTATTTTGTAAGCTTAAGATGGAACTGCTTTCGGTCTTTACACTTAATATTTAATGAACAGATACAGGAGTCATAAATATTGCATGTAATTCTGGACAAAAATTGTTTTCATATGTTGCCAATCAAGTAGTTCAAATTACTACTGGGTGAAAACATTTTTTGTCAATATCAGGGCAAGTTAACCATGAGATTTTGTACTTACTTCGCTCACTTTGGATGGAATATTTTATTTCCAGCTGGCCTTTTTATACGGACTGTTGGCATGAAAGTTTCTTAAATACACGTCACCATCTGCATCTGGTCACTGAGAAGAGCCTTTCCTGAAACTCGTATCACACACGGACGAAGATGCTGCCCCTGCCCTGACCTGGTTCCAGCTCCACATAGGCAGCCTGACACAACAGTATGTGTTGTTAGTGCTCTTTGAAGGACATGATCCCTCACTGGCTTCCCACTGGTGAGTGATGACATTGTGTTTGAAGAGCACCCAGCCAAGCTAGAGGCATTGCTGCAGTAGATTGAACTCTGAATTTCTCTGGTGATTCTTGCTCTACTTGCATCATTATCTCTGTATATTTACATATTGAGCAGAAGACGCAGATTCTGCCAGCAGCAATGTAGACAAGTGTTATCAGAAAATAAGAACACTGGATGAAATGTCAGCAAAAAAAAGTCAAATGCTCTACCTTTGAAAGAGAGTGGCAAATAAAGCAGGTACACTACACTGCCACAATGTGCAAAATTTCGCTCAGGAAACAGTATGACTTTAATATATGACATCAGTTTAGTTATAACTTAGAGTGAAGAAACTTTGTGCCATCGTCAGTGTTTCATCACCTTATCTCACGCAAAAATAAAAGAATTTTGGGTTATGAAAAACTAGCATACATACATAATTCCTGTTTTAGATGTCTTTATCAAAGCAGTAATAACAAAAAGTAGTTTGATGTTATGAAGTACAGTGGGATCATGGGATTTGTCTATTTCATTGTGAAAAGGTCAGTATTGCAGATGAAAATCTGGCTGACTCGACAAGGTTATATATTGAGGTGTTACTCATTTTACAATTAGTCACATTTGCAGATTTTCTTTCCCACTCTGTGGTGTTACTCTGTATATCACTGGGTTTGAACCCTGTTGGAAACACTTCCAACAATGTAAGTACACAACTCAATTCAACCAAATATACAGCAAGGTATGTTTGTTTTCAGACATTGATAGGGAATTGTTACATGTTGTGCATTTAAGAGGCTACAAAAGGCTCTGTTATGACACTGGACCAGTTTTGATCAAACCTGCTGGTTGAGTTGATTACTCACCTCTGTTTTCCATCAGAGGGCATTTTTATATACTATTGGAACACTCTAAAAACAATAGTTTGCCAAGAAGAGCATGACACTGCAAATCAGTTATCACTTGGTATGATGGCAGTAACGACAGAACAATGGTTGTCAGGTTTTATGTGGTGAATAGGTACCTGCCCTCTTTCCTTGGCATGCCCTGGGAACTTTCAGTCCACATTATTGTTTATCCATTGTGTCTCTAGCTGTCAAACCCTCACGTGTTATATAACGCACCTTAATATAGCTGTGGTTTGGTCTATGATTTTATCCACAGAATACTATTTTTCTGAAGCATAATGTTATTTTCTAATCAGTAAAACATTCATTTACCGATGAGCCACATCACTATGAGAAAGTACATTATTATACAGCTCATTGATCATCATGTCATCTCAAAACAAGGAAAGACCTTTATAATAACACATTTATCATAATTAAGTTATGAAGAGGCTTACTGGACATTTTTTTGTATCAAAGAAATACATAACAATAGTACCAAAGAGGTGTACATCATTAGGAAATAAAATATTTTTTGCTATGGTCTTGGTGAATGCTGGGTGCTGATTGGCTGCAGGGTGTTCACAAATTCCTGATGTTGACACCTACTAAAAAGTTTCAGTCCAACTGTCTCTTCACTGTTCTAAATTAAAACACTGACTAAGCCTGTATCTGTATCAGTCACATTACAAAATTAGAATTAAACTTAATGTGTAAAGAATTGAGCAACCGTATCATAAGTCTTCTAATGTTAATTACAAGAAAAATGGAACTAAATATGTTTATGACCACTGACCTCTGTACGCTTTGGGAAGCAAAATATAAACTTGCAGTGGGTCTCAGACTTGACAGTAACTGTCTTGTAGTGATTTTTTTTTCAAAGACATTGTTTAACGACTTAGAAGTAAAAAAGCCTATTGCTGGCCCTTAATTCTTACAAAATTATGTAACTTGCAAAGAAAAAATTTTTAGCAAAAAGCAACAGCTGTCTGAGAGAGACTGACATCCAAACCAAGTTCTGGACATTTATTGGGATATTTGATAACAACACAACATACTGGTAGATTAAAAACCTCCTAACAGAATGAAAAACTTATTTTTTTCTATCCCCTAACAAGGCATACATTATGTAACTCCAAATAGTCTGCATTTGTTTATAAGCTTTGGTTGACATAGTTTTGCAGTGAATCTAAACCAGGCACCATTACAACAAGAGTGCTCAGAGATCTACAGCTGAGATAATCTTTGGCCTGCTGATGATGTCACTGCAGGCTGCTGCCACACACATCGCATCATGAAGTTGCATCAGCACCATATCAAGCATGAATTTCAAGGACGCTGCTCAACTATCAATGGGCCATGACTCCTGCTGTTGACTTCACTGGCGGCACTGGACCATGAGTGAAAACTTTTCAGGGTAACTTTGGGACTGTTGCCATGGCCTT
Organism: Acanthurus leucopareius; assembly: GCA_029814765.1. Classification (NCBI taxonomy): domain Eukaryota; kingdom Metazoa; phylum Chordata; class Actinopteri; order Acanthuriformes; family Acanthuridae; genus Acanthurus; species Acanthurus leucopareius. The sequence goes on along the minus strand of JAQMCX010000017.1, from coordinate 7,900,318 downwards.
TCTCACTCCTAGTAATCCCTACAGCCTGCTTCTAAAGCTTTAAAAATAGGTTTTGGAGGATGAGGGCACAGTGAAGGAAGCAGGACCCATAAGCTCTCTAAAACACTGCAATGACTCTTGGTACCATCTTCTTTATTTTAACAATTGTGTCCTTAAGGTGAAGTTTGACAGAATGTTTTTGACAAGTCCTGTCAAATAAATAGTTCAAAATAGAAACTTAAATGTGTTGTTTAATGAGGTATATTATTAGAGGTTTTAAGCAAGAAAGTAAGTCTTCAACTATATTGAGACTATATTGCATGTTTGGGACTATATACATTTTCATTAATTGTGTCATTATCTAAAAGTTTTCTATCAGAGTAAAGCTGAATAGGTGGCAGATTTTATGGGAGTACTTAATGATCCAAACGATCCAAATGAGAAGCCATACTGTATATGTATATGCCAATTGTAGCTGTAATTATGGTGATTCACTTATGCTTGGAAGGTGTTAGCCCCCAGACAGCTAACAGCCTGGTCACACCAGAGGTTAAAACAAAACTGAAACTTTTTGGGCAAAAACATCTTATTCCAATAGAGTTCCCTCATTTGGTGGATTTGCTCAGTGAGCAAAGGCTGCTCAAGTGTTTTGCAGGGAATTCAACTTTAGTGACCCATTGATTTGAACTGTTGATCAAAAGAAAGATATCTAGAAGGTGTTGCTTCTCAGAGAAAGCCGAGCCAGCAGGTCAAAGCTGTCAAAGTAGCTTTATAGCTTAGACACTGTGTTGCACGATCTGCTTTAACTGAATCTTCTCTGTTAAAGTATTCCATATATAAGAATAACACTAATGAGAAATTGTTTGCAGGGGTAAAGAAAAAACTGTGAACTTTTTTTTGGTAGCAACCAAGCTTACGAGGTTGCTAACTGACTGCTCAGAGCTCTGCTAGCAAAGAGAGCTTTTTTTTCTACTTCACTAAACTTAAGTCTCTAATGAATAAAAGTAAACATACTGCCATGAGGAGTAAACAGCCTTAGAAAGAAATGAGAGCTATTGTGACTCACTAGACGAGCTAGCGCGTGTTTGCTCATCAACTAGCAGGTCACCAACACCCAGAGTAGTCCAAGCTTTTGCAACTTAAAACTTTGTTGATTAAAGTATTAATTTTGTTACACCACTTTTTTGCATCAAAAATTCTGAGTGGCATTTAAAATTTTTAATCTTATGAAATATTGGCAAAAACTTGAAAAGGACCTCGTAGTATAAATCTTTAGCAAAATCCTTTGATATGTGGTGACAGAGCAACTTAAGTTAAATCTTCCCAAACATCCAAGAAGTACAAAGAAAAGAGTATTTTTTTTCCCCAAACCAGTCAGCTGAGGACAAGAGAGACACTGAGTCTCTGAGTTACTCTACTGTGGGTTGGTTCACTTGACCTTCGCAGTGGGTTTTATCTGAATATATAAGGAGAGGTCCAACAGTGTACACAGCACAGCAGTCTTCATTGTCACCAAGAAACTTTAAGCTTTCCTCTGTAAACTACCCACAAAATGGCTTGTTATGTCAATGGAATTCTAATATGTATTTTGCTCTGCATTACTTCTCCAAGTGTTTCAAGTGATAAAGCAAGACACTTAAACTGTAAGTATCATTTATTTATTAATTCATTAATTAATTAATTAATTAATTCATTCATTCATTCATTTGTTTATTTATTAACTTATTTATTTGTTATTCTATGTGGCTAGTTAATATAATAAAGTATAAATTTTGGATGGTGTTTGTAATACAAACCTTTAATAGAAAATAAATATAGATGAATAAAACATTTTTTTAAAATCTTTTTGGTTTAACACTAGTACATGGAGAAAGGAGATATACCCATGGAATTTTCAGCAGGAAATCAAATTCTTATCTCTTAATGAACCGTTTTTCCGTCTTTTTACAGCAGAAGAAAAAAAGCACAACCCTCTCATTTAGTATTCATATTTGTGTTCTGCTTTAGAGAAAGTCAGCAGTTTAAAAACACATGCTCTGATACACACAAATGGCAGTGCCTTGTGTCAGAATTCTTTCATTTTAATTAATCTCTAAAGTCATCTACATCTGGTCTTCTGCTTTTTGGGTTTTTTTTACAGTCTTTTATAGCTGCTCACAGATGTATCTGTATCTGTATGTAGAAACTTATACAGCTATGCTGCTGCGTCCTGTTGTTTCTTTCAAAGTTTATATAAAGGGCCAGGTTCTAATGACAAACCCTCACGTTATTTTTTCATTTATTCATCCTCTCTCTTTTTAATATTCCTCCTCTTCCTCATTTTTCTTCTTCCGACTCAAAATGCCTATTCTTTTATCTTTGTTTCTGTTGATATGCTAATGTTATCTCTTTGACCCTCATACTGATTTAAAATAAAACCATGTAAGAGATGTTTGGAGCTTTAAAACACTATTTTATGAGACTGCTGACATACAGACTTATAAATCACATGACAAGGGGTTCAAATCGAGGGGTCAAAAGCAAAACAGGTTGAAAAAAACAATAATGCATTTTTTTTGTATTTTTATGTTGAAACTTGACATGATCAGTATATCTCCTTTTGTCGTTCTTTATTTCATTACCTGTGTAAATATATTTGGTTACTTCCCACCACTGTACATAGATGCTATAGATTACAGATTGATAGTAAGTAATGCCAATTTAACTGATTTTAATGCTGTTGTGTTTATCTTCCAGCTGCATCCATCAGAGAACTGCTTATGTCCTCATATCAAGAAAGCCTTCAAATTGTACAGGAAGCATTACTCCACTCTAGAAAACAGTAATGAACTATTTACGAGTTGTCAGATTGTGTGTCTCTGTTTAAGAGAAATACGATTTCAAGGGAAGATCGACTAAACCCAGAACTTTCATTTTATCTGTCAATTTCTGTGCCCAGACAAAGCACATCACCATCTTCCATACGTGTGTTTACATTCCTTCGGCAAACGGAGCCTGAGACCCTGGAGATTTCCCGAGCAGCAGAGGTTTTTCAAACAACTCTGCAAGTCCTAAAGAACAGAGCAAGACAAAGACATAAAAGGGATGTCAAGGCAGCAGGTAAAATTGCTTTCTTTCATTAAATCCAGACAAATCCACCTTGAGAAAAAGAAAAAAAAAATCAGTGCAAACAACTTTAAAACAAACAAAATTTCTTGATTGATCCACTTTTACTGCAACCATTTTAACAGTATAGCAAAACATCATCATCTGCAGTCTGTATAAAGAAAATTTGGAAACAATTATTGTGTCTTTCCTTTTAGATCTGATATGTTTTTAAAGCATGACAAGACAAAATTACATTTAATATCCTAAAATTTTCTCTGCTGTTGTGTCTGTTTGCTAGAACTGTTTTCATGGGAGGTTGTGGAGCAGATAGCAGAGCTTTCTCAATGTCTTCCTGCAACACACCCAGACATCTGTCAGCACAGTCACGTAAAGAAGTACCGCTCCATAACTGGCCTCTGCAATAACAGGTAGGTTATTGTTATAAAGTTAAATATTTTATGCACAATATAAAAACCAATAATGCAGGACTAGGACCCTATTTTAATCTTGCAAGCACTACAGCGTCACAAAGCTAGGTCAGGGCACAAAAACAGCAATTTTGACTTGTGTATTTGCAACAGTAAATACATTAAGTTGAATATAAAACAAACAGCGCGATGATTAATAAATACACACTGAGCCAGTAACATAAGTGGTGTCATCTCTAGGAAACAGCTGTGCTAATCACAGTGACATATGAGAACCAGAGCACACTAAGCGGAAAGATTCTTCTAAAAAAAAAACAGTCAGAGCAATGGAACGTGACATGGCACTGAGCAACACATGCAATCTGGGAAAGGTTTTGGTGCAATTTTAAGTGGGAAATAACTTGCACCCTGGTCACAAACATAATCAAATTCTAGCTAAAAACTGCATTAACATTTCTAGCAGGAAAAAGACAATGTAGTACCAGAATCTTGATTCATGTGTCATCAACAGTGCCAAACTGGACATTATGAGCTCAGTTTTCTGAGCCTGAGTACTGGCACAACCAATCAGAGGAGCCAAATGTGCACATGTAACGTATATATCAGACATGCCCCGTACGTGCCCAATTTTAGTTTAAGTTTACTGTAGTCTTTCTCATGTCATAATTGTTCACATCATGTTGTAAGATGTGACACAACAGCATTTGCATTGTTTTGCATTTCAAGAACAAGAACTCAACTTTTGCTTAAAAGAAAGTTGGAAAGGAGGCTGTGACACATGAGACTGATGAACCGCTGAAATCAAATAACTCCCACATAAACAACAGAGTGAGTTATAACAGACCTGCTTGATGTATGTAGGAGTGTATGTAATTAATTTTTATAAGCCTGTCATTTGCAAGGGACTCAATCAAGTCAGTATACGCTAGTGTGTAATCACATCGGACACTGGCGAAGCACATCTCAAATCAGAAGCTACAGATTTATTAACATCTGTCCTGCTGCCTTCAGACGGCTGCAGGGATTTAATGATCTGCAGGAAAAGCTTTTCATGTTGTGGTCCACAGATACTGCAACAATCACTCATATTAATTTAAAGAATTAAGAATGGCTTATTTACTCATGTTATTGACACACTCTACCTCTCTTTCTCTCCGTTCAGCTGCCTTTCCACTTCCTCAAACCCATTCACTATCATTTTCTTCCTGTGTACCAGATGCCCTCTCTTCCCCCTGTCCAAGTCACCTTACTTCAGTAACCAGTCACTCCTCCTTCCTTGCCATAACTTCACCTGGTCTCTGTTGCCCACCTCCTCACCTGTTTCCACTAGCACACATCAGCCCTACAGTTGCTTTTGCTTTATAGACTCTGTATTTCTTAAATATGTTATCTGAAATTTATTGTCTGCCTGTTTTTAAACCTCTTTATAGTGTTTTTGAACCTCTTGAAGATTAGGATTTTTACTCTGCCTTTTTAAACAGCCTTCCAGGTTTGTGCGCAAAAGCTTGAGTACCTTCATATGCTCAATTTGAACTGTGTCTCTCTGCTTTTTGGGGTTCTGTCCATGTTTCTCGACACTCATCCATCGTTACAGGTACTCAAATGCTAAGACTTAGTAGTACACCAGACATGTATTATAACTGAAAACAAGCAAAAAGGTGCAAAAATTGCTAAACAGAGTTAGGTGTTGTGATGGGTACATTTTAAAATCAAAATTAATCTAAAATGTTTAACTTTTATCTGAGCATTATCTTTTGATCATGTCATCAATAACTTTTCAGCTATTATTTCATTTAAAATGGCAATTATGAACATCATCCAACTGTATGTTTATATGTAATTTATTTTAAGAAAACATCAAGCCCCCAGGATGAAGTTTTTAATCAACATAATGAGAAAACATTGCTTTAAACTTTTTGACAAAGTCATAAAAAAATAATGCTGAAGATCAAAGGTTAAGTATTCTATTAAAGCAACCATTGTTGTCACTGAAGCAGCAACGATTTGCTGGGAAAAAAAATGCCCATCAGTTATTGTGCAGCATATGGTTTTCCCAAGGGGAAAAACAAATCATAACAGCAAATGAACACATTCAGTGAGTGACAACACCTTTAATCACTACAGCACTCAGTGATCAAGTACCTGACGGTTAGCAAACAGCTCACTTAGCTAATGTTGATTAAAAACATGCAGTGTGCTAAACTCTTGATGACCTTTTTATTGGAAACAAGAGACGGTGCATTCAGTAGGATACACCATTTTGCACTGCAGTATTTTTGGACATGCTTCATGATTCTTTTTGTCAGGCAAAATCCTCTCTGGGGAGCAGCCAACACTCCCTTGGTCAGATGGCTTCCAGCTGAATACGAAGATGGAGAGAGAGAACCCAAGGGTTGGAATCGAGGACGGCTCCATAATGGATTCCAACTTCCCTCGGTAATCTACAAAATCCTGGCCTGACGGACACAAAAGTCTTGGTGGAGAAATTAGAAATAATGCAAGCTCACCCTGCAAACCCAAGTTAATGTAGCTTTCCATTTATTTTCCTAACCTGTTTTACAGCAGATAAAGTCCACAGCAATCCAGGAAGACTGTAAATGGGACTGAGATGACACAGATTACAGCTGCATTTGAATATTGTGGCCTGTGCTTTAAAATAGACTATTACCATAGCTTGAGAAGTATTTTTTTAGCCATGTGGATAAACATTTTTTCTCGCAAACAGTAGATGAAACTGCTAATATTTGAATTAAATTTCTGTCTTAATTTATGCGCTCATTACACAGATTGAGGTCCTTTAGTTGAAGAACTTATCAATTATGCATCAGTTGTATGTAGCCCGTTGTGTACCTCCATATAAAAGTTATAATTTACTGGAGTGTTTAAGATAATTAATGATCTCTGATCCTAACTGTTTCATGTCTTATAAAAAGGGGTCAAGTAAACAATACCCAGGATAATTAGTGCATTGCATAACACATTTTTAATCAGTTGCCAAAGTCCTTATTGTTGGATATGGAAAGAAGAAAGAAGCTTACTAGAACATAACACACACCCTTGTTGAGCTAAAGACATTTATCTGCTTATTAAATAATTATTAATAAAAAAAAAAATAGTTCACACAAACAAATCTATCATCCATTACAATCCCTCCGTGGGACATGATAGCATGATAAATCCTTCCCTAGATGATATGCTCATTTCCAAAGATGATGAGACAATAAACACAATGACTGTCAAATGACAAGTCACTGCAGATATAGCTGGGGGAAAATGCAAATGCACGTTTTAAAAAGGTAGCACTCACTGTCATCCAATAACCAATCCTACTGTGTCAACAGGCACGGGAAGTCAGCAGGAAAATATTAAGGAGCTCCTCTAAAGGGATGGATAATGATTATTCTCAATTGTTGGTGGAGTGGGGCCAGTACATTGACCATGACATAACTTTTACTCCTCAAACCTCTGGCAGTGCTGCGTTTTGGACAGGCATCGACTGTTTGACTACATGTGAAAATATGCACCCGTGCTTTCCTATTGAGGTAAAGTAAAAGCAAGTGTGCTTGGTCTTTGTTACAATTTGATACTTAAAAAGAATGGTTCCACATTTTGGGAAGTATGCCTATTTGCTTTCTTTTTCATGTCTAGACCACTTTCATATTGGTACTTACAACCCAAAGTTCAAGCCAGCAGCCAGTTATTTTGCATTAGCATAAAGACAGACTTACTGACTTCCTATCAGGCAGAGACCTCAACAATTCACCACTCTTAACCAAGAAATAGCCACTGAACCTTTTTTCTACCTGCTACTAGTCCCTATGCCAAGCTAAGCTAACCTGCTGCTGGGCTCAGTCTTATGTTTAGGAGCAGAAAGGTGTAGTTAATACTCTTTTCTAACCTTGTAAAAAGAGAGCATTGCCTAAAATGTTACGCTGTTTTTGTAAACTCCATAATCACTCAGTGAATAAAATGGACAGCTGGTTTGTGGCATCTGTTCACACTATATACTTTAACCCACACAAATAAACATCACAGAAATAAATAAAATAGATAAAACACAGTTTTAAGGTGCTATATTACCTGTGTTGCTTTGTCATTTCTACAGACAGATGAAACTAGCTCTTCTGCACATGGCTGCATGCCCTTTTATCGCTCAGTGCCAGCCTGCTTCGTCAATACTGGGTCTGATATTGGAAGAGCACTGCAGCGGCAACAGATGAATGCCATCACATCATTCATTGATGCTTCAGTTGTGTATGGCAACACTCCAAAGCTGGAGAGCTTGCTGCGTGACCTCTCTGGATATAATGGCAAACTCGCTGTCAGCGACCAATTCAAGGATCCCAAAGGCAGACCCTACCTTCAGGCTGCAGCCACCCTGCCTTCAGCCTGCCGCCAGGACCAACAGGGGGAGAGAGTGGAGTGTTTCACTGCTGGAGACAGTCGGGTCAATGAAGGTCTGCCCTTGACCTCTTTGCATACACTGTGGCTTCGGGAACACAATCGGATTGCAGAGGCATTGAAACACATTAATGATCACTGGAGCTCGGAGACTATTTACCAAGAAACCCGTAAGATTATTGGAGCTCTGCACCAGGTATGTGACTTGTAACTGGAGCTGTTTCAGCTTGCCAGAAGAAAAACCTATAAAGCTAATTTAAAACTGCAGTGTGCTGGCATGCAAGCAATTGCTTGCTAACCACAAAAACTTGAAACTATCACAACTATCTAATATGTCCACCATATTGTCAGTTTGCCTGACACTTCACAGATTCAAGTAAGACCCTGTACCATGTAATAGATATTTACAGCATGTAACCTCTTAAAACAACAAATCTTGTGGCATATGGATATAGCCGGGGTGGCTTTCAATATTCATACTCAGCCAAGCTTATTGCAAGCCAGCTCTGGATTTCACATGTAGCATTCAGATATATTTGAAATTAATTTTGCCATCCTACTTTTGGCAAGAATGCAAATTACTGTCTTTCTGCAACTTCCTACAGTGGCTTGGTTTTGTAAGACTTAATATCCAAATCCTGAAGCTGTTTGGTTTAGTGTCATAAAAGACTAGAAAGCCAAAAATCTACATGTGAGAAGATGGAACCAGTAAGTTATTGATTATTAAAATTGCTGTGGATTTAATTTTTTTGGCAAACAACTAATTAACCCATCATCTGAGCTCTAATCAAAACAGTTCAGTAAATAATGTTGAAAAAATTTGGACTGCCTCACAATAAGAATTACCTGTTAATGGTTGCAGAGTAGCTGCAGCTTCTCTGTTTTTCAAACCACAACAAAAACATAAATTAGTTTAATCTTTCACCATCTCATATCTGTCATATCAAAAAATCATCCATCTCTGTCAGTAAGCCACAGATGTCTCAAATTGAGTGCAAAAAAGAAAAAGAAAAAGTGGCTTCTGGTCAACCTTCATTTTTGCGAAACAGGATCCGGATCAGGTTTTAGGTGAATCCTCTCAGTGCTTTTAAATAGTAATATCAAATACTTCAATATCTCATTCGTATTCCAAACAATCACTCTAAATTATCAGAGGAGATAGTACATGTTTTTAACAAGCTTCCTATATAGTCATATTCTTTGTGGTGGTAAATCTACAATGTGTAATAGAGTTTCCTGTTGCAACCACCAACATCAAGTCAGTGAACGAATGTCTTTTTGATTGGAATCACTGTCGTCAATCCATGACGCGTGAAAATTATCAACCATTAGAAAAGACAGATTAAAAGATAATCTACTCTCTGAAAGACAAAAATCAGCAGGAGGATGAAATCTGATAGCAGCAGTGTGAATGTTTGTGTCTTTGCTTGTGAGAACAAAGAACAAGGAGAATTCAAATGGATGTTTTACTCTGGTATTTTTCTTTGGTTGTTCAAGCAATAGAACAGAGGAATTTTGAGAGACTTGAAAAGGTTGTGGATAGCCTTTAAAGTGTGTGAGGCAGATTAGTGGCATTTTTTCATTGACATTCCCTCAGTCTGAATGTAGGATACTGTCATGAAACACAGTTACTGTCGCTGTTACTGTACATTAGATACTGTTGGTGAAAGCAGGAGACACAGCTGTATCATGAAAACAGGAAAAGGCCAATGTTATTAACAGCTATAAAGTTTCTACTGAGGAACACAAATGATGCCTGAGGGAAAACAAACTAATCTAACATTTATGAGTGTGGTGATTTTATCATCTGCAGATGTCAGAAGTGTGAGCATGTTGCAATTACATGTTATTAAAGTCAGGCAAACTGATATGAAAGGTGGAGGGAATAGTGTTGTTTTTCGTGTGGTGTTTACATGACTTTCTTTTATCACAAGGAGAATCGTGACTTAGGGTCATTGTGGGTTTCACAGTGTAGAATTTGACCTTAGGGCGTTTGCAGTGATGAAGAAAGAATTCTTGTATGTGATTTTAAATAGCTCAGCAATGAGAGAACAGTAAAGCTTTGAAATCGACGTGCTGACATCTGCTGAATTTACAGTATGAAGCTGGCTATTGCCCTAGTTTTAATTTACCAAAACATCATATTACCACTTAAAGGGCCCCCAATTATTAATGTCTCTTTTTGTGAATATTCATTTAAAATTTGTATAGCTTAAATTAAAAGGGAAAAGGAAAATTCTTAGTTTTAGCTTTAGCTTCAGTTCATTAATTAAACAGCAACTTTGTCTCAGTTAATTTATGCAATTTTGCAAGAGCTTTCATTTAAAATATTATTTATTTGTTATCACATCATCTTATTCAGGCCATTTGTGTTGAATAATGTAGAAAAACTAAATATCAGTTATTTCCACACATACAGATGACAGGAGCTATGTTCCTTTAAAAAAGTACAAAATGAACATTCTCACAAAGCAAACAAAAAAAAAACAATACATCTGAAAACATTTAACAAAAGATATCAATAGCAAAATTAACTTGGTAACTTGATGCCTTCTGTTTGTCCAGTTGCTGTGAAATGAGAGTAAGTCAACATGGATCAACAACAACTGCTCAGGAAAAAAAAGGAAATCTATCCATCTTTTAAATGTTTAACTAGAAAAGCCTTATTTTCACCAAGTTAACATTCGTAAATGGTCATTGCTGTGTAAGTGTCTTAGTTTGTTTAAGCTTATACGCCTAAAGTATTTGGTTAAGTTTATGAAAAGATAATTTGTGCATATATAAGGTTTCACTTTTCAGTTTTGCCTCGGTCTTGAACCACTGACTCCCAACTGAATGTTGGATTAAGTAGTTACTTTTATGACTAATACTGACTGTTGAGTTTATGATGGAGACTGTTGACAGTCTGGTGCATCTCACACAGACTCTGAAGTTATTTTGTGCCTCTGTGTGAGATGCTAAGGAGCATGACCAGGTGTCTGTATTTACCAATATGGGAATAAGACAGGTCTGACCAATCCATGACAACTGGAAATCTGTTGATTAATATCATGTGATGGGATAATAAAAGCCCCAAAAACCTTCAAAATGGATAACATGATGACTTGTAAAAGAAAGGAGTCACTCAAATAAAGATAAACTCAAAAAGAATTATCACCCAACTCTGTAGTTTCCCCAGCTTGGATGTTAGCATCATTCTACTCTTTGTTTAGTTTTCTGGCCTGGAAATTTGCCACTTTTGGTTAACACTCGCTCATAGCATCATTTCTGCCCACAGCAGGCAGTAAACGCTAAGAATGAAGACAAGTGGACCATGAAGACTGTTGTTTCTTGTTAAAGGGGAAATGTGTAAAATACAGTCAGAATTAAAGATTAAAACTGTCAGAAAATAAATTTAAATTATTTAAAAGAATCTGAAGTAGTACCTTTTATGAGAGATGTCCATGTATTTTGTTGAACAGATATCTACTGGAGCATACTAACTAGCTATCCCCAGCCTGTCCTGGGTTGAACTTTTTTGCTTTGTTGAGGCGTCAAACACAAGGCATCAAAACACATTCCATTTAAACTTAATAAAGACAAAAGAAAATAAAACACACTTTAACTGTCTTAGTTTCTTTTTCCCCTGTTCCTTGGTTGCCATTTTTTCTACTGCCACCAGAGTCTTGGTCAGATCAGTAAATCCCTTTGGTACTGTAATACCTGTCGTCAAACTGGTCAGTCTTCAGTCAGCTGCACCTTTAATGTGCCCTGTGTAAAGCTATTTCAGCTGAGTTTTTGTGTCTTTCGTCTCAAAAGTATCTGATAGAACAAATACACCTCTATTTTCCTCCATCAGTGTTGCTGTCTACAAAGGCTGAATAACGGCTAAATGGATCTACACTGTTTTGTTGTTTTTTTTTTCTCTCAAAGTCTTTTGTCCTCCATTTTACATGTGTGACTAGAGTGATTGTAAATTTGGCTCTATGCCCACTAAAATCCACTCGATACTGAGGCTGAACACATTTTGTTTTAAAACATGCAGGGCACAAGTTTTTGCTAATGAGCTTTACCTTTCTTAAGCTAAGCAAGATTTATTAATTAGTTTCCAAATTTCCTGTATAGAAACTGCATTATACATTGACACTAGCTTGTTTTTCTGCCTTTTTTTAAAAAAAAGTCAGAAACAAGTTTCTTGTAAGATGTGTATACACTGAATGGTCTCTTCTTTTAATAGCTATTCGCTAACATTGATCTGCTTTACTCTGTGCAAACCCTTGACACATCTCAGCTAGGCTGAAATAAGATTCTTCACAACAGTAGAGGCATCAGAGCCAAGCGGTCAAACTGTGTCAGAGATTGACAAGTCATAGTCCTTCAACGTATAAACGGCCTCGTTGCAAAGGGAACACTCACGTTTCATACCAGTCAGCAAATATATTATTTTTCTGTCGTCTTGCCATTGTCTGTCTTTTTCAAAGTAGAAAGTGAGGTTTGTTGCTGCTGTTATCTTTTTGTTAGCTGTCAGCCTCTTGGTGGAGATGGATGAATGGCAGCTTGTGCAGGAGGTACAGCCTTGATGCAATGCTGATAGCAGCTATATCTGGGAGCAATGTCAATACTGAAGAAAAAATTTTGGTGTATTTATTCTTCATTACAAAAATAAATAAGAATTTTTTTTTTAATGGCAACGATTCAGAGCCTTAAAGGGGACTGATGACCTGGTGCTAGGCTATGAAGTTCCAAAAGCAATTAATCTTTTAGACTTTGGAGACTGACTTTTGACCACAGTAGTGTGGATTAACAACTGCTTTTTTCAGGTGAGTCAGGAACAATGCCAAAGACAGGAAATTTAAAATATTCAAAAGAGATGGGTCTAATGTGGAGGGAGTCTTCAGCCATTTGTGATAATGAAGTATTAGAAGCAGGTACAGGATATGCATACTAGCTATAACCATTATCATCTGGCCAAATACCTGTATTGAAGTTGAGGTGGAAAGTTAGGGACTTTCTAGTGTGACCAGCCTAAAAAACCATCAGACTGAAAGGTATCAATTAATATTTAAAAAATGAAGCACAATCGAACTATTTGTTTTATACCTATTAATTAACATTAATTAATTAACATTAGCTCCATTGGTTTGATGAGGTGCTATTATATTATACATTTAAGACAGCATAGCAGACAGATTAGATCATTAACAGGACATAAATAAATTTCTTATGTAACATAGTTTCAGTACAGTGTTACATTTCGATATTAACATAATAATGTCTGCTTGTAATGTGAAAAGTTTACTAGTTATCCAATCCCACCTGAGGAAAAAAAAAATCAAACTCTGCAGTTCCTTGTTGCTCTCAGCAGCTTTCAGCCCATTGTTGTGGCTTTCAGTCCATATGGTTGAATCACAGCAACTCTCACCGAGCCCTCTATTCAAATCCTCAGGCAGCTTTCCCAGCAAACAAACTTGCACAGGGCAAATGTGATGTAGAATGCTTTTTTTTGTACAGCATTACACTTGACAAGTCTCTGTGAGAGCATTACTTTAAAGACATTAAAGATGTGTTATGGCAGTAATTACTTACAAAAAAAATCTAGGCCAAGGGTGGTGTGCAAAAAGAAGCATAACAGTTAAAGATGTTTTAAGGCCAGAGCCATGAGATGGATGACTGTGGATTTGTGCCTGTTTTGCAAATTCTGTTAATATGTGTCAAACACAAATTTAACCCTTCACTGTATGTCTTTGTCAAACGCTTAACCTCTGCTTTTAATGCAAGATTTGTTTTAGAAATCCAATGATTACAAGATAAAAACATTTGTATTTGATTTGTAGAACTGTCACAAGTAATATATTACTTCTCCTTGTTGGGTAGAAAACAGGCAGGCATGTGAAACTGTTCACACTTTCCTTCCAACCCACTGTCTGTGGGCACCCACTTGAGAACAGTGAGGGTAGGGCAGGAATTGCAGAAAACAAATGAAAAGGTCAGAAGTCGTTTCAATACAAAGTGAAAGGCTATTCTTCAAGAGAGGAAATAAAAATGATCAACAAACATCTGGTTTTACTGTGACTTGCATCTCAATTGAACTGCACAGTGTGGTCAAGGTTTATGTGTATCCTGTGTGTAGTGTAGGAGGAACATAGCTTTATGTTCTATTTGGCTTTCAAATGCTTAGTACAAAGCTGTAGGATTAAAAAAAACAGTCAGTAGAGGCAGACCTGCTCTTTTTGAAGGGTTCAATATATCAACTAAGAGACTTAATCACTGATGACAGTGTATTAATGAACTAAACTGGAAGAAAGGTAAAACTAGAAAACAATAAACATATATGGATTATGTGAAAAGAATAATACAACTTTTCTTGGTATTTCAGCAATTCAGTAAGGAACTTCCCTTAAGTTTGGGGCTTTATGAAAAGTGCTTGAAAATGAGACTGACATATCCTGAGTTTTAGCTCTTTGTATTTGTCATCCCCCCCAGAACTGTGAATCCTATGATTCCTATCATGCAACAGCTTAGTGTCTTACATTAAAACCTCCCTGAATTATAAATACCCACACTTCTACTGCAAAATCAGTAGAGTGTCTCTTTAGAGGGTTTTGCTGTTTGACAGCAGATCACCAGATCTCATTCTCTCCTAGTTCCGGCCTGCTTCTCAAATGGGACCAGAATTATCTCCAAGACTCTGGCTCTGAACTGACTCAGTCTAAGCTGTGTTTTCAGTTGACATTAAGCTTCAGTTAATACAGAATGCTGCTTACATGTCACAAATACATCATAAACACATAATATCGCATTCAGTTTCTGTCTGCAAATTTCCAGTTAGGACTTTGTAATTGTTTCAGTCTAGGAATTAAAGTCTGCACTGCAAACTGCAGTCCGAGACTTCTGGTGTTTGATGAGTCAGTTTATCTGATAAGTTTAGTCACCAGGATACAGATTTTCGCACTAAAGGCGTATGGAGTTGCATGAGTAACATCAAAATAGTTTACTGTTTGGTTTCAATGGTCTATTTTGCTTTGAAAACTGAAAGAAAAAAAATTTGATGTACTGTATGTCTTTGTGTGTTTTTGCATCTGTGTTTATGCATTTGTGTGACGTGTTAAGATTCAGGTGGTGGACTGAGACCTTTATAAATAGTGATGAGGATAGATAGAATTCTCTGTGGTGAACTGTGATGGAACAAATGTGGAATCATACGTTCATGCTTGGGATGTTACAGATATTCTTATATCCCATGAAATCCCTTTTGGCTGTAGGCACACACTCACAAGATATTAATAATTTCCAAGTAGGACATGTTGTAGTAATTTATGAATTAACTATATATTCAAAATTTACTCATTCAAACACCTGTGACTTTTATAGCATACTTGTAGTGCACATAATCCCAAAACTTGAGTTTTTCTTTCATGACTATCTAAGAGATTTCTCTTTCTTTTTTGCTATCCTCCACTTCTTTGACTTCCAGATCATAACCATGAGAGATTATGTTCCAAAAATCCTTGGCCCAGAGTCTTTTGAACACTACATCGGGCACTACAGGGGATATGATCCAATTATTGACCCGTCAGCTTCCAATGTGTTTGCCACTGCTGCATTCAGGTTTGGCCATGCTACCATCTCTCCGATCCTCAGGAGACTGAACGAGAGCTTCCAGGAACATGAGCACCTCCCCCATTTGAGTCTGCACAACACTTTCTTCAGTCCATGGAGAATAGTCAAAGAAGGTCAGTACATTCTTATGAAGCTGCCTATTGGAAGTAATTATGTATCCTGCAAATACACCATAAATAAGTGTAAGAAATGAAGAAAATACTCTATTGTGGTCAGCTTCAGCACTGAATGTCTGTCTGTTAGTGTGATAATTAGTTGCTTGCTTTCCTAGTAATACATGTATGTTAGACTCCTGAATACAAGACATTTTATGAGTCTTCATCAGTATGTCATAGCTAGTGCATGACACACTCAGTGTGCTTGTAGTCCTAAGAGACTCATTACAGAATGCGCAATAACCCATCTAACACACAGCAGGGACCTTTTCCATTAATTATCAGTACATTATTCATTACTCATTCCATACTTATGTATGAGGCAGTGCTTTATCCATCATAGACAGTACCATAACTTTCTTTTAATTTGTACACCTTTGGCAGTGTATCTGTTTTTCTCATTTTGAGTCAAGCTAACTCTCCGCTGTAGAAATTTAGGAAAAACAGACTGCAGCAAAACAACATACATTCTGGAAAGCATTGCAAATTTCCAATGGCTTTTCAAATCACCTTTACATTTGGGTAACACTACCTTAAAGACCAATTGGATTTTTTTTGTTGACCTCCTGTGAGTTAAGTTTTTATGTTGCAGCAATATAGAAGGATGTTTTCGGCAGTCTTCCCAACAAGCACAAGTGTTATGCTTTAATGAAACTTTATGTTGTCATAATAAATAGTGTATTAATTCCAAACAGTACATCCATCCTGTTTGCTTAATGAAATTGTTTAGAAACAACTCAGCCCAGGGGAAGCAGTTAAACCAGGATTAGAAGTGGTATACTTTTTTTTTCCAGAACAGTAAAAGAAAGTATACCATTTGGAAAAATGTAACTTACCAAGAACAGAATATTCTGTTTAATTTGACTGTTTGGGATTTCAGGCAGGCTGGATTTGTACAAAGTGAGCATACACTTTGCAAATCTATGACATCAAATCTTAAAAGAAAACCTTTTATCTTGGTATGTGAGCATTGCTGCATCCAAACAGGAAAAATATGTTTGATGCATCTAGGTGGAATTGAACCAGTCCTGAGAGGTGTAATTGGATCTGAAGCAAAAACTGTTAGTGCAGACCAGGTGATGGCAGAGGAGCTTACCGAGAGGCTGGTTGTCCTAAATGTGCCACAGCACCTGGACCTGGCTTCAGTAAATCTGCAGAGAGGACGAGATCACGCTCTCCCAGGTAAGTGCTGGGCTGGTTGTCATTGCTCTTTAGTTAAGCCTGTCAAATCACAGTGACAATG
The DNA here is from genome assembly GCA_029814765.1 of Acanthurus leucopareius. Lineage (NCBI taxonomy): Eukaryota > Metazoa > Chordata > Actinopteri > Acanthuriformes > Acanthuridae > Acanthurus > Acanthurus leucopareius. Next base: position 7,883,426 of record JAQMCX010000017.1, on the reverse strand, counting down.
CCCTGCTAAATCCTAAAATATTAAAGAGCTGCTCACTTGTCTTTTCCTTTGTCAAAACACTTTACCACATTAATCCATTTATTCATTTATTTTTAAGTTTATAATAATAATGAATCATCTGTCAAAGCATAAAAAAGGGGTTAAAGACTTCAATGAAAAAAGTCTATGGGGGAGGACTTAAATGAAGTAAAGCTGCTAGAGTTCTGCAGCTTGCTCCTCATCTCTGCAAGGAGGCTCGTTACTGTTAGCTGCTATAAAACAAGCAGAACAGACCCAAGTCTCAGGCCAAACTGCTCTAAGTTCAGTGTTGGAATTGTAGACATCAGCGTTTGACAAGCATGAACAGATGAAGTAAAAAAAAGATGACATCTTGAGTTCTGCTGAATTAATTTTGGTCTTGTTTTTATAAAGTTCAAAAAGTTCAGGTTAAAGAAACAAGATATAATGTGTTATTTAGTGATTTTTAGAGATTCTTTTGAGGTTTGTTATCTCTGGATGGTTTGTTAGCTGTTTTCCCATTATCAGTCAAGCTAAATTCTAGCTTTATTTTTAACACACACACAAGGGTTGCATTGCCCTTATCTGTCTTTACAAGATTTACAAGAGGGCCAAATGTGCATAAATATGCTTACAATCAAATGCTATTGTGCTGAAATTACTTTTCAGGATACAATGATTGGAGATCATTCTGTGGACTGAAGACCATTAAGACACTGGATGATTTCAAAGAGGTTGTGGGAGACTACAGGGTTGCTGAGAAGATATTTAAAATATACAAACATCCTGACAATATTGATGTATGGCTTGGAGGGCTCATTGAAAACACGTTGACGGGCTCAAGAACTGGTCCCCTCTTTGCTTGCTTGATAGGAAAGCAGATGAAAGCACTCCGCGATGGTGATAGGTACATCAACATGTGTTTAATTTAAAAGAATGTTGTGTATCAGTATAATGTACCCCACTATAGACTACAGTGCCATATACTGCTTTATGGATAAAGTTAAAAATAAATATCTTGGTCCCCCTTAAAAGAGTTTATTTATCAACATGTTGATGGTTTCTTATTTTGAATGGAGGGATCAACCGTTTTCATTTTTCAGGTTTTGGTGGGAGGCTGAAGGTATATTTACCCAGCAACAGAAGACTGAGCTTTTAAAGGCCTCACTGTCTCGAATCATCTGTGACAACAGCGACATAAGGGAAGTCCCCTCTGATCCTTTCAGGTTCAGGGAGTACCCTTCAGATTACATCTCTTGTGATCAGATACCATCGATGAATCTAGAAGCTTGGAGAGAGGAGAAGAGCCAGGGTGGGCTTTCAAATGTTGGGCTAATTGCAGTCCTCATTTTTAAAAAAATCATACACATTCTTTCTGTTGTTTCACAACACATTAACATGAAAAACTTATTTGCTTAATTCCAGACTTAGAGCACTGTGGCAATCCAAGAAAGATAAATAATGGGGATTTTATTTTGTCCTCTACATCTGGCAAACTGGTCACTCTGTACTCCTGTTACCATGGTTTCAAGTTAAAGGGTGCTGCTGCGATAGTCTGTGAAGGAAATCGATGGAGTGCTCAACCCCCACAGTGTACAGGTACGTGAACTATGAGCACCATGGATTTGTTTCATCAAATTAGTTTGGGATGACTCCATCATGTTGTCTATGTGGAGAAGTTTAACATGAAAGGGATGTTCCACTATCAATTTGTTAATTACATATACTAATTGTATAAAATGCTGCATGTTGAAACATGTACAGCTCAGCTTTGGATTTGTTCAGGATCCTCATATCTGCACAAACCTATCCTTGGACATACTGCCAGTGTCTGGTATTCTTGTCTGACTGAAGCTTTACTGCTATCTGCTGGTACTGAGGGAGAAAGAGAAATATTCCAACAGGAAAATATTTTGGGAATATGGCTCCTTTAGAATGTGAAACAAATCAGTTAGACAAAAACCCTTACAGTTGTTAAATCACATTTTATTAGCTTCACTTGCAGTAGAAAGCAAAAATTTATTTGCACATTGAATGTCACGTTTTTGTTTTTTTTTGTGTAGATTACAGTTTTTTGGAGTTTAACCTCCTTTCAATCAGTCATTTATTTAAGAGAGATAGAAAACATCCCTTGAGTGACCTGAGGTAAGATTATTTATCAAAGTGAACAGAATGTCCTCCAAATTCTGTCAAGTTTGATTATTGAGAGACAGCCCAAATAAGACCATTTTGAAAATGTTCTCAAGGTTGTGTTCAAATGTTTGCCAGAGTATGGGAAAAAATCCAGTACTTTTTTTTCGTAAAAACTAAGTTAGAAATTGAATCATTTTCATATTTCATTAAGTGTTTAGTACCTTGTAAAAAAAAAAATCCTTACAAATTATTTCATATTTTTGAAAACATATTTCTGTCATTCAGTAATTCTAAAAGGGTTCCAATTATTTTGCATAAACTATATTATGTATATTGTTTTGAGATATACTGTAGATATATATTTTTTTCTCAATTATTGAAAGAAAAGAAAAGAAAAGAAAAGAAAAGAAGATAATTAATAATCCCAAAGCCTTAATCAATCAGCTTTTAACTGCTTGTCACACTAAGGTGTTGTCAGTGAGGATGGAATGTAGGTCACTGAGAGATGTAGGTGAATCTTTCACACCTTAGCATTGTTCAGCCATAATTTTTCAGACACTCACCCTAATTGCTTTCACTTACAGTCGGATCATTACAAGCCAGCACTTTTAATGGCAATGATCTTTACTTCTTGCTAAAGTGTTACTGTTATCAACAGCTGGCTTGAAGTTAACTTAAATTCAAGGGCTTTTGCTTTTACATCAACCTGTGAACAGGTCTTGAATGAACAGTACCTTGGCTTGATTTTGGTTGTCATCACTGACATTTGCAATATTTACTTCTCAAACTTACAAGATACACAACTTTTTCACACAACTGTGAGAAAATCAGTTTTTTGCAATGACGAGATCCGAAATGCCAGTGAAGTCAATGAAAGTTGATTGCCCCTAGCTGGATTAGTTCATAAACTATGTAATATAAAAGTAATGTTGTTGTTGTTATTATATAACCTGTTGTTTGTTTACAGGGGATCTTCACTAAGTTGATGACAATGCAGTGGATCCGGATACTTCATAGTTTCGTGCTTCGGGCTCAGGGAAACTTTGCCGTCCTTGCTCACTTTCTTCACATTTTTTTGTTTGAGAATGTTTTTGAAATATGGAAAATAATGCCTTTTTTAAGTTAAACTAAAAAAAAATGACTCATATTCAATAATATACATCATGCTTGGTAAACTTTTATTCTCTCTCTGTTATTGCAGTTATTACAATTATGTTAAAAGAATACACATATACACACTAAACTGCAAATCAAAGCATTTTTTGTCATGTTTGAAATACTCTGAGTATGAAGTTAGTTGTCTTTGAGAGACATGGATGTGAGAATTAGAAAATGCCAAACAACCTGCACCAACAACATGAATAAACTGCTATGGTACTTGATCTCATATGCTTAGTTTTATGTAGCCTATTTTTATTTTTGTTTATCATGGGAAAGATATTTCTTTACAGAGTAGCAGAAAGATGTTGAGCCAGTTGATGCTGAACAAAAATGAAATTACTTTCCTTTCAATAAAATGATCAAATGAGTCATACATTTCATGACATTGTTGAGAACATTACTGACTTGCTGCCCCACCTTACAGTGTTGTGAAGTCATGCAATCACAGGTATCTCATTCATTGTTTTTGGGATTGTCATCCTGCATCAATAGGGCCTAGGTGGAGGAATCAAATTCCAGTGACTGGCAGCAGGTCTAACAGCACTTGAATGAATCTGTTGTGTTTGTTTATGTTCTCTGGTGTTACAAAGATCTCAGAAAGAATAGCTTGTTAAGAGCATTAATTTTTTTTAAAACTTTGAATTGGTCACATACAGGTAGAGACTGGTTAAAAAATGTTTTTCACACTAATATTCTTGGAGGTATAACTTTTGGATTGCAATGTCACACTCTTTTTAGAGGAAATAATAAAATACCAAATACACTGAGAAAGATTCAAGCACAATGAACTGATTTAAACTGAATTGGCTGGTCTAGTCTGGTCTGTTTAACCAGAAGAACTCCCTGCACCCAAAATTATTTAAATAAGTGCATGACCTGTATGGATTAATCATAAGTTCAGTGTCTGCAGCTTACTATCAGCTGAAGATTTAAATAGTTATGTAAACTTTGAAACCTATACGTAACTACTTTTATAATTACTAGGGTTGGTGCGTTCGCAAAGAAACAAACAAATTGCACCAGAATCTAGTTGAAAGCAACCAAACTGTTTGTTTGATTAAATAGGATTTGACTGACAGAAAAAGAACCCTCAGATAACTAACTGACTAACTAACAGACTGATTGGATATGTCACTTAACAACAAAATGCTCTTCAACAGTAAGCAACACACTCTAACGTGCAAGGTGATTCACTGCCTGTGCCAACAGCATGTCAGATCATTTTTCAAATTCCAAAGAGTTTGAGAATGCAATGGGAAAAAAATAAAGAAAGAAATGAACTGCCATTGTGGATACAGTATAATGTTATCAACAGTGTAACATAATTGTGATTGGCCTGGGTGAATATATTTTTCTTGGACCATTCCTCATGCACCAAGCACACGCTCTGCACTAGGTGAGAGAGTGGTATATATACCAGAGAAAGATGAAATAATATGTAAAGCGATAAGAGAACACACTACAGTTTTAAAGAGCTCCCTTAGAAAAAGCTTATGAATGCATGTGATAATGTTTCACAAAACCCTAATAAAAAAGCAAAGCAAAGTCTGTTACAGTAAGTGTAGAACTTGGGTCATTATGGACATCATCATGGCCAGTTCTTCTATCTGTAAAGGATCTCAGTCAAAGGTGAAAGAAAATATTCCTGAACACTAATCTTCTGCAAGCAGCAATGTAAACAACATTGACGCTCGAATGCTCACAATATGAAGATATTTTAGCCCCACCAAAAGTCAGCACTCAACAATCAAGGTAAGTTCCCAAGCTTATTTAGGCTGTGCTTGGTGACACCCATTAAAAAAATCTCGTGTTACCTGTGATGCACAAAAAGGTTTCCATAGATGTCCTGTAAACAGCTAAATTTTTAGCAAAATTTTATTCTTTCTAATTGTAGTATTTAGAATTATGTTTTAAAAAAATATATACACACTCTAACTGCAATTCAAAGCACCTCTTTTATGCCAGGGTACTTTTCTTGATGAGACATGGATATTAGAATTAGAAAATATTAAACAACCCACGCCAACAACATGAACAAATCACTATGACACCGTGTTTCCATATGCAAAATATTGTGCAATATATTTTCTTCATTCCAGAAAGGATATCTCTAACAGAGAAGCAGAGACATGTCTTGCCAGTCAACACACAACAATAATTAACTACCTATCCTTTTTAAAATTTGGCCACATGAGTCATACATGCCATCACATTGCTGTGGACATAATGACTCTCCAGTGTGCGCTGCAATGTCATGAAAGGCATTTAACTGCGGCATCAGCACACAAGTTGCCATGCTTCTTCTAGCCAACATTTGATGAATGCTTATTTTAGTTAAACTAAAACACTGAGAATCAAACTCAGTATCTTGAAGAGTCATTAACACAAGGCAAGCTCCAACTTCAGTTCCCTGAAGATGCTTCTTGGATGAGAAGTGAAACGTCTTCCCAAAAATTTCAATATAGTCCAGTTGCCTTGTCTTAATGACTCTTCAAGATAATCATGACCTGGATGAATGAGAATCTTCAGAGACATCAAACTCAGTCCTTATGCCACTTACCAAAAGGCATTTGTGCACATTCCTGTTTGCCTTTTCATTGCAATTTTTAAAGATTAAGCCAATTAAAACAACATAGGACAATGTGTTACAAAACCCTAGCTTACTGAAGATGTGTTTGGTGACACCCATTAAAAAAAATCTGGTGATACCTGTAATACACCAAAAAGTTTTCAAAGTGATTCTGTTTTACAGTCCCTTTAATGTATGATGTGTAACCTACCTTTTTTGTCATGCAAAGTAGGACTCATCTGTATGCGAAACACAAACTTACGTAAATTTGAGGTGGCATTAAATCACCAATACCGTACTGCAATGTAGTAATGTAGTCAATTTGTAGTATACTGCAAACTTAATGCTTAAAGTTTATTAGAAAGGCCTTTCTTTCTAGAAGGGCAACAGCTGCAAACAAAAACACGTAGATCAAGTTTTACAGCTCCAGACTCTGTGGTTTTTGGGAGGGTTCATGTTGTGGAATATGGCCAGAATTACTGACAACCCTAACCAGTCATACTTAAGAGAATTAGAATATCTCTGGGCTTCTGGTGTGCATGCTCATTTGGTATTCCCTTTGTGGGCTGGTCATTACAGTACAAGTGGGTGTGTAATGTGAAACATTTCTTGTTTCACAACTCTCCGGTTATACTTCTTTCATTGGCATTTAACCAGAAATGAGGCTAAGGAATATAATAAGGTGATGAGTCACATTAAGGAACCATTAAGTGAAAAAAGTTATCAACTCTCTCTTTGGAGTAGTGATCTCTCCCATCATAGAGTAAAAGCAAGGAATCCTTGACAGGTAACCAGTCTACTGTGGGTTTATCACATAGACGGGCAAACCCCTTTCAACCCTAAGTGCAATTTTAGAATTTTTGGTTTACATAAGGTGCTTGTCCTTGGAAATTCTCTATTATATTCTGATATTAAAAGAGAATAACTGAATGTATGTAAAATTAAAAAGAAAGAAATAGAAACTAAACAATAGCACAAGTCTTAAAAATGACAGGCAATAGCAATTTGGGGGCAATATTTAAAATCCAGAGAAAAAGTCCTGGGACTGAAACTGTGAGCACTTTAAACTGTTGTACAGAAGATTAGAGATTAAGTCCTGCCACTGATTTACATTTAACATTTGTGCAGCATACTATTTAAGAACCTCAATCCTTCTTGAACAAAGGACTTTGGGTATCTTATAACTGTTATACATTTGCAATAGCGTCCAGCTTTCCCTGACCAGAAGAGTTCCATAGTTACAATGCACAGATTTTGTAAATAGCAAGAATTTTAAAAACAATCACACTCAAGGATGGGGAAAAAAAACTGGTGAACTGCACTGTGACCTAGAAGCTTTAAGAGGACCCTATAAATTGAACACCAAGAGCTACTTTGCCAAAAGAACAGAATTACAACAATATTACTATTCTCAGATTTAAAAGAAATTATAGATTTAAAATACTGCTCAAAAAAATGCCTGATATGTTGAAGGTAGAATTTGATTTAACCTCAATTCTTCATTGCAGTATACTTCTGATAGCCACACACTAATCTGCCTTGCATGATATGCACATTTTCACATACATGACAAAATTTAACATTTAACCAAACCACAGAGCAAGTAAGACAAACATTATATTAAAACAGACGTAATGAATAAGTGCTTACTCTTCCATTCAATGTTTCAGACTTAAACCACAAACTCTTTCTTAACAGTTTGACAGACTGAGGAACAAGAGTTTTGCCATCTACTCAGTTGAGCATAGGCCTCAATTTCAGCCTTTGCCATCAAACAGAAAATTGACCTCTTTTAATGACAAAGGTTGATATTCCTCAAATAAAATATGAGAGGGGTCTGATGGAATCACACAGACCAGCGTCTAAGTACAAGCATTTTGTAAATTTGATTTAAGCGTTTGACACAGTCTTAAAAGAGACATAGCAGTCAAGCTTTATGCTCCAAATGACCTACTTCTCTTCAGTATATTATCTATATGTGCTAACAAAAAATAGCATACTTATCTAGCACATAGATGCCCAAATATTTTTTGGAGGGAACATGATCAATTCGTGTATTTAATCTCCTCAAAGTTATTTCTTTGGATTGATTATTAGTATATTTCTTTTACCAGTCCACTAATATTTCTGTGCAAAACTGATGATGTAAGGATCATTTTCTGAGCTTATCAAAAACAGTAGTGTAGTACTATCTGAAATTTAAAGATTTTTTTTGTAATTGATATAGTGTATATTGATGTAGTCTGTAAGAATGTGGATTTTTGAATAATGCTTCTTGGGCACCCAAACTTCTGAAAAGTGTCAGTTTTATATTGCATAAATTTAACCAAGAAACATTTGTCCTTGTAACTCATCCAGTTTGGGATGTTGACTTCTCTTTTGGTTCACCAAAAAGAAAAAAAAATGTTAGTCCATTGCTCTGGGAAAGATTAAATATTCAACTTGATGAACGCTAACTTCTACCTGCATAGTTCCATCTAAAGGTCCATCTGCCTGTTCTGTTCACCCTGACTATGATCTTAACTTAAATCACAGAAATGAAGTACTTGCTGTGTAGAGAAGTCTTTTGTATTTTTTTGTTCCCTTTTTTGTACATTTGATTAGTCAAGTGAGGCACATCACAAGGTCTCATGTTTCTTATCTCTGCTGTAAACAATGATATTAATTCACAAAGGCAGACAGTGAAGTGCAACATCCTGGTCGTATGTTTTGTATCACTTCACCTTGGGGCAGATTTCTTCTTATTTTTAAGGGCTGCTTGATGGTATAAGGGATAAGTGGTAAGCTTGGGTACATTTCATTAGATGGTGCTCTAAAGAAAAAAGTCCAGTGAAAACAGGGTGGGGAAAATGACAAACATAACAGGTTATTTTTAGGATGACTCACCATATTACCAAATCATACACCTTAGTTTATTGAATGGATCAGATGAGAGATTATTGCTTGTGTATTTGACTTCAACAGGCTGACAGCATTACATAATTCTTTAGAGGGGTGACTGATAAGTTTGAGATATTAGGTAGAAAGAGATTAACGTGCGCAGAGCTGATGACTCATTGCAGAGGGGTCAAGGACACATAGTAGGCCCTGACTTTAGATTGCACTGAGATATAAGACAAATATAGGACAACCAACGGAGGAGATGGAGGTGTAGAAAAACCCCTCTCAGATTACAGAGATGAATTATACAGTACATGAACATGCAGTGCAATATTATGAGTGAATGCAGTGTCATGAAATGAGGAAATTAATTTATTTACCATACTAAAATCGTAGTCAAGTGAGATATAGGCTCCAACCATCAATTTTAGAGTAAGAGTTTTAGCAAATTTCAGCAAAAAGGAGGGAAAGTGGCAAAAAAGGTGTAAATTCAAAATAAATCTAAAAATTTTGAATGAATATTGTCGTCATTTGTATCACTATAAAATATGAATTATAAATAATAAAATGGAAACCTTATTTGCGGTGCCCATTTTTCCAGTCGCCTGTCAGTCAAAATAACATTAGTCACATTATAAGTTGTCTTAGTTGACTTGGTGCATTCTACATCTGCCATGAAGTTAAACTGATTCTGAAATCTATATTGCTTGCTCATGTCCAGCTAGCTGGTGCTAACTTCCTCAGAATAGGCATATTATTTTTTATTCAACTTTTGCCGTATTTTCAATGGAATTTTTACAGACATTTTCAAAAAAGGCCATCGGGTTATAAGCTAATGTTATTTGAGGGTCTGCAGTGCAGAAATATTTAGGAACCCTTTGGGCTATAAACCTGACTGATGAGAGCTGTGATATGTATTACAACCATTTTTTTAGTAAGACCACAGAAAAAAACACCAAATTTTATTATTTCTAAATGCAAATCCTGCATTTTATTTGTGATATAAATGTATAAAAATGTATAAAGTATAAATGGCTAGAAAATGCCTAGAAAGGCTAGAAATTATGTCCTTGAAAACTTTTAGCTAAGACTTAAATTATAAATATCATCATGATGACCTTACTTGATTTGTGTGTAGAGACAGGAATTTGATGTTTGGTTACCATATGATTCATTAACTGAATTCTTTGCTTTAACTTAATATTTTCATTAGGTGTCTTTCTTTGACTTTTAATTTCAAGTAAATGAAGATGAACAAAAGAAGAAAGGACCAAACTACAAACATTTTGTAGTGGCCATGTTCTTTATGGCCACTACAAAATGTTTGTAAAAGAATGGACCTAGACACTCTATCAGATATTCTAATATCAATGCTTCGTAGCTGTTGTCGATTACAAGTGTAGAATTTGGCATCCTAGAGAAACTGTATTTAAAAAATACACAAAAAGTTTTTTAATGCATTCATTTAACCTGCAGCTATATCAGGTGCTTTTCAGTTTGAGGACCAGGACTGGCACGACTAAAGTCTGACCACACCTAGAGCATAAATATGTTTGGTTTTTTTTTGCTTTCCCCTCTCATCACTAAAAGCATTACATATTAATTTGTAAGTGCAAGTGTCTTCATTTACTAAAGAGGGACTACACATTTACCATAAGCAAGTTAGCAGCACAATTGTAGCGGCAGTCCTCATTAGCATCTTTTAAATGTTAGCAGGTCATTAATATGCATATTTTAATGGTAATACAGCCCCATGTACAACACATGCACTTAAAAATGAAAGTTGGAAATAAACAGCCTGGAAACCTAGAAAAAAAACACAACACATTTTTGTAAAGCCAAGTGTCTGCCATTGTATTTTGTATAAAAAATTAAGGACTTAGGAAGAATTGCTAGTGATAACCAAAGTTGCTGGTTTAAGGCCCCTCCTACAGTAAACTTAGTTGTTGTTGTTTTTTTTTAACAATTAAATTGACCTTTCCCTAACCTTACACATCTATAGCATGAATTAGCATGAATTGCTAGATTAGTAGCAGTTCATTATATTATATTATATTATAATTTGAAAGTTACAACGGATGTACTTTGTACTTTAGTTCTAATGAGATTTATGATAACTATAATAACTATTATAATTTTTCAATGACAGCCCACATTGTCTAATTTGTTTATAATTCACTTAAGCTCAAGCTTTCACAGTGGACCGATTTTACCAAAATGCATTTTATTCAAAGGAAATCATGACATGATTTGTTTGCATGCTCTTGTTTCAGTATCAGTTGTGAAGTACAGCTATGATTTCTTGCCCCACCCAGCATATACCTGCTTCACCTGTAATAGAAATCCTCACTTTACTCTGACAGAGCCAAGGAAGCAGAAAGGTAAGCTCAACCTGTTGTACATCTTTTTATGGCCCATCAGGCAGTCTGACATAGTCTGTTGTTACACGATCTCTTGCCTGAAATTATTGTGCTTTAATAATAGTCTGTAAAGTCTCAGAACTTCTTTTTAATCATTGTGAGAAAATTCTTGAAAAGAATGGTATTTTTAGTGTATCTTTGTAATTGGAAGTTCTTAACTTTAGAAAACATGAGTGGTGTATTTTGTCTGTTGCTTGATATTAGAGATTCGGTGATTAGTGTGTTTTATAAATAGATTGAGAAAGCAGATATTTGTACTTCACTGCCTTCACTTTTAGTCTTCTGTCAATGTACCCACAAAGTAAATATTTCAAAAAAGAGAACAGTGACAACAATGTGAAATATCAGCAAAATATGAACCAAGGCCCAGTGCTGCTTTTGAAAATTAAATGTGGAGATGCAGATTTTTGGCACATTGGAGTTGCGTTCTTATTTAAGCTTGCTGGAAAAGTGGTTGTATTGTTTGCTTATTTATTTAATTTTATCACAGCAGGCATACACAAATTGTTATTTTTTTCTTTTAGTATTCTTTTTCAACCAAAATTCCAATAAATAAAGGAAGCCAATAAAAAAGGTGAGCAGAGCAACACGCTCATCATGGGCGACCCAGGAACTTCAATGCAAGTTCTCTTACTCTCAGTTGTTGGAGTCGGTGAGTGTTCCCCTTTTTTATTTATAACACTCTTTGTATGAGAATTATTTCTGATAAATAATTCAATTAAAAATGTATGTTTGTCTTTCAATCTCCCAGTGTGTTTATCATCACTCGTCTCTGCAAATGTAAGTGTGTTTACTCTTATAACTGCAGTAAATGTAATGCTCAGTCTTATGTCTTATCTGCCCAAAACACTGAATAACTGTACTTTTATTTTGTATTTCAGCAACATACAACATCAGGTAAGAAGAAACCATTATTTAACTCAACTAAAGTAATAATATATTAATCTCAGAATTCTATGATATTATATTATTAATTAATATTATATTATATTATTTTATACTTCAATATTTGTAGGACCTGGCCCGCAGACATCTGAAAACAGGTCAGTAAACAATATTCAAATTAAAATTTTGTAACTTAATCTGAAACTGTCACACACCATTGTTCAACAGCCATCAGGTTTCAATGTTAATATAATGTTCAATGTAATCTTAATTTTTGTCTTATTATTATTTTTATTTTGTTCTGCCTTTCAGCACTGGTTTTCTGGAAACTTGCCATGCAGTGAATCTACAAGATGCCACTCGTAGAGTAAGCCAGAATTCACATTAGCCAGCACAAGCAGTGTTGATAAATTACACCCCCTTGTGTTCAGTTGCAAATGTTAACCCATGCTGTCTGTCGTGTTCTTTCTAGATATCCACTGCTGTGGACGCTCTTGCAGGACTCTTCTGTAAAGGGGGTAAAAATGTGAGCTCATCAGAAGTCAAATCCAGAGAGTTGGAACAAAACCTCAGACAGATTGTGGAGTCCACTGTAAAAGTCTTCTTGAACCTGGTATATAAGTTACTCTTCCTCTTTTTCTTTTTCTTTTTTTTTTGAAATGCTCATAATGTTCCATACATTTGTGCAAACTGAATTTTATTTTGTGTTTTTTCAAACTCAATTTAATGTAATCACTAATCAAGCCAACAAATTGAACTTCTTTCTCTTTAAAAAAATATAGTAAATATCAACTAATGTTTTTCCTATGTGTATCACATAAACTAATGAATAAAATTTTTAAAAATACTCTAGTCAAGACTTTTGACTTTTGACTTAGTCAGGCCATTCCCCTGGTTAAACTATTACATCTCATGCCATTACATCAACTTGTTTGTTTAGATGCAAAATCCAATCTTTTAAATATATACACCTAGTAAATACTTATACATTGACATTCTTTATCAACCAATTTGGGAGTGAGAGCAAGTTATGTTCTTGTGTTTTAACATTTGCAGGTGGGGTGACACTATAACATATTAATATGATGGGTTTCCTGTAGCTTTTAATAACATTCAAAATATTCTTTACATGACACAATATGTAATACAGCTTTTACCAATGGTTGTGCAACTTTATTTTTATAACAGAGAACCAATCAGTCTGAATTGGATGTTCTGGATATATTCAGCGTCTTGGACAGTCTAAGTCTGGGTAACCACAGTGACTCAACATTCATCAGACTGTGGTTTTCACTAAAGATGGCCCCTCTTTTGCCCTACGTCAATGAGGACTTTCTGATCCAGCTTGGCAATCAGAACTTCAGCTGCACTTCTTTCCAAGAATTGTAAGTGAATTTCATTTCATTTTATTAATGCATGCAGGTGAATATAAGTAAGCTTAGCTATTTTGGTTAGTAACTGAAATTGTTGTGAATTGCTGAAATTGTTGTTTTGTATCTAAGATAAAATATAATTGTTGGGATACATTACATTTTTTGTATGGTGTAAAATAATGTAATATACTAAATTTGTATGCATGTATATTCAGATGCTGACTCTCTTGTGAATCCTGGTCCTGCTGTAACTAAATTTATTTTGCTTGCATGGATGTGACAAACAGGTGTTAAGTAACAATGTGACCTGGTTTAATCGATTTTTTTGGCTATATTATTAGCCAAAATGCCACTACAGTCAAAGTGATAGCTGATTGTCTAATGTTTATATGCTATAACATGATAGTCCACAAAGGAGGAAGTTCTGCAAACTGTAAGTCACTGTAAGTGACAGCTCATTTGTAAAAAGCTTCTTAAAAAAACAGTCAGGCATTCTTCTACATTTCTTGCTTCTTGGTTGTTGTCAGCAATATTGATATATCTCCCACTCTCAGTCAATTACTGTTTGGGAGTAGAACATGACTAATAAGATGCAGAGGTCATATATGCCCTTGCTTATACATGCATAAACGTTATATAATGTAAGAAGACTGTTGCTCAGTTCAACAAAATCATGGGCTTTCACTTTAAGTCAATTTCAGACTTCACAGAAAAAAGCTTCAAACTGTCCAACAACTAACTCAGCGCACCTCTGAGTGGTGATTAACATCTCCGTAGATCTCCTGTGACATTCCAAAGTCGTGACAGTGACACCTAGCATTTACAACAGGAACTACATTTTTACATGGTAAAAAAAAAAAAAAAGCCAAATATATAAATATATTTTAAAATAACTCACAGGTCATATTAAGGTGTCAGGACACACATGGCACCTGGGCATTGCTTTGGACACCCCTAGTTAAGGCCTAAATACCATGAGAAATAATGACATACCCATTTGGGTCATGTATAATATGTTTAATTACTCCCTTTGATTAACTGAAAAACTGAGCTATCCAACTGGCCTGGCTCTGTCCATGAGAGATAAAATCCACTAATTAGCATCTATAGGCTCAAAATTAAGACATTATATCTAGTTTGTTCAGGCTGTCCATAAACTGAGGTGAATGGCAATACACTGCACAAACACTTTTTATTATAGAAATATATGATGAGAAGAAATTTTCACAGGCTCATAAAAGACAATCCTCAACTTGATATAAAAATGAACACTTGAAAGCATACCCTGTGCACGAATGACCACATTGGCCACACACTTTCTCCTAACTTGAGGTACTGACATCAAGTCCAAAAACAGTATTTTTTTTTTTTACAAATTTAAAACACTTTCAGCAGTCAAAATGTTAGGTACAAAATTTTAAGTTAAAAAAAAATCCCAATCCCATTCTGCTGGTTTCAGATGTAATGTCATATACTTAAAGTCTTATCATAAGTGCAATAGAAAACGGTGGCCATATACTACTAGTAAAAGCAGGGGACTGAATGTTGCTGGGACTTATAATTTGAGCTATCTGAGCACCTTTCAAAAACTGAGTATCTAGTCAGAATGCAAAAGTTGTCATTTGAATTGAGGACTTATGGACACATAGATATTGACTGATTTAGGATATCTAAAAAAAAAAATCTGACCCAGAGCTGTAAGATATACTTGTGATTCATTTAAAATTATTTTTAAATTAGGAATGTACTAAGGTACAGAAATTTAGATTTGCTCTAATGAGTAACATCACCTTAAATTAATCGCTACCAGATTTTATGCATCGATTGAGTCATGAACTAGAGAGCCAAATTTTATGCATAACTATTAGTTGGTAATAAGATTCTCAAGATTGGGGTTGCTTGTAAATGATAAAATATCTTGAGATCAGTTGCAAATCTCAAACCCTAGTACCTGAACACATGCATCAAGTTTGGTTGAAGATGCTGAAACTAATTTTGGTTTAAAAGCATTTTTGCAAAAAGAGACAAGTGACACTAATCTAAAAATGTGTTTTAAAAAAGACGGACAGTCTAAAATTGACCTCATATTTAAATAGGCAAATTCCAAGATTTGTGACAATTGGCCATACAATTTCTGATGAGTTCTTAGAGACAGGATTTTGAAAAACTAAGATAAACTAAAAAGATTAAAATTACAAAAGGATTTTGACATTTCAAATTATTGAAAAAGCATAAAATTGATTGTTAAAACATTCAACAAAGTAAACCTGCTGCAAAATCTGTTCAAATGATGCCAGCGTTGTACTTCGTATTGGGAAAACAACAGACTTTCCTGGTTAAAAACAAAACTTGTTTTCTTTCACTTTCATTTGCAAGCTGGAGCACACAACTTTTTCTGTCAATAACTGGCACTGAGAATATTATTATATTTATTGAGTATATTAAGCACCAGCACTGATTGGATCCCTACATGAAATGTGAGAAGAAATGTACATATTACAAGAGAAGCCCACCAATTAACACAAATTTTGACATGGTGAGCAGCAGGTTTATAAAACAGAAAAAAATTAAAGATATAAAAAACCAATATGGTTCAAAACAATGCAAATATAAGCAAAAGAAAAAAAAGAAAAAATGCACAGGTTGGCTGTATTAGATGTGTGGTGCCAAAAAAGGTAACTGAAAAAGAACATTGAGTTTCTTTGCATCTTTCTCATTGTAATTATTCCTGTTGGATGAACAATGATCTCGATTCATATTGAAATTAGAGGAAAAATAATAAAAAACTTGCTTTTTAGGGTGGAAGTGATAAGCAATGAACTGGAAACATCTCAAAACGTGGAAAAGAAACTTATCTATATGTACTTCATTCGAGTCTACTTGTCAAGAAAGAACTCACCAGGTAAGAGGACATAATTTTGTGCCAAACACTGCCAGAGGAAATTAAAATGGGAGTAAATAAAAATTATTGATCATGAAAACAAAAAGTATATGAGTATATGTCACTGAAAACTAACCTAGTGAAAATGATAACAGACCCTGGATGCATTCAAAATGTGAATGAAAGTGCAGAGTGGCTGAGGAGAAACCTACGAAAATTCTCAATCTTTGCAAGCCTCGAAGACCTTATGAAAATTAACAAGAATTTCTCTGCAGTAAGTGATATACTATTCAATCAGTTGTGGGAGAAATTTGAAGAATTTTTTTTTGTTTATTTTGAAGATAAAATTGTGATTTAAAAAAAAAAAACAAAACATCATATTGTCACAGGAGATGGCATTGGAACAACTTTCACCAAAACAAAAGGCTGAGCTGATCCTGGATCCAGGCAGCCGCGCTTCTGAGAATGAGACCATTGTGAAGCTGGCGTTTGCAAGCTTGACAGAGTCCGGTGATGTTGAGCAGCTGGAAGAGTTTTTCAGAACTTTTACAATCATCAGCAAGCAGGTGAGTGCTGAACTTAAAGAAGAGCATATGCTCAAACGAAGTTGGCTGAATAACAAGCCACGCGACGCTTGCGCCGAGAGTAATGATTTTTTTGTTGTTGTTGTTGTTGTTGTTGTTTTATTTTGTGTGTTTTGTTTTTGTTTTGTTTTGGGGTTTTTTTGCCGGAGCTAACAAAAGCCAAGATTTGACTTGAAATGTTACAAATCTGATATGCCTCTGGAATGAATTGC
>JAQMCX010000017.1:7839739-7852617 GCA_029814765.1 Acanthurus leucopareius | reverse complement strand
TTCTTGGATGAGAAGTGAAACGTCTTCCCAAAACTCAACATAGTCCAGTTGCCTTGTCTTTTTGACTCTTCAAGATACAAGCAGCATCATCGTGCAGAAAGCTACATTGGGTTACACTTTTCTGAAGGGATTGGGAAATAGCATTTTGATACTAAAACAATTATATTTACCTCAACTGAAATCTGATTTGATTACACAAACAACACTGCTGGTAGGCTATGGAGCGATATAAAAAAAGACTTTGAAAAAGTAACCAACTTTCCCCTAAAATGGGGTTAATTTCAAAAAAGACAAAACATAGATGAGTTTAATCAAACATAAAAAGTTTAAATGCAAAAATGTTCAAGCTTTTATGAAGTGGGCATAAGTTTAATTACATTAAATGGCCTATAGTTGTAGACATATGACAAGGAATATTTACATTCAAAGTGCAACTTTTAAAATTAATAATGTGAGAAAAAGTAAGCAAAAAAAGCTTAATACTATGTGTTTAACTGTCTAGGGTATAAGCGGTGTGAATCTGAACAAAGACAATGTGGAGATAATGGGAAACATGGCCTGTACTCTGAACGGTTCCTACATCGAGAATGCTGATCCTGTCATTCTGGAAAAACTCAAAGCCTGCAAGGACTTCTCTGACTGCCAGGTAGCAGCTATTGAGAAAATGCTGCAGTCTGGAAAAACAAAATATGGGTATGAGAATTAGATCAAATTAAGAGCTGCCATTTAAAGGGTAACAATATAGCCACACATGTTCTTCCTATTGCCAACAAATCCCATGAGATGACAAAAAAACAAAAATTTATTGGTGCTACTTACCAGTATTATCTGTGTAATTGAAAGCTGAAATAGTTTAATATTCTTTGCGATAGAGCTCCATTGTTGTCAAAAAACTATTAGAAATGTGTCATTGAGACACTCTGTTACACAAAATGTGACATATTCCCTCATTGCCATGAACACACTGTGGTTAATTTTAATCAACATGGCAAACATTGACTGGCTGCTGTAAAAATTCACTGACAAGTGATTCTACCTCCCTCTTGACTTTTTACAGCTGTTTTCAGAAGTTCCTTAACTCAAAAAATATATATTTGTGACCCATTTTTAAAGATATCACCTCAGTTAAGACCAAGGGAACTGTTTTTGTAAACTTTGGTCTTTCCATGGGTTTTGTTGGCAGTAGAAAAAATTAAGAACAACCACCACCTTATGATAAATCTGTGCTTATAAGCATAGTATTGCATTATTGAGAACTCTTTGATGTCCATGACGCACATTTTACATAATTTGTTAACGAAATTATTTCAATATATGATTTAATGTTTTAGAAATGTTGCCACCTGGAACAAGGGGATACTGGAAAAACTTGGGACATTACCTCTGTATTTCACAAGAACCATCTGGGAGCAGTTGAAAACTGTATGTATATTTCATCAATACTGACTAATATTCAGATTTCAAAGCACATTGTAAAAAACACCTTATATCTATTTCCAACTTAATGTTAAAAAGATTTTTTATGTCATTTTTTTGCAGAAAACAAAAAGAAAGTTCCTTAGGTCCTTTATGCCCCAAATGAGGAAAAATAAGACACAGAATAAGAAGCTGAAGCAGCTGTTTAAACAGATTAGTGATCTTGAGACAAAACGAGGAGCAGGTCAGAAAAAAAGAGCCAGTACATGTTTTTTCAAATTGCAGTTGATACAACTGATGATATTTTACAAAACTTGTATGTTAGAGAGTGTTTAATAGACTGAGTTAGAGCAGAGCGATTAACTTGTATCTCTAACTTAACTTACTCTTTTTTCTCTCTGGCATATTATTCTCCAGGTTGCATTGAGGGCAACATCACCCAGGTGACAGTAAATGACGGTTCCTTCCCCTTCGGCTACGATACAACACAATTTGACCTCTGCCTGGACATCCCAGTGTTGACAGACAACCTGTACTCGATCTGTGAGAAAGTGGATAGTGATGACCTTCAGAAAATCATCCTGAAGAAACTTAATCAGGTAATTTTAACATTGATACAAAAAGGGTAAATTTTTTCTCACATTTGACATTTACTTTAATGTCAACATACTACCACAACTTCACTCTCTCTTTTTTTCCAGGCTTTCCCATCGGGTGTTCCTGATGAGAAAGTTCAGCTCCTTGGTTCAGTGTCTCGTGTGGCAACACTTGATGACATCTCCAAGTGGAGCATCACCAGCACTGACAATCTAGCAGCACTAATGAAGGCTGAGGATGGATCATGGGAGGCAGCAAAGGTATAATGTAGACAGATTCTCAGAACAACAAAAGCTCATATTTTAATTCTTAAAACAATCTCAGGTAAAATATTTTAAATGATATTCAAACTTGCATATGTTTGCTTACTTGAAGTCTTCTCTTCAATGTTATTCAGAGCAAAGCAATCATCAACATGTATCTGAGTACCCCCAGTAACTCCCTGGGCAGCACTGAGCTGAACCTAATTGGCTCCAACCTTTGCTCATTGGACATCAGTACACTTAAGAATATAACCCCGGACAGCGTCAGGTGGGTGGAAGCATACAGCTTAAGGATCCCTAAGCATAGTCTCTGTGTGTGATGTAAGCTTTTATCAATAGCACGGTACACTTTTGTATTGCTCTAAGCAATACAAAAATATTAAAATCTTTACAACTTTGGTTACCTGTTTCATTTATTCTTTTCAACATTGCATTGCACCAAAATATGATTTGTAAATGCTTTTGTTTTATGAACCTGAGAGGCGCCTCAGAAACTCTGGTTCTTCTCTTTTAGATGTTTCTCAAAGCAGAACAAAAACATAAGGTGATGCTGCTTAAGACATTACACTAAGCTGTGAAGTAACCTTCCACAGGATCTGAGGAGAGCTGAAAATATTGATATTTTTTCAAATCTGTGTTGTCAGGCTTTTGTATAATGCTGCATAATTTTATAATTTTAGCATTTATACTTATTTTACTTTGAGGGGGAAATTTTGATAGTTTTGGTCTG
This sequence comes from Acanthurus leucopareius, assembly GCA_029814765.1. Classification (NCBI taxonomy): domain Eukaryota; kingdom Metazoa; phylum Chordata; class Actinopteri; order Acanthuriformes; family Acanthuridae; genus Acanthurus; species Acanthurus leucopareius. The sequence goes on along the minus strand of JAQMCX010000017.1, from coordinate 7,849,611 downwards.
CATTAGTCTCAAAATTTTCAAATGTATTCAATTACTTGGAAAGAGCATTGAATTGCTTTGTTTTTTGGGGGGGGTGTTGAAAGGTGCTATATGAAGATTGACTGATTTTTTGATTTATTGAAACTGATTGACTGTGATAATAGACATCACACTTTCTGTTTTTCTTTCATTTTTGCTTGTTAGAAATGCAAAACCTCTGAACTTGGCGTCATGCTCATCTGAGCAGAAGAGGGTCCTGTATGAGATCAGTAACACCTCTTTCAGCTCACAAAATATCAGTGTCATCGCCCGCTATCAATTAATGAAGAGCACTCTAGGTAAGAGTACATTCTACCTGTCTCTTCCAGCTACCTCTAAAGCTTTAATAAAACTTAACTCCTCTCTAATTTTTTGTTTTCCTCTCTTGTCTGATAGGCGGAGCACTTCTGTCAGATGTGTTACAACTGTCAAAGCAGAGCATCAACATGGACATAGACGTCTTCCGGAGTCTGGACTCTGACGTGATCTCTGTAAGGATACTTGTTAAAGGGTTGATAACATAAAGGGTTTTGAAAATGTACTCTCTATAAAGGTGTTTTGTTCAAATATACAGCAACTGAGCAACTGCAATTCTTTAATAACTTACTTTTTACCCTGAATGGATAAGGAGGTACCTACGAGTAAAAACACTCTGAAGGATTATATTAAGGTTTTTAATCATAGAATTAAAAGGATATCTTGACACTGAAGGAAATGCATACAGCCATTTCTTGTTGACAGTTGAATAAAAAGACCTTTTTTTCCAGTACTGTATATCTTCAATATAAGGCTGCAGCCAGCAGCTTAATATTAAGACTGAATGCTAGAGAAAACAGCTAGCTTGAAGGAAGCAACCCCTTAAACTTACTAACTTAGACATTTATATTCTTTCTTAACCTGTATGAAAATAGAAGTGTAAAAGCAACAGTTTCCAGAATATGCTGTCCTCAAGAGAGAGTAAACAAGATTCTGGAAGCAGAGATTAATTTTAATAACATTTATAAGACAATGGTTTATACTAAAAGAATCTTTAGAAAAAAATGAAGCAACTTCCCCTCAAACCTATGACATTTCCATTGTTGCTAATTGCCCAGTCTGCAAAAAAAAAAACCTAAAAAACTATGTCTTCACAGAGTTTGACAGTGGTCAATGTTCAAGACCTCATGGGTTCCCAGATACAAGATTTGAAGGTGTTTGAGAATGACACTTTGATTCGGAGCTGGATCAACATGCAGTCTCAGTCAGACCTGGACATCCTTGGTCTGAACTTAACTACCACCCAAGACAACTCCACTGCTGCATCAGCCAGCTCTAACAACAGCATGAGTACTTCTCCATCAGCTCCAAACAACAGTGTGACACCGACACAGGGTAAAAAATCATTTTGTGTGTATTCAGTGACAGTTGGTGTTGTGCCCATGCTTTATTGGGTAGAATGTATATTAAAAGGGATCTAAATGTGTTGTCTGGAATGAGATAATTACAGATTGTAGTATCTCTTCTTCTGATAGCTCCAATAGCTGAATATCAGTACTGTGTACTACCTTATCAAAAATTTCACATAGGGAACAAAAATTAACTCTGTGACAAGTCAACAGGACAAAAAAAAAAAAAGCTACAACAACAACAACAACAACAAAAATTCCGCTTAATGAACTAAAGAGGAAGCTGCTAGTTTCCACTCTAAACAGAAAGATCATTATTTTTGTAGAAAAGGTTTTATTGCTTGTGGAGTTTTTAGGTGCAGTAGTCGCTTGCTTTACTGTAATCAGCCACAAGAGGACACAGGTGCACCACAGTCTGTGTCTATGAACAGTTTAATGACAATGGGACTGATCAGAGAAATATCATAATACACATTGTAATTTTTTAGCACAACAGGCCAATTTCCCTGCAAGTTTTGTTGTGTATCAGTAATGCACCATTTAAATTTGCATCTTGTTTATAATATGCAAAAAAGTGTTAAAGGTTTACAACAGATGAAAAAACACTGTTGTTTTGCATATGGTCTAATTTTTACTTACGCTGTCTGACTAAACTGAATCCCATCTACAGGAAACACAAGCAGCTCAGCTGTAATCACAAGCAGTGCAGCAACAACATCCCAAGGTGAGGAACAACAACTAAACAGTGAACAGTACCAGTTTGCATATCATACTTACATAATGTTCTGATTCTTTATTCTATGCGGAGGATACAAAGTGTAATAATGTATCTTTTCAAAACCTTGTGAATAATGACTAAAATTGTAAAGAAAACTTATTTAATTCTGCATCTGTGTGTTTCTTTATTTTTTCTAGCTACAACCACAAGTGGGGGAGCAAAGCTTACAAAACATTCAGCACCCATATTCTTGGCTTCTCTGCTGGCAACCATGCTGCAAATACTACAACAACCAGCCTAAATACATTTATGTCTTCAGCACTAATAACCACCAATCAATAATCAGCTATCATTCACATTTTCAACTGCTGATCTTTTAATTTACATTATTTATTGACAGCTAAAGAATATTGCTTGATTGCAACCGCCTAATTTCTACTTCACTGTAACTCTTCTTGTGGTAAAACTATTTTGAAAAAAATCACTGTCATCTAAATAACACATTTAAAGCTGTAATTTACTCTTCCTATTAGGACTCTGAAATTAGGGTCTGCTAATAATAGAATTTATGCTCAGTCATTAGTCTAAGCAAATAGTAATAATAATAATAACAATAATCACTTTAATCACCTAAGTCTACTGTACTATCATAAATTTCCACTGTATTGCTATTCCTTAAATTTATAAATGCATACTGCAAAATATTTAATGGCTGTGTTTCTGTCTCTTGGGGGGCTTATAAGGAAAATATGCATATATATGTTTTATATTTTATTGATTTTACTGGCAGCATTCTAATCCAACATAAAACTTCTTAAAATAGTTTTATATGGGGATTTGGGATGTAAAAAATAAAACATAAATAGTGTTTTTCCAACTAAGTTTGGACTCAAGTGATTGATTGATGATTGAGGGTCTGCATGATTTAAGTCTGCATAAGTTTATACTGAGCACAGGCATCTGATCAAAAGGCAGCACATTCTGACTTAAATTTTTTATTAAGTTTATTAATCATGTTCTTTTTTATAGGTCCATTTCAAAGAAAAAAAACTGCTGTGCAACATTTCAAGATACAGGCAAATAGGGAATAAGAGAAAATTTCACGTAAACAAAAACTGTTTGGATAATGTCTTTATTTTGTAAAGTAAAAAGTGATTTTAAAAAGGCCTATCCCCACATAAAATTAAAGAAGATGATGAAAACTACATAAAATAACAGAAACCATCTTTGAGTTAAATTTATATCTCGTCATTTGATTATTTAATTTGAACTGTGTCCTGGCCAGGCCCTAGGGGGCAATCCAGATGTTTTGGCCTTACTTTTCAGTAAGGTCATCCATCTCTTAAGGAACAATGGCACATGGCTATGCTAGCATTTGTGTACAGTGGCAATTTGAGCTAAATATTAATGTCAGTACGCTCACAGTGTAAGTGTGAACATGCTGATACTGATTTCCATATACAACAGTTTTTGGATTTAGCTTGGATAAACATATACAAAAAAGGCACATTATTTTAACTATGTATCATGGGATTGTTTGTATTTTCAAATAAAAGAAATCACACTGACTAGTTGTGTAACAACACACAACATTATTCAATTTCAATTAGCAAGTTTTAGATAGTTACTGAACACAGCATATATAAAATAAATGTAGTATTTTCAATTGGGTATAACGACAAAAACCTTAATGAGATATAGTCCTAAACTGTAATTTTGTCATTGCTGTGGCCCTTACACTTACAGGTTAGCAAAATTGCAAGTGCTATTGTTATCAAAAACTGTTTGTAGCCTGTGTCTCCTAAGCTGCTAAATTTGTTCTCTTAGTCTACAGTGGGAAAGAGGGAGACCCAGAAAGATAACAAGAAGGGAGGACACAGTTTTGTAACATCCCTAAAATCAGAAAAGTTCGAAATAAATGTCCTGTAATTTTATATCAAGTAATAGCTCATTTGCAGAAGAACACATTTGATTTTGTTTCTTTCACGTCATCTGTTGTCATAATTCCAAATGAATCCTGCAGTTCATCTTTTGTGCCAGGTTAAGTGTACATTGAAATGTACATCCACTGCAAATTAAGAAGAGATAGTTTGTTAGAAACTTTAATATTTGAAGCACTGGAAAAAAAATATCATCATTGAAAACTAAAATCAGCAAAAGAATGTATATTTTTTAGAACCATACTCTCAACAGACCAGTAGTATTTGAAACAAACAAATTTCTGACTATAAAATAGTAGCACTGTTAAAGGTTCAAATCTTTAACTAGCTACATACTGGTAGAAACATAATTCATAACACCTCTGAAGAAGTTTTGTTACCTCTGACTCACGAAAAGTCATATTTATTCCATCGGACAACTGCCTGAAGATTTCTGTTGAGAAAAACAAATTCTGATTACACCAGAAACCAGAGATAAAAACTGAAAATCAGATATGACGTCTGTCTGCTACGTTACATGCCATCTACATGTATTGACGTGTTCAAAATGTTACTCTCTTCCACATGACCAAATTTGCCACTTTCTGTACTCTTGTGTTAATATGTCAAACTATGTTGTGCTGCCAGTAGAGTTTACTGAATATAATGAACTGTTTACAGTAATAGTGCTTAAAATGTGTATAGTACTCCAAGAAGCAGCAAAACATTTTGTGGACCACACAGATAAATGACACAAACCTAAATCAAGAATTTATATATGGAACTTGTCTAAAATTTTAAATAGCCTGTATTTCAATAAACACTTTCTACTTTACACACTCAAAACAATTTATAGTATTATTAAGAAATTACCCATTCACTTCATGGTGGGGGCTTATGTGCAAGTGCCAAAATACTTGTCCTGGACACATAGGCTGCCCTGTAACTGGTGACGCGTCTTGTGATCAGCAAAAAATTACTTACGGATCATGCAGTCCAAGCGAAGGATAAGACTGATGAAGCTCTCCAGTGTGATAGTTCCAGAGGACGAACCGTAGCGCAGAGCCAACAGATTCAGCATTTCATCGCTGATTCGCCTGTCTGAGCAACATATATTAAAGTTTACTTGTTATTTAATTTGAGACTGTAAGTAACTTTTGTTTTCATTACAAAGTCATCTTTCCATCATGTTAAAATTGTTATTCAAAGTCAATGTCTCTTATGCAATATAAACATACTTATGTTGCATTATAATCATCTTAAGGCTCAATACATTATAGTTTTATGTGCTCATAAATATTCAGAAAGATTATTGTTTTTATTATTATAACAGTAATCACTGCACATAAAGCATCATATTATTAGTTAAGAGGTCAGGTATCAAAATGCTGCTGGTCAAACACAAATTAAAAGGATCTTACATTATAATGAAAAAAAACCCCAACAAAAACAAAAAACAAAACCATAAACAAAAACAAAACAAACAAAAAAAAAACCAAACCTTAATACAGACTTACCTCCAATCGTATACATAATTTAATTGGTGTTATATATATATTGTGTGTCATGTGGATAATATATGATATAGCATAAACCATGGCCTGTCATAGACCTAAACAAACTGTGACTGCTTCATAACATTTATTATGTGTTTAAATAGAAATGCTCTCTGGCCTATTTATATGATGTAAACTTACTTAAGGTACCACAATTTTATTTTTATTCATTCAATATTATTTTATTTTATTTTATTCAATTTTTTTGTATTTTTTTTTTTAAGAAAATGAGATTTAGTATTTTCTAAAGCTGATGATTACATTGTGTCTAGCTGTTGGCAAGATTTCCTGTTCTATGTGGTTGTGCATCATTCTATACATTTAAAAAAGCAGTGCTAAATTCCAGGATGGTTCAGTTTTGTCGGTGGGAGAAAATAAAACACAAGTGGTTGACTGTCTACCTGAAGTCATGATTGCATTCCTGAGCTCACTCAGAGACAGCGTTCCTGTTTGCGAAACATCAGTGCTGTAGAAGATTTTCTAGAGAAAAGGAAGATAATGAAAACTCTACAGCAGACAAAGTATGTAATTATTGGAAAGCTAACAGTCATCTTTGCTTTATTATAAAATTCTTAACCTTTACTTGATTCTTTTTACCTTGTATGTGTTTACTTTTCTCCACAGACGAAGAAATTCCTTATCGTTCAGTTTGCCGGTGACTGATGTCTGTTAAACCCACCATTAAGGTATTAAAATGGTACATGTTTTTTCATGTCTTAGCCTGACCTTTAAATGTATTCTGGTGTGAGAAACCACCAAATTATTGGGCAGGTTTAGGCTTGTGCATGACACCGGCATCTGTGTTTATGTAACTATACCTGCTGTGAGAGATTCCTCCTTTAGCACACTAAGTGAGATATTGAAAACATGTTAAAACATATAGTTTTTCTAATACTAAACTTAACAGTGAGTATTATATGGGAGGATACATCCATGAGAGCAACCATGCTGCGACAGGCATCAATGGTAAACCCTCCAGACTTTAAGTCTCCTAAAAACAGTAAACAGTAAAAAGAAGCAAGACACTTGTTTTTGGACTTTACAACATAGAGCAGCAGATTATCACATTTGAGTATGGCCTTTTTGAGTTTTACCAGTCCAGACCTTCAAGGATTTTTTCATTCAGAATCATCTGGAGCTGCTCACTATCAACTTCTTCATACTGAAAATGAAAATTAAAAAAAGGCAAAGACGTCTCATATTATGCTCACTTCATTACTATTTCACCTCACCATGTTCTCAGAAGAGAATCCAGTCTAACATGCTATTCTTTTTGCAAGGAAGTTGACACTTGGATGTTGCATTTAATATGTAACACTATCCCGCTAAAAAGATTAATTTATAACAAGACCCACAAGATCCACAAATTACCTTGTCAGAATATTGATTAAAGAGGTCCCTCTTTTTTTCGTCATCGTATCCATTTTCGACTGGTGAGAGCTGCAAAAAATTTACAGCAATTAGTTCCAGTGATTTAAATCAGTTGGTAATATTTATGTAACAATGTAATTGGACTCTTAAAAATCATGCAACACAATAGTGATACCGAAATTCACATAAATGTAAAAATCTTGCACACCGGTTCATTTTCCGGTGGACCATGGTGATGGCCATCAGAACTCTCGCTGTGAGGAAAAACGAGAGACCTCAGTACATTAGTTGTGGCTACTGTTTGGCAACACACATTACTTTTTTCAGCAACAAGTAGTTTTGTGGATCACAAATTTAAAATCCAGTGATGACATTACAGTTACTTTACCTTTCAGTCAGCTTGTACACTGTCTTAGTAGTAGTTTGTTGGAGGGTTATTATCCCCCTGTTCACTGTACGTATATTGAAGAAACTGGTCCTGAATGTGCTAGTGTTTTACATAAATCGTACAACTAATATTTTAAGGGTTAATGATTGAGTCTTTGGAACTTACTTGACATGGGTCTCTGCTTTGGACAGGATTGTCAGGATAAATGAGGCTGTCTCATTGACATTGAAGGTGGATGGCACAATCAGGTATTCACCAGGCTTTAGCATGAAGAACTCCATCACCTCACGTGCATTCATGTAGGTTTTAGTTTGAGCCACAGGTGCATTTCTGTTGAAGAAGGAGGCTGGGAACTTCCCCTTCAGCCCCTCATACTGTAATATCAAAAATGAGGAGATATTTAATCTCTATGTAATTGATATCAGTCATCATGGCAACAGTATTTGGGTATGTACTGTGTATGAGGATAAGGCTTAAAATGTTACTCACCTCTTTGGTCACCTTTGAAAATATCAGAGGAAAATTAGTTTATTTAGGGACAGAACAAAATTAGTTCAAATGCAACCAGGACATAATAAAAACAGGCAAATAATTCAAATGAAGACAATGAAAGGAATCATAACTAACAAGGTGTACAGAGGGCTGACATTTTATATCTTTTTTAAAATTTTCAGTTTTTAGTTAATTTGACTTTTTCCAACAGCTATTTCTCCATTCATGACATATCCAACGTAAAGGTCTTAACACTAAAGAGTAACATTTACCTCAAATATAGAGAATCCAATGTGGAGATTTTTGACCAGGCGCCTGTTCCTCTTGTCAGGCTTTTGCATGAGAGACACCAGCATGTTTTTTTCACCCTGTGATGAAGCACATCCACCAAGTAACTGCTCAATCCTGACCCGGTACTGCGGATTAGTCCAAAAGCTGTCTAGAAAGCAAAGAGACAAACGATCTTGCATCATAATCTATCAGTGCATCTAATCTACAATATACTTTGTAAAAAATTTTCTTTCTTTGTTATGGAGCCTACTAAATGCATTGGATTCTATCAATGAATAAATCAATGTAATTTTCTATTTTAAAAAATGATAAATTTAACAACAAAATTAAAATGTTAATAAAACTATAATTTAATCAAAAAGTTAACAGTCCTAAATGATGAGTAAATAGTTAATTCCTGACATGGAATTAAAAAAAACTCAAAAACATAATGTTAAACAATTAAAAACTAAAAATCTACTATTTTTAAGTTTAAGATGTTAGTCCAAATATTCTTTGACTACCTCTGTTATTCATGCATCCTCCAGCAGTGGTTCCTGCAACCCATCTGCCCTCATAGAAGGAGGTCTTCCAGTGACAAGAGGAGCCTCCATCGAGGAAGTCGGGACACAGGCAGCAGATGTCAAGATCTGCATAGAAACTGCAGAAGTCTTCCAGGGTCATCCTGTTGACATGAAAGATAAATGAATATAAGACACTGCAGTTTTGGTCTGAGAATCACTTGTTCTATCAGGAAGATAAATTATATAGTGATTAGTTAAAATAAGACATGCACATGATATCTATATCAATGCATTATTGTTTTATAGACATAACTGAAAATGTAATAAAAATAAAAACTTGATAACTGGACAGTAAATCATATTAAACATATGCGATCATATTTAACTTGTGGTCTATAGAAATATGTCTTCAATAAAAAAATATGCACAGAGACCATTTCGTGAGTATATGTGTAAATGGTACATTGTAAGATTTGTTTCAACGTAATTCAAAATGGCTGTTTTCTTTTTTTTCTTTTTCAAATTTTGATTTCACATGCTTACCAAAATTCTCCATCATCCCGCACAGACAGGCACTGATCACGATCTTGAGAACTCACATATTGCCACAGGGACGACCTTTAGATACAGTTTGTTAGTAAAGGAAGAGAAGAGATAAGACTATTATTTTCAACATTGAGAGACAAGTTACAACTTGTGCATCTTCACATAGCTTGTCTATGAAAAAAGATCTGTGTGCTTTTTTTAAAGCATAATCTCTTCAGCTATACTTTTTCTTTTTCGCATGACAGTGCTAAGAAAACAAAGAATGTTTGGAACAGAGCCCAGCCTTAAAGCTTACTTGGACAGCAAACACAGCAGTTTGACTTTATCTATAGAGCCACCACATGCAAGGAATTGCACTCGCTCATCTGGTCAAAAACAACCTGCTACACCCACATGCTCCTGGCTTTAAGCTTGTCCTATAATAGTCAGGAAGTCACAGTGGATAAACTGACTCTTTTGTTAGAAAAAGTCTGAGTCAACCGGGGACCTAAATCATTACTATCATCTGCTGAATTAATGGGCAGAAACAGTCTCTGCTTTTTCTGGCAGTTTTACAAAAATAAACTATTCCAAAAACCACCAGAAGAAAAGAAAAATGAAAACATAACAAATTCTACAATTCTACAATTCTACAATTTCATTTAGCAGACGCTTTTGTCCAAAGCGACGTACAACACAAGCAAGA
>JAQMCX010000017.1:7828174-7839639 GCA_029814765.1 Acanthurus leucopareius | reverse complement strand
AGGAACCAGGACCCAGATGCAGAGACGTTCAAAACACGAGTTTTATTTTACAAAGTAAAACAACAAAAAACACCCTGACGGGGAAAAATCGAAAAAAAAACGAATTTAACAATAAAAAACACAAAAAGCCACAACGGCAAAAAAAAATCACCCGAAGTGAAAAAACTAGACTTACAAACTGCTAGAGCAAAAAAATGACCAGGATTACAAAACTCACTGGAAGATTGGCAAGAGAATGCAGCAAACACGAACACAGAAAAGAACTCGAGAGTGGGGAGATTTATCAGTCGCAAAGTAATCAGGCACGCGGACATGGACGAAAGCCGTCTCGCAACGAAGCCAGAGCGTGGGTGGTTTCAGTAGTTGTATGATTGCCAATGCACGGCAGGTGTGCCTCATAACTTCGCTCCCGAGTCAATCAGCCCCGCCTCTCTGCACTGACCTGGTGAAAAGGGGGAGGAAGAGAGGGGTCAGCACCAACAACACAAACAAAATCAAAACCATAACACATTCATGCCAGCCGTTACCAAACAATCTTTGGTGTGGGTTTTAATGAAAGAAGACCTGGTAGATTTATTACAGGTAATTTTCCATGTAAGGTCGTGCACCTTCTGCAATGATATGGTGAGAACCGACTAATTCAGTGATATACACACGGGAAAGGAGTACATGATTAGGACACTGCTTACATGGAATACCTCCCATGTGATTTACATGTTGATCTGTCCATGTAGCAAGCACTACAAGGGCCAAACATGACAAAAAATTGAATCGTTACAATGAGAATGTTATTAGATTCAGTGTTTAAGAACCCCTTACCTGACTGGCATGAATGAGAAAAACAATCGTTCTGTTTTCTCAATTCACATTTTAGCTTCCTTGTTTTGTTACACCATTTTAAAGTACTGTGAAACTGTTTGTCTTATTGCTTTTATCACTGAAATCACAGACATTGGAGAACTTTTTTTTTCTTTTGTATCATTAAAAGTGTCATGATCACCTTATAAGCATGATATATCTTATAAAATATGATATAGTATCTTTTTAGTCATTTGATTCTGAGTGCAACCCCCCTTTTTACTAGTTTACTTAGACTATTTGGACACCACACCAGAAGACCAGTGCACATTGTTGACTGTTACAGTTTAAAATTAGTCTATTTCAAGGGAAAGTACTGAATTCAAAATCCTACTTGAGAAAAATAAAGAAAGTACAATCAGGAAACTACACAGTGAATATCAAAACCAAAATTTCTCAATCTACAGAAAAACAGCCCCTGTGACTGTCATGCTTTCAAGCGTTAAAAGAGCAGAAGTGCTTAAGTGCCATTACACGAGCCGGTCAGAGTGTGATAGCATTTGAATGATTTGACTTTGTCTGGGATTTACTAAAAAAACTGACAAAGTTACAGTCTCAACCTGAAAGCAAAACCCTGTTAGATAGAGACAGAAGAATAAAAGTTTACAAGGATTTCTTTGAAGTGGCCAGTATTGAACTGCCTGTACTGAGTTAACTGGGTGGAGGGGTCTCCTACTCTATTTCCTGTAATTGTGGTTGGGGCACTTCCTGTGTTTAAACAAACAGGAAATGTCTGGACTCACATGACGTTCCTTAGCTCTTGCCATCCAACAAAGCTCAGGCTGCTTAAACACGCACAGGTGGTTAAAAAATGTGCCCAAATCCACTTTGAAACACGAACACCCAGTGTCCATCAGTCCTTATGGTGATAACTGATTTAGTTCACTCTGCATTGTTGTCCATCTTCCTGGGGAGAAGTTTCACACTGAAGACAAGAACAAAAGACCAAAGCAATAAATCATGTATAAACTAACTGTACATCATCATCTCTTTTTTGTATTTATTTAAGAAAAATAATATATTTACTCAAAAAAGTATTTTATTAGTCTTTTAGGGGGTTGTTTTAAACAAAAATTGCACTTTTTAAATTTCTATAATAAAATATACTGATATTATCCTATAATTTACAATATTCTTATAGGGTATGTCCTGCATATTCTCAACAAGAAATTATTCATATCTTATCTTCTGCAAGTGAGCCTGAATTTTGGCATAGAGCACATCAAAATAAATCATTAAAGGTTTAATCTTTCCTAATAATCACACAATTAAAGGAGCAATGAACTAACTAAAAGCAGATTTTATGAAGCAATTGGTCTAAATAAATAAAACAAAAAACTATTCATAAGAGAAAAGTGGATTAATAACATATAAATTTGTTTCTTAATCAGAATTAAAAAGGGAATTACTTCTCTTTAGCTGGCATGTTTCAGTTCAGATTTTATATGCAGAGGACATGTGATTCCTCTAAGGAGTGGCTCAGTAATGAGAGCTTCATGGATGAACAAAGCTCAGCGTTTTCAGCTTTGGGGCAAGTCAAAAGACATTTCCCTATGAATAGAAGAGTTTTTTAAGAAACTGTTTTGACAGCAAGTATATATAAGTAGTATTTACATGTTTTATGAGGTTGTGAAAAATAAAAAAATCACACTCTTAATTTGATGATTGCTGTGTATACTTTTTGTACTTGACTACACTCTCCACCCTGACTGACATAATAATATGATTTGTTGTTTTACTGATTCTGTTTTGTTTTTTTATAAATTACAAGTTCATTATGAGAAAATAAAAAACTATATAGCGCTCAACAATTTTTATTATGGCTGTGATGTGCTTTTGTGATTCATAGGTTATTTTGCTCTTAATCAGCAGTTTAGAAACATAGATCTTACAGCCATTAATGTATTTTTGTAAGTTTGGTTCCCATGAAAATGCAAAGTTTCTCTGTTGGGTCTCAAGCTGAAAAACGTGATCAGGTTTATTAAGTTGAGACTACAAATAACATTGTTTGGCTCAGTGTAGTTGTTCTGACAGCAGGATGGCAAAGGTCACAGGTTCACTCCCGGCAGCAGCTATTGTGCATCCATCCACAGCATCCATTTTTAATGCCAAAGTGCCTCTTAGATTCTGACCCCTGCTTGGGCATGTATTGTAAGCCACCACAATTAAGGGAGTCAGCTTAAATGCCTAGAGCCTACTGAGGCCGGAGACATCTGGAGAATCAGTCAAAACACTGCAGAGCTTGCCATTGTTTTCTGTTTCAGACCGGAACTGGTCAGTGGGGGAGAAAAAAGAACCCATAACTGCTGCTAAACATGGTTTCCGTCTTTAGTTTGTGTCCTAACAGGATACAGGAGCATGAATGCTAGCTTCAGACCCACACCACTTGTTTGGGGCTACGAATGGACAACAACATTTTGGTCACATTTTACACTAAAACTCCCAGAGACCCTCTGGACTTCAACTAATTTGTTGATCTCTATGGCAATTATGATCCTGATTTTATTAGTGCTGCTCATAAGCGGCTTTGAGGGTGTCTCTGGATCTGAACATGGGACACTGTGCACTTCTAACGCCTGCTTCACCCTGCATAAGGACAGGGTAAACTTTGAGAAAGCTCAGCAGAACTGTTTCAACAATGGAGGTTATCTAATGACCGTAAGAGACAGAGAAGAAGAGGATGTGCTGCGCTCACTTCTCTCACAGCTCCCAAGGCAACCTCAGGACAGGGCACTTCAGTTTTGGATCGGACTAAAACTGCACAGAGGGGACTGTGTGTCAACTGGGAAGACTCTCAGAGGGTTAAAATGGGTATCTGGGGAAGAAGACTCCCAATACTCCAACTGGGAAAGAGAACCTGTTTCCACATGCACAGAGGAGTTATGTGTGAGGGTTCATTACACTCCATCAGGAGACAACCAACTGAAATGGTCTGCTCGATCTTGTAGAAGTTCTATTTTTTATGCATGCAAATTTTACTTTAAGGGAATGTGCAAACCTTTGGTTCTGCTGGGACCTGGACAAATAACTTACACAGCTCCCTTCTCAGAAGAGCCACAAAGAACTGAGATGCAATCATTTCCACTTGGAACGTACGCTGACATTGTATGTAGTGACCAACAGCCTCTCTACTCTGTGTGCATGGGAACGGATGACAGCTATCGTTGGACTCATCCAGGGCCATTTTGCAAGACAGGAAAACAAAATTGTGCAGTCAGCAATGGCGGATGTGAACATTTGTGCCATCAGGATGCAGATGAGGTTCGATGTTTGTGTAAAGAAGGTTACAACCTGGAGGAGGACGGACTCACTTGCAAGATTAAAGACTTGTGTGGCATTGACACCTGCGAGCATCAGTGCATATTGGGAGAGTCAGGATTTTCCTGCAAGTGTCCAGATGGCTTCACATTGGATGCAAACCAGCGTAACTGCTCTGACATCGATGAGTGCCAGTTACAAGCCTGTGAGCATGTGTGCATAAATGCTCCTGGCAGTTATTCATGTGCGTGTAAAGATGGCTATGAAATGGCGGACGGTAGGTGCAGTGATGTTGATGAGTGTACACAACCAAGATGTGACCACAGCTGCTTCAACAGCATTGGATCATTTTCTTGTGACTGCAAACAGGGCTTTACTTTAGCCAAGGATGGCCGCTCGTGTGTTGACATAGATGAATGTTTAAGTAATCGTTGTCAGTTCAAATGTGAAAATACTGAAGGCAGCTTCTTGTGCACCTGCCCTCAAGGCTTCCACATAGAGGACAACCGATCAACATGTGCTCCAGATATGACTGAAACATCAGCTGCACCTTCAGTTTACCAAACTAAGGAGGACACACACCAGAATTTCACTGAGTCTTTAGTCAGAACCACAGTAGAACTCCAGCATCAGTCCCCTCACACTGACGCACCGCGCCCTGACCTGGTGAACGTCACACAGAGCGATCAGCTGAACAACACGTCCCCAGTGACAGGTGTTACAAAGACGATTAATTCACGAATGATCATCTGTGTCCTCAGTTCAGTCATTCCTCTACTGTTTTTGATTGTAGTGACTCTGGCTATTGCAATTTTTCGGTGCAACCGCTCCAAAAAAGAAGCGAAGAAGAAAACCACTACAGATGGCTACTGCTGGGTTTCCTCTGGTTTGGATCCACGTTTAGAGAAACTATACGAGTCCATCTTGACTGATGACCTATGACCTAACAGTGATGGAGGGGACTCTCTATATGGACTGTCATGTTTATTTATGTAATTTATGTTCTTGGAACTATTTTAGATTAGACTGTGTGTTGTTATGAAATGATCACATAGCAAATCAAAAATCCCAAAAAAAAAACTCTATCAGAAGGTAATTTATCATTCATGTGGCTCACAAGTAAGAAGACACTGTAAATAAAGAATAAAGAGTAAAAGCAAAGTTGTTAAATAGTGAAATTATGGTGGATTCAGCAAGAAGTAGCAAAGAGCAAAATGTATTAGCTGGGGCAAAAGTGCAGTTATAATGGGATGTGAGGGGCTTTGTATGATGAGGGTGAGGGGATGTGGAGTTCTGATCGGTTAGACTGGGGGCTAGATGGTTACAGTACGTTTTGATTAGATTTTAACTGTGAGAAAAAGGTGCAACAAAGTATTATGTTGAAAGTGAGCATTTTAATGTGAAGATCAGTCAGCTTTTTTTTTTTTTTAATTAGTGATGTCATTACTGATCACATTTTCCTGGTATTTTACCAATAGACATGTTTCAGTAAACCTGTCATCAGCTCCTTGTTGTCTACATCATCCAGATGACTTCAAAAGATAAGCCTTTGGTTATGTTCATCTTTCTATGCATTTTATGGTGGCAAAAGTATTCAGATTATTTACTTAATTCTGCAAAAACTCTTTTTTTTGGCTGCTAGTAGGCTGCAAAATCAAGATAAGAAAACAACATTCACATATCATCACCTTTAAATAATATGGTGAACCTGTTCTTATTTACAGTCAGCAATGATTTTAATTTATTATTTATGTAGAGTCATGTTTCTGGCCACCTGTTGTACATAATTCTTTAACATTCACTCTCTTGAAGCTCTGTTTATAGTCTCCCACTCCTGAGGGAAATTCTGCGTTTGACCACTAGCTGTCTGTGTTTGACACTGAACTGTTGGTTTGAAGTACATTTTTACAGTTTGTTTTTTTTCTGGACTCAACTACTTAAAGTGAGGATGACACATGAACTAAAACAGTACAGCTGCAGGCTTGATAGCACAACAATAAGACTATAATAAAGCAGAGGAGAGTTGCAGACTCTCATGATGATTTTCTGTGTGTCCATCATCTTTCACATTGTCACATTTTCTTCACATTGTCATCTAACACATAATTATATAAAATTTTGATTCCAGTCATGTTAAGTTCATGTAGTGGAGTGAAGAGAAAAAATATTTGCAGCTGAAGTGCAGCAAAGCACCTCAGTTGTATTAAAATACAACACTTGAACCAATGTCTTTTCAGAACAAATTTGTGCACAAACCAACTAAATACATTTTATTTGCTGAAGTGTTTTTTTATATCTGATGCTCCTGTAAGTATGAAACAACAACACACGTGCCAGTTTATTAAATCAATGTATGTAACGAGTGATGAATTCATGCTGTGATAAAACAAATAAACAGTCCATTCTGAAACAGGAAGAGGGTTTTTGTTTCCATGTTTTGATGTTCAGGATCACCACGTTTAATAACCTTGAGAAAAATACAGTAGTCCAACTTTATCTCTTCCTCCAGTCTTTGACTTGGCCATTGTCCAGAAGGGTGTTGCTTCCTGAAAAAAATCGCTACAGGCCCATCACTCTCCACAGCATTTTACGGCAAACATCGCCAGAAGATTTACTGCACAACATCATGGCTGTGTTTATGCCACTGAAGATAAAAACAATAACTATTTTGATGTCAGTTCTATTTTTGTCCGTAAAGAGAGGATTTTGCATGAAGAAAACTGGCATCTGTATGCCCTTTTGCAAGGGGAGTGATTGCATCACTTTAAACCAGGAGAGAGTGGATTTTAAAACAGCAGAGGAGGCATGCCAGGACAGGAATGGAGAACTACTGTCGTTTCAGCCTGAGACACATGAGAGCATCCTTGACATTTTCAGTCAAGAATTGCATGGGGACTTCTGGATTGGCCTACGTTTACCAGCTGGTGCCTGCAGCAATCTTTCAGCTCCTCTCAGAGGCTACAAGTGGACCTCAGGTAGTATTAATGAGAGCTTTACTCCATCCACCGGCACCTGGAGAGACAGTGTAAAAGTCTGCTCTCCACGCTGTGTGTCACTTTCAGGGGATCGAAAGTGGACAGAGTGGCTGTGCTCGGAAAAAACAAATGGATTTCTGTGCAGAACAAAGCACAAAGATGCTTGTCAGGCACAAGAAGTATCAGATGAAATTGTTTTCCAAAGCTCTGAAGGCTGCTCAAGTGGACCGTGTGAGCATCAGTGCACAGCCGTAGAGGGGGGTTATAAATGCTCTTGTTTCCAGGGGTATATGCCAAACAGCAAGGACCCCAGGCGGTGTGAATTGCACTGTTCACAAGAGAAATGCCCTGCGACGTGTGACAAAAACACAGGTACTTCATGCCGCTGTCCAAAGGGCTTTCTACTGGATGGCAAATTTTGTGTGGACATCAATGAATGTTCAATGGAACAATGTGATCAAGAGTGCAAAAACACTTTTGGAAGTTTTGTTTGCTCCTGCAAAAAAGGGTTTGTACTTAAAGACCAAGTCAAATGCATCAGTGAAGGTTTTGTCGTCACAACTCCCATCATCTCTGAATTTGTGAAACCTGCCAGTAATAACACGCAGAAGGGTTCTTCTGCTTCCTCTGGTGGATTTCTCTGGATATGGATTTTTGTTGCAGTGGCTGTGTTAGTGTTGATATTTGTAATAAGGTTTTATGTCGTTAAGCGTCAGAAGAGAAGAGAACAACAGTTAAATCAACAGGCGTCTGCTCCTGCAGAAGATTCTGTGCTTCAAGTTCAGTCCTAGAGATGGTCTTAAATGATCCCTTCAGTGTTTACAGTTTGGGAGATTCTCTATTACATTTATCATAGTTCATATGGGTCATTTTCAAATAATGCATGTTGAGTGAAAAATCATAGTTTTTTTGTTGTCATTTTAAGAATTCAAGATATGTTTTGTATATAAATTAATGACAGGTCATTATTTTACATTTACATTTTTTTTACATTTACAGTCACTATTTTACATCTATCAGACAGTTGAGACAGGTCTTTTTTTTTTTTTAAAAATGCATGCTGGGGAAAAATCATCCTCTTCTTGTCATTGATTCTTAACCCTGGAAAGCAGTTTAAAAAGTGCAAAATTGCAACAGACAGAAGTGAAGTTAAAAATATATTATAATGGGATAGAGAAAAGTCTCTCAAAATGGAAAGCCTCAGGAAAAGTGCCAGCTTCTTGAAATATTACCTCTATAAATTTCCCAAGTAAAGGCTCTGTTTAACCCTGATTTTTTCTTATCGGATTAAATAAAAAAAATGTTTGCATGAAACTGTGTGTAGTGAGCTTTGAAGTATATGAGTGAAATGATTTGCATTATGTGACAATAAAGGGTCATTTTATTTTGTGGTCATTTATGCAACATTCCAAAAGAGACTGAGTTTGCTCTTTTTGAACAAGAAGTCATTTTTGTCATTTTTCTTGCCCTTAGAGTGCCATCTTGTGTTCTCTTGGACAAACTGCACATTGCTGAAACATACTGCTTCTCCACATTGCTAAAAACACAGCAGTCATACATTTGGGCTCCTGATTTACCAATAAACATTTTATTTTGTCATCAGCTCCTGCATCAAAGCACATATAATCTGTTAGACTTTGAATCCTGTTATTGTTGACTATTTGATGAAAAACTTTCTCTCATAAAAATACTGGGACACATAGTGAGAGTGAGAGTATCAGCATTTTTCCAGAAGGTTATTTTCAAAACTATCAAGGGTCTCTTTTTGGGAGGGAGACATTTTGAAATGTGCATAAGTAAAAGCATAGAAAATACATACTATAATTATTTACACCTGTTAGTTTCATTAAATTAAAATAATTCTTAAAAAATGATTTCAATTGGCTCACTGCCATGACTTACTGGGCCACTTGAGTACAACAGAGTCATTGTTAATGATATTAGTAACACTTGTACTTTTCCAATGACAAAGCATATTTTCTTATGCAAACAAATTATCTATTGCTTCATTTCTCTTTAGTTAAATGTTGTCATTTTGTTAACATTTGTGCTTTGAAAGTATCATTTTATCAGCTTTCTCTTCTGAAAATAAAAGTAAGTCAGCAGCTTTCAGCAGGCTGCAAATCCAACCATAAAGTCATATGACTCCGATTATGGGTTTGGGTGTGTGTATGTGTATTTTCCCATTGTTCATGACTGGAGCCTGAAAAAGTCTAGATCCTTTTTTTTTACCTTAAGGCATCATTCTATGAAAATACACCACTTAAGATCAACTTGTGATAGTAATGCA
Organism: Acanthurus leucopareius; assembly: GCA_029814765.1. Lineage (NCBI taxonomy): Eukaryota > Metazoa > Chordata > Actinopteri > Acanthuriformes > Acanthuridae > Acanthurus > Acanthurus leucopareius. The sequence goes on along the minus strand of JAQMCX010000017.1, from coordinate 7,830,258 downwards.
GTTACTCTTCCAATGCAGGTATTATTTGACTTCTATAAGACAGCACCATAACTGACTCTTATGGCCAGGTGGACTATGATATTTTTCAAATTAAGTCTCAGCACATTTTTTTATTTACTCCAAGAAGGATAATATATATTAAAAAAAATAGACAGGTCTTTGCTAACTGGGTTACTATTGTATGAATGCTTGAAACTTCCTGCTTTTGGCCCTTTTCTTTTTGCTTCCTGTTTTCTGTCTGTCTTAGTTTGTCCTTCTTTTCTAGTATGCTGTACATGAGGAGCTGCTTATTGTGTAATTAAGTGTTTCTTTTACAGATACTGTGTTTCTAAACTTTTTTCTCTACATGGAAAATGTAGACAATCCTTATCATCTGATCTCTAAGGCACCTCTTCTCTTATTCCAGATATTTGTTATTTTAGAAAATCCAGGCTGTTGAAATGTCTGTCTTTACTCACCTAAAAATCACAATTACAGCCACTTCTATTTGCCTGATAAATATTATGAGTTAATTATTTTAATAATAACCTCCATCCACTCCTGGTCAATAGAACCAAAATTACATCCCGTCCCTTTTTTAACGATGTGAGCTTTACATCTCACAGAGGGCTGCAGGATGTGCTCATTTTGTTGATCTAGTCTCATCCGGTTTTATTTTTTTTATTTTTTTTTTATTTTTATTTTTTTCAGTTTTATTTTTATACAGCTGTGTGATAAAGTATTTATTTTACAGTTGAGGGTATTTCTGGACTTTTTCTCTGCATGGAAGATTCTGTAGGAAATGTATCCTTAAGATCCCTTGTTTCCTCACTGACAGTAAGCAAACACCATAACACCAGCTGACCGGAACCAGTCCTCACTAGTTATCAGTGTGCAAGCAGAAGGCCACCATCAGTGCAAACTCCATAACAGCCTTGAGATTATATCTTGTTGTGGTTTCCCACTGCTGCCACTAGATGTTACTATTGATGCATGTTTTATGGGTAGCAACTAACCAAGCACCAGTAATCAATTATGACCTATTCAAATGGCCTTCAGTAAACCAGATAATGAAACAAAGAGCACTAAAAGTCACCTTTTCAAAATCGCACTTTATGGCAACTAGCAACTAACACAGTAATCTGATTGAGTACAAGTTAAACAGCCGATTAAAGCAGCTTTGAGTTCAGCGCTCAAATCCTATTTGTAAACTCCCAGTCTTGGAATTTATAATGAGTTACGAAACCTTGACCATTATCGAGCTGCCTTTATCTCATTCAGTCCTTGTAGGTCTATATGACTCTTTTTTCTTCTTCTTTCCCAGAAAAGAAGGACAGCAGATAAGAATGGTGTAAAAACAGGAACATAATCAGTGAGAAGACACCATGGCTGAAAATAAACAAACACCCAAGAAAACTTGTGGGTGAAGAACAATGGTGACAGAAATCTCATGATATACTTGAGAAATTGAAACAAAAGGAACTTCTTAGTCTTTTTTAAATATTATGATTCTATAACTAGTGGAAAAAAATATTGCAGATATATAAAGGCATGATACCAATCATTTTAAGTAGGGACCAACTGCAGCCAGGAAGTATGAGGACACTGCATGTTTCATTGTGTTTCTACTCCAGCACATTTTTTTTTTTTACAGTGTGAATTAGTACCGACTCCGCTTTAATCTAAGAACTCATGAATAATGCAAGTAAGGGTTCATATCATGAAATCTTTCTTGTTATCAAGCCTATCTGAGTGACATTTTAGTTTTCTGCCTGTTTTGAGCCTTTTTGCCTTCAGATTAAACCTCAGCAAATAAAATGCCAAAGCTCAAATTGAGTTGCTTAAGCCTGTGCAGAAACAGATTACAAAATAAAAAAAATTGCAATGTCATCTACCCTGCAATAATATAACCTGTATTTCATCCTTATCATTCATTAAGAATTTTTAATATACATATGCCAGAACATTTTATTTGTCCGCCAAGCCCTCAAAACAAAGTTCAGTTGTCATAACCTGTCATTAATAAGTCTAGATATCTACACACACACACACACACACACACACACACACACACACACACACACACACACACACACACACACACA
>JAQMCX010000017.1:7800219-7828074 GCA_029814765.1 Acanthurus leucopareius | reverse complement strand
TTTTTTTTTTTTCTGTGTCTCTCTCTCTCTTTCTCACACTCACACTCTATATATACACACACACACACATACACACACACACACACACACACACACACACACACACACACACACACACACACACACTTACGCAAACACACTTACGCAAACTTTTTTAATAAACCAAATTTTCCAGTGAAACCTGCAACTCCAGTAAAAGGCTAGACAAGAGGAGTTAAGATACTGTCTCCTCATCTAGTAATGATAAGACAACGCTACTGTTTGATCTCAAACTTGTTGTCCTGAAAATACCTGCGTGTGTGTGAATGATACAACACATGTATGGGAGTGTACTGTTGATAAGATGGGGTGGTACAAACCCAACCAGGATTTCACCAGTTGTGACTAACATAATCTCACCTCAGCCAGTAAATATATGGTCCTTTGTGACCCTGACCAGCCAATCACAGAAGGAGGAGTTCACTTTTTGGCAGGGAGCAACCGAAGAAAAATTTGATCATCTTGAATGTGCGTCAGAAAACCTCTGAGATAATTTAATTTGCCCAAATTTATATTGTTTTGCTTCTGTTATCAATTGTCTTATGTACGTTTTATTGGTTATACGTAATATACTTATATTATTATTATTTATATAAGTACTGTGCATTAAGGTAAACATATTATATATACTGATAATTCTTGTTGTTGTTGCATAAAATTAGAAAAAATAAAACCCACATTTATTATTTTTAATCATTATTATTTTGTCTAACATATAGTCCAGCCTGGCTGGATGATGAAATGTTTGAGGCAGGGCCTTTCCACATCAAATATTTTCCCTGAGTAAAGCCTTGCAGGCAACGTCTGCTTCTGGATAGCAAACACATTCTGATTTATTCCTCAGTAATGTGGACTCCTCGGAGCAAACATATTCTAAAACAGCCATTACAAAGTGTTTGATTGACAGGCCTTTTTGTATGTGATTGTATAGTGCTATATACTGTGAGATTTATCCTGGGAGACAATTCGAAGTAAAATATTAACACGAAATCACAGGCTGTGACGTCAGTGACATAAACACGGAAGTAGGGGTGCGTCTCCTTTGCTTCATCCAATCAGAAAGTAGGCGTCAGAGCAAAGCACAGTGTCATTGGGTTAAAGTTTGTCCCCCCATATTGCTCATATAAATAACAACATCCGAAATCTTGCTAGCATGTGGAGTCAAAACCTGTCAGATAAGTTGCTGGTCTTTATTCATATTTAAAGCCGAAAGTTTGCCGAATACCGTATTTGTTTACAGTGTACAAGTAGAAGCAGCAGCATGTCGGTAGACAGCGTGTTCAGGACCCGCTCTCTCGGTGTTGCCGCCGAGGGTCTTCCTGATCAGTATGCCGATGGCAAAGCAGCCAAAGTGTGGGAGCTGTACATCGGAGACACGCAGAGCAGGACGCAGGAATACAAAAGCTGGCTGGTGTCTTTGCTAAAAGAGCAGGGTGTGCGACGAGTCCTGGATGTGGCCTGTGGAACAGGGTAATGCCAAGCTGTGAGGCAGGCTGTGACAAGTTTCAGTCTGCTGGCGTGGCAGTGAATGATTCACCAAACTTCTTTTAAGATCCGTTCTATTTCATGCACATGCATACTCTTGTGTATCAGCAAATATAACTCGCCTAGTTCAAATCTTTGAACTATTTTTTATATTTGCACAACTCAGTCTTTAATTCGGCCTTCGCTTTGTTCACCATTTTTGTAGTATTTACATTAAATTACAAATTTGTTTACTTCCATCAGGTACAGCATATTTTGATTTGTTGCAACTGGTTACATGAAAGATTTACTCAAAAATTGCAGTTCCAAAATAAGTGCAGAGTTGTATTTGAGTAAACTTAGGGCTGAACTCAATGGTGGACTATGCATTCATATTGAAGAAGTTGTGGAAAATGCAGACCAAAACTGGGCTCATATAGGTGTGAAGGGGTAAGGCCATTCAGAAAATGCAGAATGATAAAGCAGCTTCAAAGCAAAATCTAATTTTGTGAGATATGATGTAGACCTACATGGTGTTTTTAATTCCTGTTAGATTGAGTGTTGGAAAATATATAAGCAGATTTAAACCCTCATAAACCAATAAGTTTCACTTTGTTGTGTTAAGGTTAAGATAATTCATCAAGTAAGAGCAGACAGTTGAAACGCCCTTTTTGTTCTATTATAAATCAGTTATACATGCTTTTTATTCATAAGCAGTCAGTTTGACTTTCCTGGAATTTCAACTCACTGACCTTTTTAACTGTAGACAAAATCCGGATTAGACCAGAGAATAATGAATGAAAGTGCAGAGTTGCACCAGCCACTGTGTCACTTCCTGCCTCCAGCAGCAGACTGTGACCATGAGCTGAACTGCATTGATCAAAGGTGTTCCATGTCACAGCTAAGAAGGTTTATATGGCGTGATCAAAATGTACTGTAGTGTGGGAAGAGCTAAAGCTAGCTGTGGAATGTCACTTGTGTGTGGTTTCATGGTCAGTGTTGGATGAGCTAGTTCTGGGTTGTTGCAGGGAGTTTTGACTGGTATCCTTCAGCCAGCTGCAGTCTATTTACCTCTACTGATAGTGTATCTGTGCTGTAGGACAGCAGCAAGCTCATTGGCTAAACGCAGACAGCATACTTTAACCTGTCTGCCTGCCCCCTCCTTTCCCCTCAATTGGTCTTTTTATCTTGGAGAAACAGTGTCAGAGATGCAACTCTATCATCTTATTTTTATCATTTAATAGCATGTACAGCAAGATTTAACACATAAAAGAGTATCCATTAAATAAATTGTCCTTTTAGTAGATTTATCTGCAAAATGTACTTTTGAAATGTGTGTCTTTACTCACCTGAAACTATCATTAGGCACATCATTTTTTTGCTGATGAATATTATGGAGCTAATAACCCTTATTATAACCCCCTCCAATCTCTGTCAACAGCATGATCACTTGCATCGCAAAGGTAAACATCGTAAAGCTTCATATCTCACAGAGCACTGCAGTAGGATGAGGGCACACAGACTATGACCCTGTTCTATAGTATGTCTGTAGTTGTAACATGGCCATCTGTGGCGATGTAAACACGTTCACAGTGGAATGAGGTTACAAATGGCCTCACTATTTTTGGCTTTCTAAATGTGCATGTGATGCCAGAATTTCAAGCTGTTCTGTCACCAGGTTTATAGGCGAGTTATGCAAGAGCAGAAGAACCTGTAGATCCAGATTTTGGTTCAGGATATTTATAATCATTGTAACTTTCCTTTATAATTTTCTTTCTTTCGTTTTTTAGAGATTTATTTTACATTAGTTGCAGCTGAGCCAAAGCTGGTAAAATAAGTCGCTTATCTTCAAGCATGTTTCACTCTGTATTCTTACATTTAGTTTGGTCTCACTGCATATCTGTTTCTTTGACAGTTTTTCATGTATATCTTTGCTGTTATCAATTATCTAGCAGTTACTCAGTAGTTGTCAATCATTGCAGTGTACAACCTTTTTCAAGGTCAGCAAATTTGGCACCTGTCTTGCACTTGCATATTTTGTAACATGGACTGTGTGTCACTTTAATACTGTCATTTCAATATGAATATTACCACCCATAGCTCTCCCAGACTGACATTAACTCACAACTAATTACTGTTTGTAGAGTTATGAAAACTCTTAAACCAGACACTTCAATACCTGGAGAGTTCAAACGTGACAAGTTTTGAGGGGGTGTTTTTTGGCTAATCCATACAGTGGTGGGGCTCAAATTGATGTTATTTTATTGTGTATGACTTCAGTGTGTAGACATGCACAATTAAACAACTCTCCCAATGGCTTGAAATAATGCATATTAGGCTCAAATTGATTAGGTGATTAGATGTGGTCGCTAAACATTACTATTCATGCTATTTCAACTCATTCACAATGTCAGATACACTCTTCATTTTGGGAACATCTCATACACACGCACACGTACACACACGCAGAGCACAACAGGTGGAAGGGAGTGAAGATACGGTAAATACAGTAGATGATTAGACCAACATATTACTAGGATGGGCATAGGAAAGCTTGATATAAAGAAGGCAAAAAAACACTGCTATGCCAAGGTTAGGGTTGGGTTAGAGTTAGTCCAAATGCTGCCTGAGGAATCCCTAGTCTTAAAAAAATGAATCGCCTGTTTGCCAGTGTGGAGAGAGAGATGACAGGAGTTAGTACATCATAAACATAATTCTGCAGAAAGCCATTCTTTTTCTCTCACGCAAAGATGAATTCATGTGAGATTTATACTGAACTTGCATTTACTGAACATATGTTTTCTATTTTATAGAGTTGATTCCATTATGTTGGTGGAGGAGGGGTTCAAAATGACCAGTGTAGATGCCAGCGACAAAATGCTCAAATATGCACTGAAGTCAAGATGGGAGAGAAGAAAAGAAGCGGCTTTTGACCAGTGGGGTATGAAATTTTTGTTTGCTTATGGTTAAATCACTATATTTAAGTGCTCAATACTGTTTTCACAATGTTCCCCCATCCTGCTCTTAGTGATTGAAGAAGCCAACTGGTTGACATTACCAGAGGATGTTCAAAAACCAGGGCCCGGCTTTGATGCTGTAATCTGCCTTGGCAACTCATTTGCCCACCTACCAGACTTCAAAGGTACATAAGAAATACTTCCTCACTTACTTGACCACAAACAATCAAAAGTGAAGCCATTAATACAAATAATAATGTGATTTAGTTGAAGATCATTTTATTGATTGTTCATGACCATGACTGGAATGTTGCATTGCTCTCAGGGGACCAGAGTGACCAAAAGTTGGCCCTTCAGAACATTGCCAGTATGGTCAAACCTGGTGGAATCCTCATCATTGACCACCGCAATTACGACTACATTCTGGAAACAGGCCGAGCACCACAAGGCAAAAATATCTATTATAAGGTACTAAACTTGACTGACTTTGTTTCAGAGACTGCAAATTGACATGCAGAGGGTTCATTCTGTAACACATCTAACCTAATTCCCCTCTAAATTTCTGCTGCAATACTTTTAATTCATCTTGTCCACAGTGCAATATTCGTACAATCTCTGCTATTAGTGAAATAGCAGAGCAGCGGCAGCTTATCTCTTAATTTGTCTGAACAGGGTACATTCAGGCACAAAAATGGGTGTAGGTCACCTGTGCAGGTAAAATGGAAAAGACAGACTTGAGGCACAAAAAATCCCAGTAGGGTAGCTTTTATATGTGTAAAATGTTAGCTGTTAACATGCTCCGTGTTGATAGCTACACTGTTTCGCATCAGTCGGTTTATTTATATAGCACTTTTAATTCAAACACAATATAACACAAAGTGCTTTACATAATGAATACAACCAAAGCAACAACCTCTGAACACACACATATAGCAATAAAGAATTAAGTAATAAATAAAAGACACAATAAAAGCAGTAACTAAGAACACGCCATTATGTAAAGTCCATAAATTTGCAATAAGGAAACACCAGAGGGATAAAATACATTTAAAGTAAGATGATACTGGAGGTTTGAAAGAAAAACAAACAAATAAATAAATACAAAAAATAGTTGGAAGACAGGGCAGTAAAATCAGAAACTTGGCAGTGTTTTAATAGCAGAACAAAGATGAAGATAAAACAGCAAAGATAAAATATTGAAGGATATTAAAGAAAAAAAATTTTGCGTCTCATTCCACAGCTGGCATCTGTCTATTAATTAGAAGACAAACATTGACAACTTCCTTGTAAACCTTGTTTTCTGGGTGTTGTCTTAAACCATCAGCTACCTGCCAAACATAAAATCTCTTCTTCATTAGGTGGTTTACATTAGTCTGATAACTTGCAAAAGAGTTCACTTACCTAACGTTTATTACCTAATAGCTGCATGTGTTTCAGTGAAACATCATCCTCAGGCCGACATGGCGAGTTGGCAGAAACAAGGGTTTTATTTGTTATCAAAGAATTGATTTATTGTGTGTGGTTTAAAAGAGGTTTAAATAGTGCTGTTGGCCTTGAGATGTTGTATTGATTTATTATTTGGGGGGTATACTGGTGCCTTAACAGTCTGGAGTTAAATGCCAAAAAATGCTCTGGTGCATTAAGGGGTTTTTTGTTTGCTTGTTCTGTGTTTTAAAAATTGATTTGAACATGTAGTTATAGTTCATGTAGTTCCTTTGTTTGCTTACATATGAAACAACCTGTCCAACAGGCTGGAAAAAAAGAGAAAATGTGTTACGAGCTTGTGGACCACTACTTAAAGATATGAAAGAACCAAAGCAGCAACCTGAACGATTCATTTAAAGGATATTTTAAACATTTCTGCACTATCTGGCTCACTGTTGCTTTGTGAGGAGAAGTTTGACAGACAGTATTGTTCATGAATGGTTTATTTACACCATCCACAGCAGCAGCTGACTTTAAGACCTAAATCTCCATTCAGAGCCTTCCAGATATCGTGAGATTTATGATGAAATTGGCCCTGAAGAAGCAGAAGGAAATGTGCATGGAAAAATATCAGGTTTTAGGACTATTTAGTAAAACAGGGAGAAAAACAGATGAGGTCAGAAGTTCTAAGGAAAAAAAGGTCATTTTTGAAGATGGAAAAGTTGAGTGTGTGCACATACAGCTTGTGTGGCATCTACTTCTTAGACATGTATAGTATATTTAAAATAGCATAGTCCCATGACATCATATGTTTGGGTTCAGACATCCAAAGATCAATTGATTAAAAAATGCCAATCCTTCATTTTTTCATCTCACATAATGGCAAAAACTAAAAGATATAATATAGATATCTGGAGGCATAACAGCAGGTGCCAGCAGCAATAAGCCATGTTTGATTTCCGTCATTTTCCTACAAACAAGTTCCATATTCTTTAATCCAGCCTAAGTGGGAGCCATCCAGCTGGAAGGCCTAAATATGAATACTAAGTCAACAGTCGCGTGCAAGAGCTAAATCCACCTCTGATGCCTCTGTTGTCCTACAGTCTGCTCTAAACTTTCCCTCAGTTTTCATCAGGCTTCTGCCCACCCTCAGTAATACTGCAGAAAAAGAGGGAGGGAGGTGAGAATAATGCTAAATACTTACCAGCATGTTTGATTAGTGTGTTTGTATTGTGTCACAGAGTGATCTAACTCAGGACATCTCCACCTCGGTGCTGTGGGTCAATAGCAAGCCACATATGATCACCCTGGACTACACCATCCATGTGCCCAAGGCCGCTCTCCAGAATCTTCCTGAAGTCAGGTAGGTCAGCACTCAAAAATCAGGAGAATGAACACAAAATACTGACGGCAAAATTAAAGTGCAACATTTAAACATTTACAAAAGGACAAATTTATGGTGCACAACTCCCTCTATGACAAAGAAAACCACCAGCATGCTCTTGGTTGCACTTATGACCTGTTGTTCTTTGGGTCATTCATGGCCTTTTTTGACTTTAAAGACTTTTTTGAAAAATTAATTTCTGATATCTGACACAGTCAAGGTCAATAAACTCTCCCACAAGACAAGACACAATAAAAAAAACTTTTGTGGTCGAGCGGTTGGAGTTGTAATGCGTGCATGCTCTGTTTGTCCTTTGCAGTAAATTCCGACTGTCTTACTACCCTCATCGTCTGGAGAACTTCAAAGCTTTGCTGAATGAAGCCTTCAACGGCAAAGTGGAGCACAGTGTCTATGGAGATTTTCAGACCTACGTCCCCGGCCAGACCCAGGCACCATGCTACTTCATCCATGTCTGTAAGAGGAAAGCCTAGGAGCCCACTGACGCATCCGCTCACCACTCACTTACAGAAATACACACACACACTGCTAGAAAAACAGTAGCTCTCTTTCTCTTTACGTCCCAACATGCTCTTACAGTTTTCCAGATTTGGGCAAAATTATATTTTAAAGATGTTTAAAAATATTTAATTTTATATTTCTTTTAAAAATGAAGCAGTAGATTTTTTTTAAGTATGCTTGAAAGTACACAAGTTTTAGGTAGACTTACTCTTAGGTGATTGATTGGTGATTGGTGTTTGGTAGAGAGATGATCAGACTGGCTCTAATAATCATCTTGATAATGTGTGACTGCAGTGCCCCATGTTAATACATGGGAATACACAGAACTGGCAGTGCCAGGAGATAACTGGCATTATTATAATTATTATAATGATAAAAAGAAACCAATTTGCTTTGTTTACTCTAATCATTTCAAAATTCTGTAATTAAAACACTTAAACAATGGAGCTTCTTTGACTTTAGTAGGAACAGTTGGTTAATATTGTTCTCTTCATTGACTTTAAACACAAAGTTTTGCATAAACTCCCAAATAGCAACTTGTTTTAAAAGGTCAAAGCTAGTTTGAAAGACATTATTTGAATATATCAATCTATATCTCGCATCTCCTCGGGATGCTTCATGTTGTTTTCCTGATCTCTGTTTTCATCCTGTTTTCCTTTGATATTCACCATGAACATGTTTTGAAATGGTGCTGTACATCAGTGCTGCTCCTCATGATGGGATACTTGACTTTAATTGCCTGTAATTGCTAAGATATATTCTTAGACAACTGTATTTTGTAAGTTTACCACAAAAGTCTTGAAAAAAAAGCACAGATTGAGCATCTGTGTTCTGTGAACTTTATTTGTATTTTTAGATGGAAAAGATAAAAAAAACCGGATTCTTTTCTGCCCTGCTGCCTTTCTTTAAAAGTTAAGACACATTTGTGAGTTGCACAGCACGATGGCAGTTTGAATATTTTAATTATTTTCAACAGTCCCCACATACAGCTTCGTTCATTGGCATTACTTAACACTAGAGAACATCAAGTGAAGACTGTGAGTCTTCACTTGATGTGTGCGGTGTCACACATTCTGTCAGTCAGCCAAGGCTTCTACTCCCTGAAGTGTCTCTGACTGCCTCAGGAAATCCTTACAAGCTCCACAGCCTAATGACCTGTGACCTCTCTCGAGCTAAAAACAAATCAAGAGACTTTTCCTCTAAAGCCTATTCTTGTAAGAATGTTTCTTCTTCTTCTTCTTTTTTATTCATCTGAATCAAAGTTTCCGATAGTAACCAATAACTGAGATGTCACAAGAACAGATATTTCACTACTAATTTCATGCTTAAATTTCTTAAAACATGATGGTGCCCGTTTTTGTACAGTGAATTTGGCACTGAGGATGCAGTTCTTCCATAAATGAGGGGGGCAGCACACACACCTACTAGTGTTCCTCTGCTGGTCAGTGGTACAAGAGGAAAGTGTACCAGCGTTCGACTGGCTATCCAGAATCATGATATTCCACTGATGTTAGTATCTACTCATAAAGTTCTGGTATCATGGCATCCTTACTTATAATCCTTTATTCTAACAACCAATTGTAGATGACAATAAAAACTCAAGTCCTATTGAGGATTTTTCCAAAACTAACAGAATCAATTAAACTCAGAGGGCTGGGCTTGATCATATAAATGAGGGTCTGTTGCATTCAAACCCTTGCTGAACAGGTTCAAATAATGCTGCCTGCTAAATCTCTCTGTATTTCACCTCTGTATCTGTGGTGACTTTCATGACTTTCCAGCGCTTGTGTGCTGGTAGTGATGCTTTGATTTCAACCAACAATGATTGTTTTGCAAGAGCTGAAGAGAGAGCAAATGTAACAACAGTATAAGGAACAGCCTGTAGTAGTGACAAGCACTGGTAAAAATTCATAAAGTAAGAACTTGGAAAACCCAACACTCAACACAAAACTGTGTTACCAACCAAAGATGTTTGAAAAGTGTCTTTTTTCTTTGCTCAATCTTTTTTTTCTGTCCAAAAGTATTAAAATTTTGAATGTTATTCAATTGTGTTGTACAATCCATGTCTCAAATAATGAGTATAGCCAAATGATGATGGTGGAAGAATCATTTATTTGCTGCAATGTGCAGGTTTAAATACATTTTGCCTTGAAAACCAAATTAAAATGTGTTTTTCCTTGGAATGAGGAAGGAGCTCTACCAGAGAGAAATCAAATATTATCACTACCCCTGCTGTTTGCCTAAGCGAGACAGCATGGTGCATTCAGATGCTGTGCCAGTGCCTCTTGTAGAACAAAATGTGCAGAAAAGCGTAGTAGTGTGTGATTGGGATCAACAGTAGGTTCAGAATGTGGCAAGATAGGCTGAATGTTTGAGTAGGTTTAAAAATTTTATTTTAGAGATGAAACTGTTTCAGCACATTCTTAACATGTTGCCAGTCCTTAAAAAAGCAAAAGTGTAAAAGATTTCATGATTGTTGGTGAGTACTGGATTTCTTTTGCATTAAATAAAAAATATATTTCAAATAAGTCACTCAGTTGTCATTCTTTAATATAGTGTTTTGTGACATAATAGCTAAGTACATACATTAACTGAATTATGCCTTTTTGTTTGTTTTCTCTTTGTTTCCAAGTCCATATTAAACATTTAATGTTTGTGCCAACAGAGAGTTTTAGTCCTGTTGTCTGATTTCTTTGAACATTGTCATATTATCAACAATACTTGTAACCCCAGTAGGTGAATCATTGATATTGGTCATAATTGAACAATGCGTTTTAATATATTTGATGCACAGGCCCTAAAAGATACTCATACTTGTCACTAATCTTGCACTAGAGTTCTGGTTGTATGACTTTATGTTGTACATTACACAACAAAATGTCCACATTCACAGGTCTTATGTTGAGCATATGTTCATTGTAACACTGGAGAAACATTGAGAGCTTATATAGTCCAACAATGTACAACCAAGATGCCTTGGTTATAGAAATGTGTCTAAATCAGAAACTGTTGTAGAAATATTCCCAGCAGTCATTGTCAGCATTATTTTATTTCTGGTTCTAATATTTGCTTTTCTAACACAAAAAATCAGTCATTTTGTTGCCAAAGGTTGTGTTTGCATGTGAGGATATAAATATAATGGTAATGTGTGTGAACATGATGTGGAGTCTTTCAGTAAGTTGGAAAAGTGGTAGAACCCATGTTGATCACAACTGACTCAGTGCATCATATTACCTATTAAAATGTAAGACTTTCACAGTTTTTTTTAATCCTGTTTTTTAAATGACATGATTTTCATGAAGCAACGAAAGAAAATTGTTAATCTAGACTTAATTTGATTATATCATTCCCTGAAAAATGATATCTAAACATCTAAAAAAGGTCTTATCATCACCTCTATGTGCAGAGTACAGGTTTGACACAAGAGGGCAGTATTCTATTACACGTAGCTCCTGAAACAGTTAAAATCCCACTGATGAGAACCAGACTTCATTAGCAAACTCCTGCTTTTTTGTCCTTCTGCATGACTGATTTTTATAACTTTATCATTGTTATTTTTAACTTCAACTAAACAAGTTTTAAATCTCTCATTTATTTTTAATGACACTGGTCTGGTCTCACTTATGTGTATTGTGATTGCTGAACTGTTTGATATCTTGCATTAAAGACCTCAAGCTTTTACATGTAATTTAATTGCTTTTTCTTTTTTTTCTGAAGATTAAAACCACAAGATCCCTTATTTTTAACCTTTGGCCCCTTTCTATATGCTGCAGCTACAAGTTTTAAATCAAAGAGCACTAAAAAGTTCTTAGTAGCAATAAAACATCCACCTTCTTCACTGTCAGATATTTTTTCAGTGAGTGACATTTCCTGTCGTGGCTGTCTGACCTCTGAACATGAACTTGCTCACCATCATCGAGCACGGCTTCCCCTGCAGTGGAGCGTCTGGAGCTCATCTCATCTCATGTCTCGGAGGTATGCTATCAGACTCTGTGGTAGACGGCCGTGCAAGGAGCTGATACACAAACCAGATGTGAGAACCGTTTGCCAGATGTGGCTGCTCTGCTTTGCTCCGCGCCAGTTAGGGGGGAGTCAAAGTGGTCAACCATGACTGGCTTTACTGGAGAGGATCGCTTTCACAGCACGTCATTGGCCAAATCAAACAAAAACAAGAGAGCTGAGAGAGACAGATTGGCTGGAGAGAGGGCGACGATTAATTATGATTATTGATGACTGAGCTGAGGACACTTTAAAGGAAGGACAAAAAAAAGGGTCATGAAATTAACTGTTTAAACCATGTGTTCTTTTACAAAATTAATTATTGAGTCATATTTAAACAGGGAATGATTTTCTTTGGGTGATGTTTGGAGTTATAAGGTGTATCTCTTAACATGGACATTGAATTTAGTGCTTAAGTCTTTATTTTATGGGTCTGACTTTGACTAGAAGACAGTGAGATCCACTTTTCAATACACTGCATACTCAGAAACCTTAAGTATGAGTAGTATCTGTCAGTGACTTGACTGGCTGTTGTTTTGATGCTGTATTTATACCCCTAATCATACAGCTGTTACACATTTTAATCTTTTTATACTTTGCACGTATGATGGTACATTCCAGCGATAACGAAATTAAGCAACAGCAGTTTGTTTGGAGTTGATCTTCTGTAACCAGACTTGCATCTTGTAAAGCTCAGGGAGGTGTGGAGAAATTCAAGCACATGCTTTGGTTAAAAGGACACAATGTTCTGTTGTTACACTTGGAAGCAATGAAATTACGCTATGAAAAACATGTTGGTAAAATGCATGCAATTTCCAGTCTTGTAGATCCTCTGTTTTCTTTCTTTGTTGTTTGACATGTATATGTAACTGTTTAAAGCTTCCATAGTCTATACTTTCATTTTAACAGTAGGAACTGTGTTTAATGTTACATGGGTTGTAACAAACGTGATATCTGACTCTGCAGTTTCCCTCAGCTCTACAGGCTGTTATAGCCTCTTTCAGCTTGTTTTGGTTTCAAAGTACCCAACTTCCACATTTCTGATTAAATTCAATCCAAAGAGATCCAGCCTTTTTTATCAACATAGTTTCCAGACCAACAGGCAGCTGTGGAATAAAGCTTGGACCCACTGCATGCGACCTGCCCCTCACCAAAAAACAGACAGACAAAAGTTGGCAACTTGCTGGTGAAAATAGAGGAGTGTTTAGCAGTCACAGAATCAGACTTTTCCTTTTGTGGCAACAGTGCACAACACACTGCAAATATTGGTCTGTCCTTGACTGAAAACACAATGATTCCTTTTTTCAAGTGATTATACACTCATGAAAACATACTTATAATTATTATTTAGCATTTCTGCCAAATTCTGCAAATAGATTCTCTAAATCCTGCATACTGGATGTGTCAACAAACAACATGTAGTGTGTTAATTAGTGAGTTTGTTCACAGATTTTGTAACCTTTGGAAAGAGCCCAGGCTGGCTATTTTTTTCCTGTTTCCAGGCTTAAGCTAAGTTAGCAGGTGCCTTGACATAGCTTTATATTTAGAATATGGACAAGACAGTGGAATCAATCTACTCATCCAACCTGGCGAGACAGCGAACAAGTGTGTTTCCCAAAATGTCAAACTCTTCTTTTAAGTATGTATACATGTGTTTATGTTATTACCGATATTTCTCAATAAAGTTTTTTAACTTGTACAATGTAGTTTGAGGAAAAACATAGAGGGATGTTTTTGTTGACTTTCTTAAAATAGGGATAGACACTGGAGGAAAAGAGTGGAAGGTGAGAAAGAAGAAGTAATAAAACTGCTACATCTTTGCCAACAAAGCCATCCAAAAAAAAACTTCAACAGAACAAGTGAGGAGGACTCAGAAAACATGTAAAGAGTTGAAAATGTTTAAGTGTGAGTGGAAAAAGATACAGGAGGAATGCAGAGGTGCTGAAAGAGAAAAGGCTGAGGAGGGGAGGGGAAAGAAAAATTCAGACAGCACTGAGCTGGTTGCGGTTGCTTCTACTTTGAGCTGCCAGATGATGATTTTCCAGATGTTAGAGGTAGGGGAAGAGAAAAGGGGGAGTGAAGAAAAAAAATTCAAATCCTTATTTTTTTCTCCTGTTTTTATTTGTCTTCCTCTGAGTTTTCAAGACAAGCTAAGTGGCTTTGCACACTCCAACAAGGTGAGGGCCTGTGAGTGCTTTGATAGCCTCTATTAGCTTCACAGCATTCGCAGAAACAATAGACGTAGAAAAAAAACTGCCGGGCTTGATGACTTGCTATAAACTCCCTGAACTGCTTTCTCTCTTCTCCACCTCTCCCCTCGTTTTACATCTTCCTTCCACATCACTGATCGTTTTCGTTCCAGGGTGCATGAGAAATTATGTTTTTATGTGTGTGTGTGTCATGTGATTCCTTAGTACTAAAAGCCTGGCTCTAGTTTTTTTTGTGTGTGTGTGTGTATGTGTGCGTGTATGTGTGTGTAGAAGCATAGGAGCAAGACTAAGAAGTCCCAGCTGTCTCTTTCCCAGCTGCCACTGCTTGACTCCTGATGAGAAAAGTGGACACAGATAGTTTGAACGTGTGTTTTGTTGTTTACTCACCTTGTATGTGAACTAACTGTATAATGCAGTGAAAAATGTAACAACCAGTTGGTCCATTTACTTCTGAACTGAACTGAATTGAATTTGAATGCAGGACTGTTACTTGAGGAGTTGTATCTTCACAGTATGGAATCAGTACTATTACTTAAGTAAAGGATCTGAATACTTCTTTCACCACTGGCGTCATGTGTAGGCCTACATAATGTCTGTGTGTTTGCGTAACGGGTCTTTCTTGAGATCTCTCCTCAGGACGAGCCAAGTAGAGGGTCTGTAAGCATTTATAGAGTCGTTATAATAAAAGAGTGGGTCACACCAAAAACTCAACAGCAGCTCTGGGATTTTCCAGCCCTCCACTCAGCCTGTGCCAAGACACTGTTTGGACAGAGAAGGCAGGAGATATTGAATGCCTTGTCTAGTGTTACGCAGGGGAATAGCCTAATCCAGACCGGGCCCATTCTTTCCCACATGAATGGTGTGTGTTTGTCTCTACTCACAGTGTGTTTGTATGGATGTGTGTGGATGTGTGTGTGTGTTGAGAGGGGCCGGTAAGAGAATGAAGAAACAGACAGCATCCTCCTGCTGCGCAGAGAGGGCCTGAAGAACAATAAAGCCTGGCGAGTGAAGGAAGCGCTCTGGCAGCAAGCCCGAGACTGGACAACGCTCAGCTTGTTTTGAGTCCTGAAATAAAAAAAATGACAGAGTTCTCAGTTTGACCAGCTCACACACACACACAAACACACATACACACACACACAAGCATATGAAAACATAAGGAAATGAATACGGTTTGTTTATAACAAAAAGATTGCATGAGTATGAAACAGATGTAAGCTGTTGAATCAATCTGCAAGTCAAGATTTGAGAGCATGCAGAGTCAGATTAGTGAGTGCAGGAACATTTTAAAGCTCTGTTACAGGATGACTCCTGACCTCTGGATGAAATCTAGTATTCTTCATTGAAAAGTGGGAAAAACAATGAATGATGGCCCTTCAAGCACTTTTTCTAATTAAACTGTGTTTGCATATGTTTGTCATTGTAGTAATAAAGAACATACATGTGTGTATGAACACCAGATCATGTGTAGTGGTGGTGTGTAAATCATCCAGGCTGCTTGCAACAATTACAGAATGAGTCATTCCTGTACAAGACAGAAAGTTAATGGATAACCTCGAGTCCTGGCCTGTAATGGCATCTGGTGCATTAAAGTGTAGGCAATAAATCCATTTTGAAGGTTTTTAGGGTCATTTTTAAATGTAAGAGCTTTTATTTTGAATGTGCCGTGGGCTTTTATTTTGAAAGTCCAGAGCATGACCAAGTGAGCTGGTCAAAGTGTGATGGACATGTGTACTGGCAGCTGTGTGGGGAGTCCTATATGCAGGTAGACAGAGAAATATCAATTCAATCCAATGGAGAGATTGATCAAACCCACACCTGTTGAACTGGCTGAACATAGTTCTAGCTACAGACTTCATTCAAATTTAAAAGACTTTGACCTATAAATCTTGTATTTTACATGTTTTTGCCATCTTGTACTGTTTTTGAGATATTACAGTTTAAGTTTTTAAACTTTTTTGCGAGATTCTTGGTCCCTAGAATGAGTGACAAGACTGCCAGAGTGCGGGGAGGGTAGAAACACAAAGCAAAAATTTTAGCAAAACTGCTCCTCACAGATCCCACAACTTTGGCCAAATGTTACATAAACTAATCATATCCGAGTAGGAAAATTTGTCATCTTTTCATCAGCGTAGGTTTGAAAGCAGTCACACTTATACTTTAGATCATATAGGCCTCAGTTTGACACAAGTTCCTTTTTTTTCCCACTCATTTAGATAGGAGGAGGTAGACAAGGTTGATTTGGGACTTCAACCTTGATGGCCTATAAAATCCAAACTGTTCGAGTGCTCAAAAAGTTTAACAGACCACTGCATTGGAAGTGTGTCCTTAGTCTTTTATTAGTATTTGAAGCCAAAACAAATGAAGATGAAAGCAAATGTACAAGCCCAAATTTAGGGCAGAAATTTTATATTGAAATGAGAAAGACTCCACTAGCAATGCTGGAAAAGTCCATGCATCATGCATCATGGGCTTGGTCCCTAATCATAATAATAAGAAAAAAAACAGTACAAATACAATAGGGTCCTTGCCTTCCACGCCTTACAGGCTTGGTCCCTAATAATAATTAAAGCTGCAAGCAGCATTGAGCGAGCCCTCATACCTTTTGGCCTGTCTCAGAGGAAGCTGGTCAACCAAGATAATACAACAGACAGAATTTTAAGTGGATCAGATGAATTGTGTGGTGTGATTTTGTAAAACTATGAAAAACATCACTTCCTGTAGCCACCAGTTGCAGGTACATTTCTATTTCAAACTTAACAAAACACTACTGAGTTTAATCAATAGGAGAAGGGAAGTGTTAGATGTAGTGTAGATATAGGTGGCGCTCTAACCATGACATAATATGAACATGTTGGGTTTAAACCAAGACTCCTAACACACATGTGAAGTTTGGTGCATATTGGACATTGCATAATGAAGGTATAAACATTTTTTGTTTAATGGCGAAATGCTTGCAATGGCCACCATGCCACAGCCACACAGTTAATTGCAGATGAAAGCTTTTGATAACGTTTCATGACAAAGGTCTTATTAGTATATAAATGAAATTTCAAGTCATTCCAATAAAATGTCTTGGAGGAGTTTGTTAAAATACAACATGTGGAAATCTCTAAAAATGTGCAAAAAATGCATATCAATTTGTAGATGTTTTTGTAGGCCTCAACACAACACATGAGCTTACTAAATTTCGTACTTCTAAGTGAGACGTACTGTGAGGGCTACTTTGTTGAAATTTGTGGGGGGTGCTAATGAGCCATTAGGCCCATTTCTCATTTGTATATCAGATATTAAAACTTGATATGTTTGACAACTGTGGCAAGTTTAGTGAGATTATACTGATCTCTTCACCCTCAAATACAATTTTATTTGTCATAGCAAAATGCTAAAAATCGCTTCCCAGCCATGGCCACACAGTTTTAGCATTTCATTGCAAAGGTCCTAAGTGTGCCCAGATGTAATTTCAAGTCGTTTAGAAAAATTTTGTGGGAGGAGTTCATTAGAGTATGACCCCTGGTCATTAAGACTCATTTCCTGTCGCCAGCTCGTGACACTATGAGTATGACCAAACATTGTCATGTTGCGGTCTTGAAGGCAGGACTCTTATCAAATGTGAAGTTTGGTGCAGATTGGATCTTTGACACAAAAGTTATAGCAATTTCGTGTTTCCTGGCCAAGCTGTTTGGTCACACCCATTGACAAAAAAAGTCGCATTTGTAAATTTTCATTGCCACTGATGTGCATGCCAAATTTGGTGACTTTTTTAAGCATCTTAAAGTCACAAAAAAAAATTAATTTGGTAGAGAAAAAAATAATGATAAACAATTTCAATATGGTTCTCGTATCTTCAGTGCTTGGGCCGTAATAATAATAATAATAATAATAATAATAATAATAATAATAATAATAATAATAACAATAGTTATAATATTAATAGTATGATAATAAGTAAAATTAATTAAGTCAGTCCCTTTTAAATGAAGAACATTTTCAGTCCTCTATCCATAACTGGTTGTTAGTCAGAACAATCATTCCTTCTGCTTTTATTGTCTTTAAGCAATTTCAGTGTAAGTAAATTGGACAAAGTCCAAATTCCTCGACTGAGCATTTTACTTTCTAAAGGCAGCTGAGGTTAATAAAAGGGTAGTTAGCAGTGTTAGGAATTATTTACAGACTTCAGTAAGATGTGGTGCTCAAGTTGTTGTGCATGGAGAAGATTTTCTGTCATCGTCCAAACTGCAGTTTGTAATTTGACCTGATGAAAAATTTGTGTGCGTCAGCCAAATCTCCCCACTGTTGCTCTTCTGGCCACAGCTCCAGCTACAGCTCAGTACATGAAGCTGTAGCACTGTATGCTCATAAACACACACACACACACACACACACACACACACACACACACACACAAACCCACTAAATAAGTGTGGGTAATCCAGAGGTTTGTCAATGGGACTGTTCTTCAGGGACAGGGAGTCATGGTGTCATGGCAGTTATGACTGTCAGGCCTCTTAGTGTGGTTTGTTTTTCTTCAGTTACACTCAAAATTTTTGGTGAGTGAGCTCTCTCTCTCTTTCTGTCTGTCTGTTTGTCTGTCTGTGTCTTAATCTCCGCCCAACTTCCCATTCATGCCCAAAGCTTGGTTTTCCTCCCAGTGGTCCTCCAGGCTTATTTCAGAGAGTGTTGCCAGCTTGCCACAGGTTAGACAGAAATAAACAGTCGGGCTCTCCAAGTTAAACAGCGACCTTGTCATACCATCTGAAAGCCCCTCTGCTTCCTCCGGCCTGCCCACAGCTCAAAGAATGTGTCTTCAGTTCTCTGAGACATGGCACAGTCTGCATTCACAACCGAAGAAACCCACACACATATAAAAACGAACATACACATGTCATTTTCACATGAAAGGTGTAACTCTAATGTGCACAAAGAATACACACACACATGCAGACGAGCTCTTACAGCAGTGATATCCATGACTGTCCGAGTACACTGCATCTATTGTTCGGGGGCTTTGTAGATCCTAGAGAGAGGTAAAGTGTTCACCCAAAGAGGCGGAGATGGGGGGTGTAGGGTATCCATTTCTACACACCAGTGAAACTATGTTCATTCTCCTAACTGCTGCCACATGGTGAGGTCTCCTAATGGCATGCAGCACAGAACAACCTGCCACACACACACTCGCATACACATGCACGCATGCACACATGTATGGGCATCATTACATCAAATTTTTCATAGAGAGAAGTCTTTCCTCCTGCAGGAGCTCAAGGTTTCCACAGGCTTTAAATGTTACGGAAGGATTTAGGTAAAGGCTGCAGTCTAAACTATTTAACACTGTAGAGTGAGTCAAGTGGTGAACTCCCCATTAAGGAAAGAAAGGTGATGTTTAAATATAGTGTTTATGTAAGTATTTAAGTCTATGTAAGTATTTTCCATGAAAAATTAATATTTAAAAAGACAAAGCCTCAGAAGCCTCACAAATGTCCAACATGGAATGGTTCATCCTTTTTGGAGCATGAATGTGCTCCGAGTTAATTTTGTGTATTCCTCATGACAAAATTGAAACATTTGGCATCATGATGTTGCTAAAAACAGTGTCACTAAAACATTTAGTTACCAACTGATTGATTGAATTGATTGACTGGATTGATTTCAAAATCTTCATTTCAGCAGGGACAATGCACAAAGGGCAAGAAAAGCTGTATTGCATCAGGTTTTAGCAATTTGCTATTTTCTGCCCATGGTCTCTAAGCAGGTAGGAAGAACAATTTATTGTAAGAAAACTACACATTAAAAAAAGAGTACAAATATACTTAAGTCTTCAAGAGTATATAAATAAAATCCTCACCCCACATTCCCCACACAGATGCAATTTTGAACCCCATCCGCTATCAATGACAAAATCCCTCACTAGAGATCACAAATATAAATTTCATATTTGTCTTGCTATCAGTTTTTTTCATTGTGAGTCAGGTTGATTGAGGGGTATTTGGACTGAATAGTGCTGGAAAAAAAGTCAGTTGTAGTCAAATGGTTTGAAAAATTCTCTCATGTCTATTTAGTTAATTTGAGTTTAATTATTTATATAAAACAGGGACAATACATATTAATGAACATATACATGTAAATATGCAAGATTATAGTCAACGGCTAATTTCCATCTTTAGTCCCTTCGGCAGGTTGATGTCAACAACATAAAATAATAAAATAAATAAAACAACAGTAACGACAAGTAGAACAGTTAGCCTTCATGGCCAGTAGGCAGGAGGAGCAATTACAAAGAGAAAAAACGTGTCCTTAAAAACACAATAGGACAGAAAATAAAAAAGAAAAGCAAGAACAATGAAAAGAACAATGAAAAGTATAATATCAAAACTCATACAATATTGGACAGAAAGATTTACCTCCTGTAGTTCATCAGTTCCTGATTATGCTATTTATAATGTGGTCACTTTACCAGAGAAAAAATAACCGAGACCTTTTATCCTTATTTATTTGCTTTCTACATTTAAAATCTAAAGCTTTTCACAGTCCTAAACTCAGTTTCCCCTGTAAAACCTGTGGATTTGACTAATTCCTGGAACAGTCACTGAAATCAAGGTGATGATACATAAACAGGTTGACTAAGCTTGCTAATTTAGATCTGTTTGACTGGAACCACTTCAGCTATTTAGCAGATGCTCTTTTTCAAGAACTAACCTGTGGTCAAATAGACACCCTGCAGCCAGAGTGAAGTATTCACCCAGAGACCAGAGAGAAATTCTAGTTTTTGTATAAATATAGAAGGTCTGGCAGTTCATGATGTACTTTTCTTAGTTTGGGTTCAAACGTTTTCTATTGGGTCTCATCTGTAAAAGTATGGGAACCCCCAATCTAACACACTGAGCTAGTCTACAGGCTACTAACTTTGTCTAATAAACTTGGGTTACAGGTTGAAGTAAACAAGCTGCCATTTAAGCTGTTACCTCTTACTTGTAAACCACAACAAAAGAATTTTACTTTTTAAAGTTGTTCTTAAGAAAAAGTCAAATTGATTAGTCAGATGTCTTTCAGCTGTTGGCCAACAGATATATGACTGGCTTTGTAAACTCTGAATACAATGGCTGGCTGGAATTGACCTTTTACAGTTTCATGTTACATATATTTATTAAGTGATACATTTTATCAATGCCAAAAATCCTGGTCTGCAAGTTTGTTTATTTATAGTCAGATGCTAGCGTGTAATGCTGGCTCGGTATACAGCACTTAAACCTCCTGACAGCGGAGACTGAACAAAGCCTGTGTCATGACATTTTAAGGCGAGTGTTTTGAAACTGAATAACTTCCGTGTTAACAAAGGCAGCCTTCATCTGTTGGAAGGAACGACTGCCAGCAGTAAAAAAAAATATGTTCTTTCACTGTCAGTGAAAAGAAATTTAGATTGACTGGCTGACTGATGACCAGAGAACAAAACACAGAAATCAACTAGCAGATCTGTCTTTAGTAACTCCCCCAGATTTTTTTTTACAGGCCTGGAAACTGTACATGGCTCATTATTTTCTATTAGTATTAAAAAGTGTCTTTGCTGGTTAGTTGTGTTCAATGTCAGTGGCTGTAATGTTGTTTAGAGGCTCCTACATGTCATCTTCTCTCTGCAATGTAGGAGTCTCTGACATAAACCTAACAGACTAGATGTTTTCAAACTGTGTGGTTGCTATGTAGTTATACTACCAGAGGACAGATTTGTAGTGGGATTTCTGGTATTGTTTTAAATACCATCTTCAATAAATTTAGCATTGTGGTTAAAACTCAGTCTTCTCCTGTCATAAAGTTGGCCTATTCGTGTTTGTTTGGACTGTGGGAAGTTATTCTGTTTGAGTCGCCTGGCCAAAATGAGAAGTTCTACTTTTATTGGAAATTAAAAGCATGATTTGTGTTCTGGGAAAGGCCATGGATGGATTTAGTTTGGATTTTACTAAACTGCATTTGAATTGAGTGTGCAGAGGATGTTAACAACAAAGCCTACTTTTTTGCTGTACAACAGTTTGGTAATACATTTTGTAAAGCCACTGGAAAATCACATTAAAGCTGTTTTTAATCTGTTCCCCTTTTTTCTTCAGGACACATTGCTTTTTAATTGCTTTTTCACTGGTAAATTAATATGTGGGTGGTATTTTCTCTATGGCTATAACTCCTATCACAGATTTCCTGCTGATTAGTTTAAATGAATGCAAAGGTATGGAGGTTTGTGTAGAACTGAAATTACATTAAAAAAAGTGTAAGTTGCTCTAAAAATGAGATAGTACATCAGTCTTCTCATTAGTTCTGCTCATTTATGATAACTTTTTTTATTGAACAGAGAAAAAAAGGTAATAATATTAACGTAGTGTTCTCTGGAATGAAAATTCTACATCATTGGGCTTTTCTACAGATTGACCATAATGCTATTACTGCATATAGTTCAACAATTTACTTTTGACTTATACTACTGCAAGAGCCACTTGTTTGTCTTGCTTTAATTGGTTATACTGGGAACCATAATTCTTAAGTCAAAACACAGGAGACAATGAAGCCAACTAATGAGAGTCTGCAGTTCCAGGATATTTGAGGCTGTGAGGAGCAGTAGAAATGACTCAGAGGGCGATCTGAGTCACAGCCTTAATGTGATCAATGCTGGCAGACTCAGGGAACTTTATTTACACTTATCTGGATTCAGTCAGTCGTGGGTGGATGAATATGTGGGAAATTTTTAAATTGCATTTGAAACTCTGTGGACATTTCAGCTATAAATGACACTGAAAAGCAAACTGAGATTCAGGATGTGTAAGTTTTTCATCAGCTATGCACTATGATAAAATCTAAACTGGAGCAGCAGTGGGAGGCAAATACTGTAATGCTCCTTTTTTACTCAATGTTCTATCAACCACATTAAGCTGAAGCTGCTGAAGGAACGATTTACCCTAAAATGAAAATTCAGTCTTTATCTGCTCAAGTAAACTCTGATAGAAGTTCTTAGTCCACAAATCATTTTTAGAGCTTCACAGTAAAACATTGTTACAGCCTTCTTCTAAACAAAAGAAGGACGAGATTTATTTTTAAATGTAAGTCATAACTGAAAAAAAAGGCTGGGAGCTCCAAGTTTCCTAAATAAATTGAAAAGATGTTATTAACATGATGTTGTTTATAAGTTGAAATCCTTACTGTAGTGTTAAGATAAAAGCGCTCATCCTGTCTTAAATGAATGCACAAGCACCAAAACATGAGTGCAAGGAGGTTTAGGAAATGTCTGTTATGATAACTGTCCAAAAAGCATAAAAAAAGAACAGTCACACTTCTTAACTTCTTAAGTCTCATGGTCGGCAGCTAGCAATAAGGTGCAATAATGCTATCCAGGGTTTCCATCAGAGAAACAATGGTTTAGACAACTCATAAAAAAATAAAGACCAATAATTTGTTTTTTCATGCATTTTGAAATCAAAAAGTTAAGTGTTTCTTACGCCAGTTCTCAGTTTTCCTGGTTACAACTGAGTGTTTGAATAATACCTGGAACAATCATTGCCATCCCATAAAGTTCTAATGCAAAGAAAACAATGTTTACTTCTCCAGTAAATGGGACAAACCTTGGATCCGACTTGGCAACAGGTGTCTGTTTAGAGTATTTCTAGTCCACACAGCTCATTTAACCCTTTGCCTCCTCTACGAACTAAAGAGCTGAATTCTTTCAGCCTGCACCATCTTTCAGCCTGGTTGCACTGCTCATATGCGCCTCACAACACAATCACTGCTTTACCGAGTCAAACCGTGCTTTGAGTTGGAGACAACAAGCCGACCAACCAGGAGAGTGGCATTTATCAGACACAGATGACCTGCCCCGACTTATGAGACAGAAGCATCCAAGAGGGAATGAAAAACTGTTGATATTTGAAAGTCAGAAGAGAAGAGTGAAGCACAGTTGGTGCAGACAGGAGAAGACTAACGGGGTTAAATCAAAGCTAACATCCTTACATCAAGGGTTGCCAGGTCTTCTTTTATCACCAGTTTTTCATACTTTGACAATCCACCCCACTCTTCCTGATTCCCTATGTATTTTACTGTCAGCTCAAAGAAACTCTGGTGCAGAGCAGGAAAGGACATGACTAGAGGTAATAGGACAATGTGCCAAGGGTGGGGAGATGTGTAGCTTATCAGCTGATCCCAGGGGTTGTACAGTGCAGTTAGTTGTGAAGGAAAAAAAAAGGATGCGGCAGGACAGATATAGAACAAGGTTAAAGGAGGACACACGGATGCTCTCAGGCCGTTCTCTCCCCTCCTCCAACATTTAACCTCATTCTTTCTCTCTGGTCCACCAGGCCTCATTGCCGCTACATGCTGAAAAAAGGTGAGCGATTCAGGAGCTTTGAAAGGAAACTTGTGAATAGTTGCCAGTCTTCAAACAAGGTGTGGGCTTTCACTTTGCCTGTTTCCTCTTCATACCACTTTTCTAACTCTCAAACCTGCAACCTTGATCCTTTACTTATCACTCTGCTTCTACTAACTCATTAAACGTAGGTGCAGTATCACACCAACATTGACACAGGTTGGATAAAACAGCCATGAAACACTTTTTAATTAGCCAATGGCTTTGTTTATATTCTAATATGATTGTTAGAGCAGCGCAACATTAACTAATAAGCCTTTCTTGAAAATGAATTAAATATTAAACCTTCATTTGATAACTGTGAGCTTAAGCATCAAGTTAAAATGGTAGTTGTTTTGTGTTCGTAATCTTAAAGTCATAACAGTGGCTTATTCAGTCACTTTGACACACACTCCAAATACATACCATTTTAAGGATGGCAGTCAACCAATGAAAATCTTGGTCAACCAAAGGATAAGTTTAGATTGGATAAAAAAATAATTTTATAATCTTTAAATGAACTTAATCTGCCACAGTAAACTGAGTGCACTCTACCTGTTTGCCTAAATGGGAGCTAATCAAAGTTACATAACGTTGCAGAATAAACTGTTTCCTGTAGTTTGATCAATTCTTTTTCACACAAAGCTAGCTGTTAAACCTTTATAGCATGTCTATCCACACACACATGCACACACACATACTGATAGGATCAATAAGAACGGACTTTTTCAGAAGAACAAAGCAAGTAAACAAGTTCAACAGCAACAAAAAAAATCACACAAAAAACGGTCTATGGCCTCAAACATGCAACCCTTGTTAATTAGGTGACTTTAAATGAGTTACGGTTCACTGTCGCTAAATATTAAAACATTAGTTGAACACCAATGCATTAGCAACACAACAAGCTAATGCCAAGTTCAAAACTTACAGGTCACAGATAGATGGTGTTGATCCATCCTTGGGCACTGAACCATTTACGGCCTTCATTCAGAAAACAGTCAGGAATAAAATGCATACACAGGACATCAAAAATAAACATTATCTACTCAGCTTCTTAGTCTTCTGTGGCTGGGGGCTGATCTTGTGATTTGTACTGGTTCTTTGAGATGGTGTCAGTTAATTTGGAGATTTGCAAATGATCACTAAGTCAAGCTTAGCAGGCTTCATTAAAATGTGCCAGTTAAATACACCAGGGCTGTTTTGACTACGTGTCTTATTATCCTTCTAGTAAAACATATAGTTATTAAAACAGAACATTTACTAAATGAAATATATATTTGAATAGTATTTTTATTTTAGCTCCTTTTAACTTTGTTTTAGTCTTTAGTTACGGCAGAGAGAAATATCTTGTCTTTTTAAGTCGCTAAATGATCCATTATATTTAACTGTAAAAGCCTGTTAATACAAAGAAAATTACAGAAAAAGTTTGATGACATTGTGAAGTAGTGTGGGATCTCTATCAGACTGTGACAGGAAGAGAAGTTATGGACAAGTAATCTAAAGTTTTAATTTTTTTTCACATTACATTTAGTCACATTTGCCAACATCCTTCCTCACTCTCTGATTGATGTTACCTCAAAAGATAGCAAAAGGTGACAAAAAAAGTTACCTTGAATAAAACTACAGATTTCTTTCTAATTTTAGTTTGAAAGTGGTTGGAAACATTTGGGATATTTTAAGTGCACAACACAAGTCTACCAAAGATATTACTAAGAAAAACTTATTTGTAAACGTTTTAATAAGGAAATTTTAAATTCAGTTTTTCAATTTTTTTTTCAGTTAATTTACTGGAGGGCATGTTCCAGACTTTTAGAGGATCAAAACTTTCTATCAATGGAGTAAAACTGAAAAGTTGACACTTTCAGAGACAGTTTTAGTTTTCATCACTTGGACCTAACCATATTTTCTATTGCATGTAAGGCATTATGTTTTCTACCGAAAACGTAAATGTCAGACATTTTTTTCCGAAGCTCTCCTCCAAAGGGCTCTGTCGAAAATATTGTTGCTCCCCAGTTTGGGCATGAGGGGAAACTAGCTACCAAAATATTTTTTTCCAACAGACAGCAAGCTTGTTCTGCATTGCATGTACAGTGTCCTGTTGTGTCCATTCTGTGATATGGGTCTTATAAATACATTGTTGCTCTAGAGAGACAATTTACTGGTAGATCCGGTTTCCAGTTGAAGACACCAAAAATCTTCAAACTCAGGTGTCACAGCCAATAAAATGCATGTCTTTCATCTCCCGACACATTTCATACACAAGTTCGTCTTGGTGCCGTGAAAGATTCACTGGTGGGGAAGGGGAGTGTGCTTCACAGTCAAGGATTGAGGACATCCCACACATTGCAAGTGTTTATCAAAATACCAACAGCTTCTTTCTGCACTCAAAATACAGGCGCATTATGCTGGAGGGAGAGACCCAGAAACATCAACAACAGCCAGAAAGCTGTGGTTGTTATGTAAGCTGAATCAAATTGATCCTATGGGGATCGACTTGTTGGGCTCGAGCTGCAGTGACATGGATGAAAATTCAGGCATGATAATCTGCGAACATTTGCAGAGGGCAAATCATTGCTGTAGTGCTTGTTAGCGGATATCACTGCAGATTCTTGTTGTATGTAACAAATCCTCTTTATTGACATCTGATCTTTATCCTGATCTCTGAAATAAAGCCCAGGATCTTCAGTTTTTCAGTGATTAAAGTTGTTTGGCTTGTTAAAAGAAGAAGGCAGGATAATTAGGCAGAAGTTCCCAGCTTTTTCCCAAAAATCAGTAGTATTTTCATATACCGTATCCTAAAGATACTGAGATTACAGAAAATACAAACCCTGATTATTTTTATTATTTTATTATTATTATAACCACCGATTCTTCTTAGAAATATCATAAACATGGGTTTGATATCAAGTAATACCTGGGCCACAGTCATTGATATGGTACTGCAGCATTTTATCATCCAAAGCAGCCAGTTTATTGTTCTGTACTATCCTGGAGAGCCATTTGTGGTGATTTATGAGTGTCATCTTTAAAAGGCTGCTGAATAAGGAAACTGAATAAGTCTCTGAACACATTTTCATTACCGCGCAATGATTCAGCAAACATTAGGCATTTCAGTTTTAAATGGTAAATAACAATTGTTTAACGTGCAAATTGTCTCGATTAATGATGTGATCCCTGTGCATAGACACAAAGGGTGTAGCACTGCGGGAGAATGTTTGTGTGCCTGGAAAGTAAATTAAACCATTGGATAAATGACAGGAAACTAATTTTTTTTTGATAAATTTCAGTCATTTTTAATGCAACAATACAAAACATTAGCCTCTCTCACAGTGTGAAGATTAGCTGCTTTTTTGTTTTATTTCACTGCAAAACGTAAAAACAAGACAGAAGATTTTTTCCTTTTTAAATTTTTCATTATCTATCTATCTATCTATCTATCTATCTATCTATCTATCTATCTATCTATCTATCTATCTATCTATCTAT